>VZQC01004822.1:4098365-4154924 GCA_009823505.1 Rhizomys pruinosus
CCCCATTCCCCACCGACACCTTCCATGGCCCCTTTCCCCCTTCCACAGACACCTTCCAGGCCCCTTCCCCACTGCGGTACCTTTCATGGCCCCCCTTCCCACAGGCACCCTTCACGGGCCCCCCCCCTTTTCCCCACCGACACCTTCCATGGCCCCTTTCCCCACAGACACCTTCCCCCCGGCACGGCCCCCTTCCCCACCAGCACCTTCCATGGCCCCCTTCCCCACCGACAACTTCCACAGCCCCCTTCCCCACAGGTACCTTCCATGTCCCCCTTCCCCACGGGTACCTTCCATGGCCCCCTTCCCACCGACACCTTCCATGGTCCCCTTCCCCACTGACACCTTCCACGGCCCCCTTCCCCACAGGCACCTTCCACGGTCCCCTTCCCCACTCACACCTTCCATGGCCCCCTTCCCCGCTGGAGTTCAAATACTTTTTCATTTGTGCCAAGGCCCATTGTGTCAAGTTAGCATCCTTAGAAGTTCCTCACTGCAAGTTCACCCACTGAGATCTAGTCACCCCATCCAGAGTCCCTCATTTTAAGAAGTTTGGCTCTTCCTCACCCAGCAGTACAGAGCTGCCAATAGTTATTCTGTTAAGACTGGAACCTGCTGCCCATTTCCATAGTTCTAGGCTGGATTTTGTCTGATTAAGTTTGCCTGGGTATTGTGCATGCTGACACCACCACTATAGGTTAATATGAACAGGGTCCTGGTCCTTGTATGCCTCTGCTTCCATATGGTCATGTACATCCTCTCTGACAATTAAGATGCTAGGCCTCCTGGATGCCGCCAAGTTGGTGCTTACTTTCAGTGAAGGGATGGCATGCAATATCTAGGAATCTATTGGTGATCTTCCAGCAGATGCTATTCTGGATGAGTCAGTGCTAATGCTATAATTTAGCATACTTTTACATGTCAAGTAATAGATTTATAAGAACCATCATGTCATTTGAACTTTAGCTTGACTTAACCAATGTTGTTTGCTTTAATTCTTTCCTTCATATTTATGAAAACAAGTGTGGCATGTAGGGTACCTAAGACCACTTAACTTTATCCACTAGATAGAAACTAATAATTCGAGCATCTTTCTAGACTGACAAAATGAGTCCCAATTTTTCAAATTTATTTTTATTTTATGTATATAAGTACTATGCCTGTATGTAAGTGCCCCTGTGCCATGCAATGCCCCTGAGGCCTGAAGAGTGGATTGGATCCCTTATATCTGGAGTTATGGATGGTTGTTAACCCCCATGTGGGTGCTGGGATTCAAGCCCAGGTCCTCTGCAAGAGCAGCCAGTGCCCTTAACCAATAAGCCATCTTTCCAGCCCCATGAGTCACAATTTAAAAAATGTATTTCCAGAGCTACTATAAAATTTTTTGAGCCAAACTCTCATTTAAAAAGAAAGAGTCACCTTGAAATTTAGGGCAATGTTAATGATTGAATGAATAATGCCAAGTAATTAACTCCTTGCATTAACTCTCCAGAAATAAAGTATAAACTCAATAAAATTACACACACACAATTGCAAACCTTTTGAAAAATGATAAACTTGGTGTTTGTACAGCTGCTATTAGTCTTCTCATCTCTTAAGTAAGGATGTAACTTCACTGGTTTCCCACTGGTGGTTGTGGAGAGAAATTCATAACTTTGAAACTACTTAGCAAATGTAAAGAAAGTGTCCCCTGTATGTGAAGTATTAATATTTCTGGAATAAAATGCCATATCCAGAAACCTAACAATTAGGTGATTTCTTTTCTTTTAAATTTTATTCTTCTTCAGTTCTTGTTTATTTGTGTTTTTTCATTTTTCATTGAATTTTTGAGAATTTAATACAATATATTTTGATGATATTTAGATACCCTCACATATCTACAACCCTCCTTACTAACCCTGCACCAAATTTCCTGTAATATGTATTATACATATATAAAGTACCTGTACCCTAATACACACACACACACACACACACACACACACACACATACACACCTAAAGAGTCACCTCTATGTCCCATTTAAATGCTCTTCAATATGGGTTCATTCAACTGAAGACTGGTCAACTCATCAAGAGTCCTACTCTTAAAGAAGATTGATTCTCCTCTTCCAAGCAGCCATAATTGGCAAAAGTTCTTCAGATAGGATTGGGATTTCTACTCACTTCCCCATGTCTATGCTGAGATTTTTGTGGGCATTGTCCATACTGTCACCATTACTGTGAGTTCATGTGAGTAACTGATGAGCTGTCTGGAAAAAAACTGTTTTATTGTGATCATTTATATCCTCTGGCTCTTACAATCTTTATGCCCTTCTTCCCAAATGATCCATGAAGCTTGAGAGGCAAAAAGCTAGATATAGATGTCCTATTAAGGAATAAGCAGTTTGCAACCTATTCTCTGCATGCTGGCCAGTTGTGGTTCTCTGTTAATCATAAACTCCTGCATAAGGAAGCTTCTCTGGTGAGAGCTGAGAGATACATTAACCAATAAGCATAAAAATAACTCATTACACATTAGTTTAATACTATATCTATGTAGCAGAATTATGGCATTGAGATCTTTCCTATGACTATGAGCTGTCAAGCCTCAGGTTCCTAGGCCTGATCATCAATTCATGTATGGGCTCCATCATATGAAAACCCAATTAGATTCTTGTTTCTTAGTTTCATTTGTTTAGAATATCTTTTTTCCATCCTTTTGCCCTAAGATGATATTAATCACTGTTGATAAGTTACATTTCTTGAAGGCAAAATATTGATAGATCCCATTTTCTAAGCCAATCAGTTTGTCTGTGTCTTTTTAATGGGGAGTTTAGATCATTAGTTTTGAGATTTATTACTTACCAGTGTTTATTAATTTCTGTTATGTTGGTGTTGTGGTATTTTCTTAGACTTCTTTTGGTTGACTGTTATGGGGTAATTTATTTATTCTCTGTGACCTATTGAGACTGTTTTATATTCTCTTCAGACTGAAGTTTTCTATCAAGTATTCTCTATAGACATAAACCCCTTAATCTGATTTTATCATGGAAAGTTTTTCTTTTTCCTGCAATTATGACTGATAGTTTTGCTGGGTATAGTAGTGTGGGCTAGAAACTGTGTTCTTTCATGGCTTGTAGGAAATCAGTCCAAACCTTTCTAATTTTCGTAGTCCCCACTGAAAAGTCAGCTGTTTTCTATAGATCTGCTTTTATATGTTACTTGATCTTTCTTACAGCTTTCAGTATATTTTCTTTGTTCCATATGTTTAGTATGTTGACTTTTCTATGATGTACAGAGTTTCTTTTCTGGTGTGGCCTACTTGGTGTTCTGTATGCCTCTTGGGCCCTGATGGGTATCTCTTTCCCTAGATTTGGGACATTTTCTTCTATGATTTTATAAAAATATTTCTGTGCTTTTTATCTCCTTCTCCTATGCCTATGATAGTGTTGGTCTTTTTACAGTGTTCCAGAGGTATTGCATCATCCATTCCTGACTTATTTTAGATATGAGATTTTCTTTGATTGGATGATCTATTTCCCCAAGTTTGTCTTCCAAGATCTGATTTTCTCTATTCCATTTCCTCCACTTTCCTTTTGCTTCTTTCATCTTTGTTTTATTGTTGTTGTTTGAGTTCCCACGTTTTTCATTTCAAGATTTATTTCAGTTTGGCTTTTCTTCAGAGATGCTGTCTTTTTATTGAATTTTAATTTCATGTTTTGAATTGTTTTAGTTACTTCATTCAATTCTTTGTGTTTTCACAGTCTAGATTCAGTCTTTTATTCTGTTCTCTTTGAGCTCCTTGAACATATTTATAATTTCTATCTTAAAATCATTGTCTTGTGCATCTGCTCAGTTGCCAGTCTTGGAAAACATATGACGGGGTGCTGGCTTTTGTAGTAGGCATATAATCTTGGTCATTCATGTTGTTTGTGTTTTATCAATGAGACATAAGCTTGTGGACTTCTGTCATTGCCTAGCTTCTTGATATGGGTAGGTGCTCTAGAATTTGTTGAGTGGTTATTTGTAGCTTTGTTTCCTGTTTCCCCAACTTGTCAGGTTATGGCCCAGGTGAGTAGTGCTTAATGTTCACTTTTGAAGCAACATCATGTTGATGTGGGAATAAGATGTAGAAGTGGTCAACAGTGGGGCATGGGGAGAGAGAGGGAGAAAGCATTGGAGAGATTGCTCAGCAGTTAAGAGCACTGGCTGCTCATGCAGAGGATCTGGGTTCATTTTCTACCACACACATGATGGCTAATAACCATCTCTAGCTCCAGAGTATCCTATGCCATCTTCTGATCTCCAGGCGCACTGCACAACACTGGTGCACTTACACACATGCAATACACTCATACACATAAAATAAAAATAATAAATAAAATATTTTTTTAAAAAGAAATGGTCTCAGCTAAGCTAGTGATAGGAGCAACTTTTGAGTTGAGGTTCCAGGGTTGAGTTGTCAAGGCCAATGAAAGTCTTAGAAACTCCCAGATCTGGGGGTCCACAAGGGTCCCAGGCAATCAGAGATGGAGGGTACAGGGAGGTGTAGGGAAAGCAGTGCACCAATGCAGCACTGGGAAAGCCCCAGGAGCATCCAAGGATCCTGGCAAAGCTGAGATCATGGAGTGCAGGCTAAGTGTTTTCTTAATTCGTTCCACACTACACAATATGACAACTATCTCAGAAGGACGTAGGATATATATTACTGATGCTCTTTTCACCTTGGTACAAAAATGAAGTAAAGAATTCCACTTATAGCTTAAATCAAATTAACAAAGCTTCCCTCTATGTCTGAAAATCTGTTTCCAGTTCTTTGGATAACATTTATTCTTTTTGGTAGATTAAGAATAGATAATCTTCTTCCCCATACCATTTATCTATATTATTATTATTATTATCATTATTGTAATCAGTATTTTGTGCAATTCATTCGGTAAGAGATGATGAAAACAATAAGTCTGGGGACTGAGGAGATGCCTCAGTCATGAGTGTGCTTACTCTGCTCAGATGAGGACTTGAGTTCAAGTCCTTGGCACCCATGCAAAGGTTACGCACAGATGGTACATGGCTATAATACTAGTACTGGGGAGGCAGACACAGGAGGATCCCTATGGCTTGCTGGCCAGCCAGCCTAGACAACACAGTGAGCTTCAAGATTGGTCAGAGACTTTGTCTAGAAAAGTCAGTTGAAGAGTGGTTGAGGAAGACACCCAACATCAACCTCCGGCTTTCATATATAGCTTCTGTATAGAGATCTATATATATATATCATTATAGACTAACACCACCATACATCACATCATATATTTAAATAACACACATCTCAATCATCCAATCATCATACCTACTCTCATCATCCTATTACCTACAACCCTTAGCATTTAGAAGAAAACAGCTTATACATTTGTCTGCATCTACCATTCTCGACACTTGTAGTATTTCTTTTACAACTACCCTTATCTCCATTCTCTGCAAAGTTCCAGACCTCTGATGGCCTTCATCCTTCAAGAAATTGAGCAAAATTTCACACCTCTAGTTTACTGTTTTTGCAAACAAGACTTGCTGCCCCCCATAGGAGCACGGTGGCTCCTCCTTTCCCTTCTATGTCTTCTCACCTCCTCCTGCCCCCCCACTTCCTTGCCCAGAGCACAGTAGCTTTATTATATAAACCGTTTTGCTGGCATGAATAAAACTGAGTCTTTTTTCCTCCCGTCCTTGCTTGAGTCCAATTTCCTTTGTCTCCTTAGGTGATTCTCATGTGTTCCCCCCCACCTGACAGAGTCAGCCTGGAATTGTAAGCCGGCTGGCCACGGTCAATTCCAAGGCTTACAGTCTTATCCAGCCTGGAGCCACGGTCCAAGCGGAGAAGAAGAAGCGTCTTGTGGATGGTGTGGGACTGCAGTGCAGGAAAGGATCAACAAGAGGAGAGGAGATAGAGAGAGAGAGTGAGAGCGAGAACGAGAGCGAGAGCAAGAGTATGTGAATATTAGAGGGGACAGGAGAGGGACAGATGTACAAATATACAAGGCTGTGAAATAACTTTCTAGGTACCCAGCAAGGGTTTTGACAGAACTGAGAGGATATTGAACCAATCTGTAAGACACTCAGTTGCTGACACACACAAAAAGGAAAGGTTGCTCACACAGATTGATTAGCTAGCGTGTTTTCTACCTGGAGAATGAAAAGAACTATTAATGAGGCCAAAGTGGAAGGAAACCTCTGTCTTAGCATTAAGGTTGGGGAGAAATGTCAATGAAGGGAATGGGGTGAACCCAGCAGCCAGTCAATTAGAGATCACAGTAGATCAATTGCTGCTGCATCTACCACATGTCCAACCAGAAACCCAGCCTCAGTGTCCTCCTGTTTTCTCTTTAATCCCCCGTGGTTCCTTAATCCCATCAACTTTAATCCTGAAGTTAGTTCTTAGTTCTCAGTTCATACTGTCCCTGCTTTGACTTAGACCTTTATCACCTCTTACCTGAACATTTTAATGATCTTTCAATTCATCTCGATGCCCTTTAAACTTATTCTCTTAACTGTTGGAAGAAATTCTTTGAAATCACAGACTTGATCACATTTCTAGAGAAGGCCATTTCATTGATTTTGTGACCTATTGATAAAGTTCTGGACATTGAATTCAACGTCCTTCTTTTTCAGACTTCAAGCTTTCCAGCATCATCTTCCATCAGTTCGTCACTCTGTGCACACTATACTTATCATAAGTAACTTCCTCAGTTGCTATAGTGCTTTACCCAAGTTGTTGCCTTTGCCCGGAGAGTTCTTTCTTCTTCCTTCTACTTGATACATTCCTATTATCATTTGGGGCCAAGCTAAAATGTCAAATCATTTCACATAGCTTTCCACTTCTTCAACTCCTGTACAAATGGCTCCTGTATAAATGGCTCTACTCATCTCTGTACTCTTATTCTTTCCTGCATCTTATTTTGTACCTATGGACTATGCAAGTTTGTATATTAATATTTGCAAAAGTTTCCACTTATGAATGAATGAATGAATGCTGCAGAAAGCAGGTAAAGTTCATGAGATAATGCTATGAATTCCCCTGTTTATTACTTTTAACTTTTTAGCTGCACTTACAATTGGTCCTAAAAACCTATAAAATATTACAATTTATATTATTCAGGCATATGAATATAATTACAAATTTTATGACCATGCATGTTCATGATTTGTTATTCATCGCCTTTGTCATTCCAAAACATTCAAATATGCTATACTCCAGCATCTCTGCACCTAGACATTCAAAATTATTTGTACCCTGCACTGTTCCAGGCACTGACGTTCCTTAGGGAATAAGACAGCCAAGGTACTCTCACAAAATTTATATTCTAATGATGTTAAATTGACAGGCAATAAGAAAACAAATAATCATAGGCATGCATGCTAAATAAAATGAAATAATTTGCTCTAGAGATGGGGCAGGTATACTGTTAAGAAACAACTGTCCGGGGAGTTGACATTTAAACCTAAATGAAAAGAGTCTGCCATGGCTACGTTGCACTGCAGGCTAAAGGAATAGCAGGCACAGTGTCTGAGAAGATGTGCAGAGATTCTAAGCCATGTTACAGTTCGGAGTAAAGAAACAGCCTGACTCTTAGCATGGAAGGGCGAGAATGGGCCTGCATTCAGAACCATCTCTTCCTTCAGCCATCTCTCGAGCTGGGCTTTACGCTAACTTTTATAGAAGCAGTCTCTCCAACACCAACTAGGAAATACAAACTAGGATCCATCCTTATCTTATCAAAGAATCTTGCCCTTTGATCCCTAGATCTAAAATCTCTCTCTCTCTCTCTCTCTCTCTCTCTCTCTCTCTCTCTCTCTCTCTCTCACACACACACACACACACACACAGAGAACCTCTTAATTTTTCTCAAAAGTGATTCTTGTGCCAGGCATGGGGACACACAACTTTGATCCCAGCACTCGAGAGGCAGAGGCAGGCAGGTCTCTGTGCGTTCAAGGCCAGCCTGATCCACATAGAGAATTTGAGACAAGCTTGAGCTACAAAAGCCTGACTCAAAAAAGAACCCCCCCAAAAAATTTAAAAATAAAATAATTCTTATAAATGTCTCTTATCTTTGTCCATTTTTTGTTGCTATAATCTAAATCCTGAGACTGCGTTATTTAAAAAAAAAAATAAAAACAAAAACATTAAACTAAGCCTACTTCTTATAGTAATGGAGGTTGGGAAGCACAGGAACATTATCCAGTTGGCTACCAAAGATGCCACGTACCAAAGCAACAGGGTGGAAGATGCACTTGGATAGAGCAAGCCTGCCAGAGAGAGAACGAGCTCACTTTTGCCCGGCCAAACACCTTTGGAAGCTTGGGGAACGCATACCAACCAAGTATTCCTCTAAAGCTCTACTCATTTCTTCTTCTGAAGCCTACCGTATCATAAATAAAGACAACCCAGATCTCTACATATTCTTGTTTACTTTCTAAAATAATTTTTAAACATCCTACTTTGTTTTCAATATTTGTATTAGGGTAGATACAGTTAATGTATAATATAATTTTACGTATTTAGATTTAAGTCTAAAACTTGCCACGTTTCTCTTCTAGCTGTCTTTACTTCTGCTTCTTTTCCTTCCCTTTATTAAAAAAAAAAATGTCTTTTTTTGGCCAGGTGTGGTGGTGCACACCTTTAATCCCAGCACTAGGGAGGCAGAGGCATGTGAATCTGTGTGAGTTCAAGGCCAGCTCATCTACAGAGCGAGTTCAGGTCAGTTGGGGCTACAGGGAGACCTAGTCTCAAAAACACCCCCCTTTTTTTTTTCCTAGCAGTGCACCCTCCTCTTTGAGTTTATTTGCTATATCTACTAGTTTTACTGTTTTGGTTGTTGCTTTAGGGCTGATAGTATCATTAACTTGTCAGAATCTACCTTCAAATGATAGTATAGTTCTTCCTGAATAATTTAAGCACCACACAATAGACTTTTCCATTTCTTCCATCCCTCCTAATTCACATTTTCTATATTTTTAGACTATCTAAAACATTGTTTCTTAAAGTAAAACCTTAACGAAGAAAACGCTTTACCATTTACCTGTACGTTTACTTTTTTCACTAATCTGTGTGGCTTTATGTAAATTTGAGTCTCCATTAAATATCGTTTTTGTTCCTTGTGTTTGAAAAACTCCCTTTAGTATTTCTTGTCACGATACAGCCTAGCAATGAATAATTTGCTTTTGATTTTCTCAAAATGTCCTTATTTAGTCCTTATTTTTGAAAAATATTCATGCCTGATAAAGCCATCTCAGATGTCAATGGTTTTTATTGTTTTAGTTATGTGTTTTAATGTTATTTTCCCCCAGCACAGTGAAGATATTGTTCCTTTGTCTACTGGTTGGCATAGTTTCTGGTCATTCATATCTTTGTTTGCCTAGAGGCAATGTGTTCTCTTTATCTGGCTATTCATGCATTTTTCTAATTGATTTTAAGCAATTTTATTATTATGTGTAGAAGTTTCTTTGTGTTTATTTAGCTTATATTTTGTTATTTTTTTTAGTTTTGTGCATTGATATATTTTTTGTCAAATCTGGAAAATGTTCAGCCATTATTGCCCTAAATATTATTTCCACCTTGCCTTCTGCCTTTTCTAGGACTGTAATCAAGTATATGCAAAGGTACTTAACCCTAAGCCCAAATCTGTAGTGTTTATTCATTTCTCTAAAACTTTATTCTATACTTCGGTTTGGATAGATTGTAAGTCCTATATTTGAAATCACTGACATTTTCTCTAAGTATTCTGCTGCTTTTATATGTAACAAGAAAAGATTCCACGCTTCATATTGTAATTTTCTTTTAAAAAGATTTATTTATTTTTATGTGTATGAATGTTTTTCTCCATGAATATATATGTACCACCAGCATACCTCGTGCCTGTGGAGGCCAGAAGGGGTCATCAGATTCCCTGGAACTAAAGTTACAAATGGTTGTAAGCTATGATGTGCGTTGTGGGAATTGAACTCTGGTTCTCTGCAAGAGTATAAAGTTCTCTTAAACTCTGAGCCATATCTGCAAACCCACCCCCCTGAGCCCCCGTGCCCATGCATGTTGTAATTTTCATCTCTAGAAGATCTATTGGTTTGTTCTTTTGAAATAATTTATTTATTGTATTTATGTTTCCTTAAAATTATCAACATATTTATAATGAACTTTTAATTTCATTGTCTCCTTTTGGAATCTAGTTCTCCTAGTATGATTTATACATTTCCTTCTTTTTTCGTGTCATAAAGTTTTTGTTTGAAGCAGGGCCCTGTGAACTTCTTGGCGTTCTGTTTCTGAGTTTTAGCTTCCTTTTTCAGTGTTGTCCTTGACCTGCTTGAGAGCTTATTCACTTAGAAATGAACTGATGCTTTGGATTTTCTAGTTGTTGCTCTTCTTGTCAGGGAAGGGTTAGTCCTCCATCAAAGTTGACTTTGCCCTTACACTCATTATTTGTGCTTTTTCAGATCCTTATCAAATACCCTAGGGTGTTGTATGAGAACTCTATGCTGGCGGGGCAGAGGTCATGTGACTCTCTATGACAACCCTGGCAGTTGTTTGATGTGTAGTTCTTCACTAACTGTTCTTCCTCAATGGTTGCTCTTCGTTGAATCTTGTCCATCGTGTTACACACAAATGGCACTTACTCTTCAACCAAAACCTCAGTGGAACTCCAGTAATTAAAAAAATTAATTTTTTTTCTCCGTGTAGGTCCGCATTCTTTAGTCCTATATCTTATAGATTCTGGCAGCCTCAGCTCCCGGAAAGTCTATCTCTGCCTCTTTTAGATCAGCAAGACTGTTGGGTTCTGCTCAATTTCCTTTCCCTTTGCTGGAGCTTAGCAAATGTAACCAAGGAAAACTGAAATGATAATAAAGCTTGGCTTGCTTCTCCACTACTGTTTATGACTATTACCAGCTGCTTGCTGTCTCCTGTCTGACAGTCGTCGTTTTTTCTCAGGTGTCCGTTTCTCTAGTTGTTTACTCTCTACTTATAGCAGCAGGGCTAATCTAGTACCAGCTGCTCCACCACAGCTTGAAGCACAAGACAGAAATCCACAGGTAAAAGTCATACAGATCTAACATGGGTCATCTTATAAAAATTAGTAATGTTCCATCGATGAGTGTGACAAAGCTGGGTAGTGGGTTATAAGCAATGGCCAGTCTACCCGATATACCCTATCCTCTTCTCTCAGACCCACGGAAGGTATTAGAGGGCCGATGAAGGGGGAAAATGGTCCAATATGGGTAAATGCAAGTAATTCTAGTTCTCACTTTAACAAGACTTACCAGGTTGTAAACACACTTCTAATGGGTCCAAATACTAAGAATTAAGAACCACACTTAATTCAAAGGTGAAAAACTTGGTCCTGAAACTGAGCATGTGACTCTCAGCATTCTCAGGACATCACATCCAGCAATAGCTCCTCTACCATGTTCCAACCTCAGTTATTTCACCTCATTCCCAGAATGCAGCATGCCTCAGCCACTTTTAAATGGACCAATGTCTCTATGATAATGTCCTATCTGATATGTTTCACCTCTTTTTTTGCAAGTCAATTCCTGACCAAATTTCAGAACCTCTATAATCTTTAACAACTAATGTAGGAATAAAATGTTTACTGAATGCTTTCAACTTGTAAACTACTTTGAAAACTCTTTACAGGTATGAATCAGTTAAAACTTATAAAATGAGGAAATTAAGCATTAGAGAACTTAAGCATTTTCTTAAGTTTACATAGTTAGTAAGAAGAAAACAGCAATAACTCCAGTTTTGTATGCCTCTAACTAGTATCCTTGTAATTCTTAATTTGGGGTTAGGGTAGAATTATCTAATAATTTAATTTTGTCTCACACTAAATCAGAATTTCTGAGGATACAAGACATTTTGCATCTCTTAAAAGCTCACAAGTAATAACAGTTTTCAGAGATATTTGAGAATCGATGTACGATACTGTTCTTTATCCATATAAATTTGTTAGTTGATGAGATGTCACGGAAGTGGCCAAAGCCAATACTGTAGTGAAGTTTACTGTTTGCCAAATGATTGCTGATTATACCATGAGGGAAGTAGAAAGCAACTGTTCAAAGCAATCTCAAACCTAAAGGCCTGGAAACTGTTGGGTAATTGAATATCAAAAGTCTACCATTAGAGCAATAATAAAACACACTTGCTATTGTGGTTGACTGATTCTCTCTAGATTACTGTTCCCTAGACATTGCAGGATACCATAAAGTAAATAAGAGATATTTTAAAATTGCTTTGTAAGTATAGGTATGGAATATAATACCATTATGGTGTTAACTACAAGCACTGAGCTTTGTGTATTATCAGTAACCTTTGAAGGAGAGTTGAATCTGGACTCCTGCTCGCATCAGAAAAATTTGCATTCAACTACCTAATATTATTGTGGAATGCAACATTTGCATGCCAGATGAAAGTGTAATTCTTCCCAATCTACTGTCCTGACTGCACTCAAGAATAGCCTCGCACAGGTCACTCTATAGAACTCAGTAGATGGCCTACACATGCTTGCTCCTGATGTCTTGTTTCTGGTCTGAGCATTAGGATTGAAAATAATGAAATTCAATGAATTTCCTCACTTGGTTTATGTGCTTACAAATACTTATGTCTCCAGATTCTGCCTGTGTTTTTCTCCTGTTCAAATCCAGGTTTATATGTTTACGCAGTATTAATAGTACTCAACACAGCATTTTATAGTATCACAAGTAATGAGATTTTTTTCTTTTCTTTAAAAAAATGTATTTATTACTATTAGAATGTGCACATGTATGTGTGTGTATGTGTGTGTGTATGAACCTGCATGCATGTACACACACATGCCATGGCATAAATGTGGAGGTCAGAAGCCAACTCTTGGAGGTCAGTCCCCTCCTTCTGCCAGGTTCTGGGGATCAGGTCTCCAGGCTTGCATGGTGAGCATTTTTACCTGCTGAGCCACCTTGCTACCCTGACATTTCTCTTATGGAGAGTAAAATGCTTCTGAGGATCTCAAAAATTTCTTTAGTATATGAAAATATGTATCAGTATTGAATAGTATATGAAATATTTAAAAACATTATGCTTAATTAATATCCATTTGGTTTCTCTATTTTCTAACCAGGGGTTTCTGTGTATGTTGAAAGGTTCAAAACAAGAGAAAAGCCTAATTAGTCTGAATTGAAAGTAAACAAAGGCAAGCTTTATTTCCAGGAAATGCATTCCCAGGAGAGTTGATGGCCTCTCAGGTGGAGGCCAAGGAAATCACCTGCCTGGGCTGGCTAGGAATTTTTTATAGGGCAGGGGAGGGATGATGGTAATGTGTTAGTCAGAAACTGGAATGAGGCCAATTAGATTAGGTCAGGGCCCTGTGGGTGGGTCTTAGGTCCAGTGGTCACTTTGGAATCCAGAATTAGGTGTCAGCTTTGTCCAGTGGTTTGTGAGGGCTTTCTTCCCAGGCTTTTGCAAGTGTGGGCTCCTGGCTGGAAGAGAAGGGAGGGGTCCTCCTGGTCCACGCCATCTTGGCCTTTGTCCCAAACCTCTGGCCTAAAACATGTAAGCTATGCTACAGTAACAAACAATCCCTGTAATAAGGGTGATTGAAAGGTACAGTGCTGCTGTCTCAAACACATTATGAGCCATTGAATACCATGGCATGTCATAGTCTACTGGGTTGGAGCTGATGGTATGAGCCATTGAACACTGTGGCATGTCATGGTCTACTGGGTTGGAGCTGATGGTATGAGCCATTGAACACTGTGGCATGTCATGGTCTACTGGGTTGGAGCTGATGGTATGAGCCATTGAACACTGTGGCATGTCATGGTCTACTGGGTTGGAGCTGATGGTATGAGCCATTGAACACTGTGGCATGTCATGGTCTACTGGGTTGGAGCTGATGGTATGAGCCATTGAACACTGTGGCATTTCATGGTCTACTGGGTTGGAGCTGATGGTATGAGCCATTGAACACTGTGGCATTTCATGGTCTACTGGGTTGGAGCTGATGGTATGAGCCATTGAACACTGTGGCAATGTCTAATTGGCTCTATCTGTGGTTGGGCTTGATTGGTATGAGCCAAGGTTGAACACGGTTGTGCGCATTGTTATGGTCTACCTGGGTTGGAGCTGATTGTGTATGATGAGCCACGTTGAACTACGTCTGCATTTTGGTCTACCTTGGGTTGGAGCTTGAATTGGGCAAGCGTGTGTTGAAACTGTGCAACTGTACCCAAAAGGAATAAATGATGTTCAACCGAATTCCTAAGTCATTCAGGCTTTCTGTGTCAAAAAAAAAAAAAAAAAAAAAATCTCTGACCAAAAATAGATACTGAAAACCTACCATCTGTCCAAAAAGAATACCAGAAAATTTTAGTAAATAGAAGTGATAATGACCACAAGCTTGACTTGATACCGAAGACTTGTTTCATTCTCATTATCACATGCAGAACATCTTCACCCCTATCCACAAATTTCAAGATCAACAGAAACAAACCCAGAGAGCATGACCTCAGGATAGCACACAGGTGTGTGTTCTCCATTGTTCATTTCCTTTCTCTATGGGGAGGGGCAGCAGAGAACACAGAGGAGTGCTGTCCAAACACCACTCTAAGCTTCTGGCAGGTATCTGAAGATCCCTCTCTCGAAGGTGAGGAATACATCTTTCTTAGCCCTTGATTTGTTCCTTAACCATGGATCCTTTAGACATACATAAAATAAATATCAGAGGACATTCACAGCTTTTCAGCAACCTTGCCCATGGATAGATATAATTCCAATGGCATGCCTTTAATCCTAGCACTTGGGAGGCAGAGGCAGGTGGATCTTTGTGAGTTCAAGGCCAGCCTGGTCTACAGAGTGAGTTCCAGGACAGCTGGGGCTATAGGGAGACCCTGTCTCAAAAACACCAAAAAAAAAAAGTAGTGGACATTTTTTGAGACAGGGTCTCCTGTAAGCCCCAGTTTTCCTGGAACTCTCTATGCAGACCAGGCTGGCCTTGATCTCAAAGAATCTGCCTGCTTCCCCCTCCAGGGTGCTACTGGATTTAAAAGCATGCTCTACCACATCCAGCCCCTAAAGGACTAGAGTTTTATATGTTAGTGATTTCATTGGTGGTACAATACTCTAAAAACATAAAAGTAAACTTCATGTTCTTGTGCCTGGATCCTCATAGCTGCTGTATCTCTGCCTTGTCATCTGCCGCCATCCTTTGCTTTTTCCTTCACTGTTTATAGCTATAATATTAGGCTTCTCTGGTTCATTTTTCAGGCATATGATAGGTGGGTATTTTCTTTCTCCATTTTCTTTTATTTAGCCCTTTTGTCCATTTGAAAGTATTTTCTGGGTATCGACTTTCTCCATACAAAGATTTTAATAATAGGTATTCCCTGAGACAATTAAAAGAATTTCCCTCTTCATTCTTTTTGCTTCTACTGTTTAAATTGAGGGGAAATCATACAAGCCCTCAGTTTTGTACTGCTTCTATTTCTTTTCTTTTTTCTTTTCTTATTTGCTTTCAAATAAATACATTACATCTTACAGGAAAACCAAACAGAACAATATAATCTTTCTTGTAATGCCCCAACAAATGCAACCAATAAGAAAAATATGTACGAGACCCCCAACTTATAGGGGTTAATTAGAAGAGAACTAAAAAATCTAGGTATGAATTCTTTTGTCACTCAAAGTTGGCTAGGTTATGCTGCAGTAACAAATGACCCCAAGTCTCCGGGTCTATAACAAACTTGTTGCATGACCATTGCAATCAGTCAGGGATATTCTCTTCATTGTATTATTCAGAGTCTCAAGAAGACGTACAGCCAGAATTGACCAGAGTCCAAGACAACAGCTCCAGAGAGAGTGGACTGTTTTGCCTCTCATCCACCTGTGCCCCTTTTCTAAGCCTAGGGAACAATCTGCGGAAGAGGGGGCGTGGTAGAATGTAAGGGCTGCGATTGGGGTGAATGGTGAAACTACAGCAATGTAGTCTGGACACTCATTTGATCAACTTGATTGAACATACCACCCCTCACCCCCCGCTGGAAGGTGGGGCTGTGGGGGTTTGGGCACAACAGCCTGCAAATTGGTTTTACATGACAGATGCTTGTACTCATGGATTATCACTTATAGCTTAAAAATGGAAAAAAAGGGGCTGGAGAGATGGCCTAGCGGTTAAGAGCGCCGACCGCTCTTGCAGAGGACCCGGGTTCGATCCCCAGCACCCACATGGCGGCCGAGAACCGTCTGAACTCCAATTCCAGGAGACCTCCAGTTCCAGGGGAATCCAACACCCTCTTCTGACCTCCGTGGCATTGCACGACATGGGTGCACAATCTTGCATGCAGACAGTACATTCATACACATACGGAAATAAATAAAATTTTTTTTAAAAAATTAAAAAAAATGGAAAAAAAAAAACTCAGAGAAAGATGCAGGACAGATATGGCAGAGTACATGATCTGGGATGGGGTGGAGGTGGGGGGGAAGGGAAAGGGAAAAATGCCTGAACTGAATCGGAAAATGATGTATGAAATGCACAAAGCATCAATAAAAAAAACGTTAAAAAAAAAAAAAACTGCCAACAGTTGTTGACCATGATAACAAACTTAAGGAGAAGCCATGCTGAATTATGCACTGGTTCTTAAAGCATTTCCGGAAGCAGTATGGACCCCGTACTCCAAGAGAAACCACATAGCCACAGTTCAGTCAGAGAAAGTTAGAAACACTGAAAGAGAACTGAATGTACTTGAGAAACAGCACTGGGCATGACAGTCAGGTGTCGGGGGGACACCTGACTTAGGGATTTTATAAATGACAGACTAACTCAACAGAGGAAGTAATCTTTCCTGTCATCAACTCATACATAAAGTTCCAATTATAAATATCACAAAAAATAGAATATGTAAAGGAACATATTCCACTCAAAGGAGTAAAGTAAAATTAACTTTATATTTTAGATTAGCACAAAAGAGAAATTAGTGCTTCACTTAAGCATGACCTTGGGAAACTCATGACTAAGGTTGCCTGTTCCTGGAAATTTGACACCCACATCCATAGCAGGGGATGTTGGAGGGGTAAGAACAGCCTGGAACTGCTGAACACCAAGTTACCGGGGAGGACAGATCATCTTTTTGAATAAGATTGAATAAATTAATTTCTTATTCCCCTCATAAGAATATTAACAGGAGCTACCAAAATGCCATGGTTCAGCAGAATTAGCAGACCATTCTGTCACATGCCTCAACTGCACAATCAGAACAATTACATTCCATTATTCTGCCTTTCCTCAAGCTATTCAGTACCTAAAAGCTCTTCAAGCTTCACTATTCAAAAGCTAAATATGGGCCATCAATTTCTCCTTCTGTGCAGCTCCCAGTAACCACAGTCTGAAGAGATCTTCAAAGAAGTAGGTATTCACAGAGCCCTCACCCTCATCAATAACTCATTACTACCCATAGTCTACAAACCCAACTGGTTCATGTTTACAAGACTCTGAAACAAAGGTAGACCAGAGAAGTGGAATGTACCAAAGAACTTCCTAAGTACCATGCAATCCTATCTGGACTGACCTTGAATTTTCATCTCTAATTTTGAGTTCCCACTTACTATACTCTCCTTGGCCTTGTTTTTAATGCCTCATTCCATCACACTAGCCTTAGAGCCTGGAGTACCTGTCTAATTAAGAGTGCTTTCATTAATCATACTCTGATGTATTCACTAATGCATTTTTTCTTTTGTTTAAAAAGTAATTTTTTTCTCAAGCTGTTAAGATTGAATTAGGGAAATTTTTCCAGTTTCATGTGATTGTAAACCCCAAGCCTACCAACAACAAGTTCTTATTATATGATCTGGTTATGAGATATGGTATGTGGTCAATTGAACAGTCATGACACTGTTAATAAATAACATCTACCAGCAGATAAGCAATTTGTAAAAAATGAGAATACGACCAAATGTTTTCCATACCAAAATGAACAATACAGTGTTTTTCGTTGAAAATGTACTAAAAAAATCACAACAAATCACAAGCTCATATGAGAGATAATAGAGGTAGATTCAATTTGGTTTTGGTCCAAATTAATGGCCTTAGTGCATGAATATCTTTTGTTTTGTAATAGTGCAGTCTCCTACTCCGACTGTGGTTTCAGGTATGTGTCTTCCCTTGACAAATTACACAAGAACCATCTTAACAAAGGGTTAAAAAAGTCATTCCATATTTATATTTCTCCTCTCATTCTTCTACCTTTACCATGTGACTATTCCCAGGTTAGCCTGCTTAGGAAATGAGATACCTGGAAAGGAGCCACAGCAGTACTTTTAGGCACTAGAGATCATGGCTGCCTCATGGACCAGCTTGTAGCTGATCATCTCATCCACCCCACTGTAGATGCTCAGAGCAGTCATTCAACCCATAGACTCATTGAGTAAAAATAAACATTCATTGTTGTATTAAGTTTTAAAGTTGCTACATGACATTTTTGTTGCAATAGATACCCGATACAATGAAGAACCGTTTAATAGAATTTTGAGTTTAATAGAATGCCAGACAATAGAATTCACAATGCTTAAATTTAGTCTTAAAATCTGTCAGTACAAAATTCTCTTGTGCAGTTACATAGTAACATATTATAAAACTTCTGAGGGAAAAAATATTAATTTAGAATGTTCCTTAAATGTCACTTTACCATATCGAGCAAACAAACACCCCTCTGAAGATCACTCCTTATTTTCTCGTAAGAACATAGATAAATAGTCAAAGAAAGAGAAAACAGTTTAAAGAAATGGAAAAATCCTGCAAATTTTTCAAAATAAAGGAGGGAGAGGAAAGCTCTACCTCCAGACCAACTCTGTCTCAAGTATGAACTTGACACAGGTAGAGTCCTCTAAGGGCATCTCAGTTGAGGGACTTCCCAGATCAGACTGCCCTCTGGTCACATCTGAAAGGCTGCCTTGAATGATGGGGGTACTTAGTCCACTGTGGGTGGTACCATCCCTAGGAGCTGGGTCTGAGCTCCGTAAGAAACCTGCATGGCCACGAGTGAGCCAGCAAGGCAGTAAGCTGCATTACTGTTTCAGTTACTGCTTGAGTTCACACCATGACCTAGGGCTTCCAGGGGGGCAGCCATGGGACCTGAATGGATTATCATGGAACTGAGTGAGTAACCAGGAGACTGGCATGGTTACACATACGAGTGCCCAAAGCAGAGGCAGCTCTGTTTTTATTCTCATATTCATTGGAGCTACAGCTGAATGTTTATGGAACACTGAATAATAATAGAGAGGGAAACATATAGCAGTTCAGTAAAAAATAATGAGCAAGATAACATTATCACCATAGCATGAGCAAGATAATATTATCACCATAGTAAGCCTTCTTGGGAGATCAAAGCATCTCCTGAGGAACTAAGGGAGTACAGGCATTCCCGAGATAACTCCTCAGCAAGCATTCTTGTATAAACTTTCTCATGAGACAAGGCTCTCCAGGCATAAATGCTCAAGGTCCAGCTTAATTTACCAAGTATAGTTTTAAAGCTATAGGAACACTATTCTCAGTCCCTGCAATGACCTCCCTACATGACGAACTGTGGCCCGGAAGTGTAAGCCCCGTGAACCCCTCCCCCCATGTTCCCTTCAGTCATGGTGTTCATCACAACAGAAAGCAATCTACAACAAAGGGACACCACATAAGCTTAGCGCCCGGGAAACCGCATTAAAGAATTGCACTTGGTTGGGGCTGGAGAGATGGCTCAGTGGTTAGGAGCACCTACTGCTCTTGCAGAGGACCCGGGTTTGATTCCCAGCACCCACATGGTGGCTAAGAACTGTCTTCAAGCCGGGCGTGGTGGTGCACGCCTTTAATCCTAGCACTTAGGAGGCAGAGGCTATGAGTTGAAGGCCAACCTGGTCTATAGAGTGAGTTCCAGGCCAGCTGGGGCTATAGGGAGACCCTGTCTCAAAAAGAAAGAAAGAAAGAAAGAAAGAAAGAAAGAAAGAAAGAAAGAAAGAAAGAGAGAGAGAGAGAGAGAGAGAGAGAGAGAGAGAGAGAGAAAGAAAGAAAGAAAGAAAGAAAGAAAGAAAGAAAGAAAGAAAGAAAGAAAGAAAGAAAGAAAGAAAGAAAAAGAGAGAGAGAGAGAAAGAAAGAAAGAAAGAAAGGGAAAGAAAGAAAGAAAGAAAGAAAGAAAGAAAGAAAGAAAGAAAGAAAGAAAGAAAGAAAGAAAGAAAGAAAGAAAGAAAGAAAAGAATTGCACTTGGTGATAGCAACATGTCTTGGACCTTGAAACACCCCCCTTTAAATTTGAGTTGCTCTCCTATACTTAGAATGGCAGGCATCTCACATGTCTTACTAGCCTATAATTGCAATGAGTAGAGAAACATCTCCTTTGAACATCTGAAGAATGATGTAATTGCTCTGTTCTCATCTATTTGGTAATGAAACATCATGACAGAACTTCAAGTTCCCCTACAGCTCACTGGTTCTATCGATAGTCTTATGCTTAAAGTCCCTTATTCCCTTGATTCAATGCACTGGCATAAGTTTGCTCATTCATCTGAAAAATTCAGTGCTCTTGTCTTCTGGCTTCATGTTCCATCTTTGGAACCAAAACAAGAAATGTATTTGGTCCATGAAACAAAGTAAAAGCAAGATTATGAAAGAAATCTGAACCTACCAACTCCCAGTCCAGTGCTTTTGGCATGAATAATATCAAACATTCAGTTGTTTAAAAATTGTGAAGTAAACCCTGGTAACATGCCATTCTCCAATGAAAAGACTGGGCACTTTGCGGAAAAGATAAATACTTATTGCAATAATCTCCACTTAACAATAGCTATGGTTTGAACAGTGTTCTCTAAAGCCCATGTACTATAAGCTTGGTCTCCACCTATGATGCTACTGGAAGATGATGAAATGTTTAATAAGTGGTGCCTAATGGGAAGTCTTCAGACCATTCAGGATCTGCTCATAAAGAAGGTATGGGGCTTGGCATGGTGGTGCACGCCTTTAATCCCAGGACATGGGAGGCAGAGGCAGGCGGATCTCTGTGAGTTCAAGGCCAGCCTGGTCTACATACTGAGTTCCAGGCTAGCTGGGGCTACAGGGAGACACTGTCTCAAAAATAACAACAAAAAAAGATGGTATTGGGGTCCCAGACTTTTCCTCTTCTCTCATTGCCAACTATGAAGTGCATGGATTTCTTCTGACATACCTTCTAAATATTATATACTACTTTACCCAAAGAACAGAGCCAACTAGCCATGGATTATGAACTAAAATAAGCCTTTTTGATTATCTCAATAATTTTCTCAGATAAATGGGAGCTGACTAACAGAAACATTTCTAAAGAATTCTTAATTTGCTTTGTAAGACACATATTTTACCCCATTCCTCTTTCTTCCCCTATGTTTCTCCTCTGCCTGCAGCTTTATCGCCAACGCTATCACACAGTATCAGGAATGACAGCTATGAGTCAGAACTTTAGACAAGAAAATTCATTAGCGGATAATTTATTCAAGATTCATTACTGAAGAATTTGTTCAAATGAGTCTCAAACTCTAAAAAGAAAAACTCAAAAGCAAATACACAAATGTCCGAGAACTTAATGCTAAAAGTTAAGTGCCTTCACTTTACTAGCTTTGAACATATCAAATAGATTTTAAAGAATGATGTGAGTTATATAACGTACAGACTTTGAATATGCAAATTCACAAACCTTTCTTGTTAGGCAAAGTTAATCCACATAAAAAAGATGCAAAATGAATAGGAACAATATTTAAAGAACTTTTATTCATGTCCATATGAATTCCTCATTTATTTTAAGCACCATATTCTAACTATTCTTGCAAAATATGTTTTCATATGTGTTTAACCATGTCTGTGACATCAATAAGATGGATGACTAGAAGTTTCTATCACTTGACTTTTCTCTCTCTGAAAAATCACTGGATAAACATTCGCATACTGACCAAGATTGGTAAAGGAAAGCATTCAAGAAGAACAAAGAAAGAATAGAAACTCTGTAGAGCACTCCATTTGGACAGCCACATGGAGAAGGTAAGAAAACATTATGCTTCCACCCCCAGCAAACCCTAGTCAGGGTCAGCTTTAAACTAAGAGTGAGTCCTCCCTTAAGGAAAAGCCTGGGCACCCAGTTCAGGCTGCAGTATCCCTGCGGTATCCTGCAAGGATACTACAAGCAAGGAATCTTCATGGAAGTGCTGAATACAAGCAAGGAATCTTCATGGAACCCACAATCCCGCATCCACCCAGAGCCAGTCGCTGCATCCTGCCTAACCAGAATCCTCAGGCCTATCTTCAGTTGAAAGTCCTCTGTGAGTGGTGCTCGTCAAGTTTGTAGAACAATTAATGAAGGGAATCAGGAAACATAAAAGGCAAGAACATAACAATGAGACCTAAAGAATACAATAAATATCAGGGCTGGAGAGATGGCCTAGCGGTTAAGAGTGCCGACCGCTCTTACAGAGGACCCGGGTTCGATCCCCAGCACCCACATGGTGGCCGAGAACCATCTGAAACTCCAATTCCAGGAGAACTCCAGTTCCAGGGGAATCTGACACCCTCTTCTGACCTCCGCGGCATTGCATGATACGGGTGCACAAACCCACATGCAGACAGTACATTCATACACATACAGAAATAAATAAAATTAATAAAAAATGTTTAAAAACAAAGAATACAATAAATCTCTAGTACTCAACCCCAAAGAAATGGAACTTCGTGAATTTCCTGAAAAAAGAATTTAAAATAATAAATTTGAAAAGTCCACTGCTATAAAAGAGAATAAAAATAGACAGATGAATTGTACACCAATGATCTGAAGGGAAAAGTCAACAAAGATCCAAACAGAAATTCTTGGCACTAGAGAATTTAATCAATGAAATAAAAATATAATGGAAAGTTTCAATGGTATTCAAGCAGAAAAAAGAATCAGTGACCTTGAAGGCAGGTGTTTTGAAATTATTCATTCAGAGGAGAAAATGAATGGGAAAAAAGCTACAGAACTTTGGAGACACTGCTAAGGGAATAAATATTTGGATTATGGTTATTCCAAAAAAGAAGTGATCACAAGAGAGAAATTTTAATTAATGATGACTACTGAAGTTTTCTCAAATCTTGGGAATAATACAGACATGAAGATCCAGAAAGCTTTGAAGTTTTCACACAGATACAACCCAGCAAGATATTCTTCAAGGTGAAACCTAATGTCATTGTTCAGGGCTAGTGGAGAGATGGTTCAGCAGTTAAGGGCTGGCTGTTCTTCCAGAAGACCCAGGTTCAAATCCCAGCATCCACATGGTGGCTAACAACTATCTGTAACTCCAGTTCTAGGGGGTCTGACACCCTCTTCTGTCCTCTACAGGCATTGCATGACAGAGGTATACTTACACACATGCAGGTATAACACTCATATGCATAAAATAAAAATAAAGATAACTTGGGGGGAAAATAATCACAGTGTCAAAAGTCAAGGACAAAGAAAGAATACCAGAATTAAAAAGAAAAAGATCATGAAGTAACACATGACAGAAAAAAAAGAGTATCAAGGGATTCCTCAGCTGAACTTTACAGATCACAGGAAAACAGAATGATACATTCAAAGTGCTGAAAGTAAACGCTCCCAGCAAAGAACCTAGTATGTCCCAAAGCTGTCCTTCAGAAATAAACTACTCTTTCACAAATGAGAAAAGGGTTCCATAATTTATTACCATTAGATCCACTGTATAAGAAACCCTTAGCTCTTTGGGACTTTCCTGTTTCCAGCTATCTGTACACCAAGGATTCTCCAGCTTCCCCACCTAGCCAAGAGACCCAGGACTGTGGCCTCTGCCCTGCTGCTATCACCCCAAAGCATGTTGTTGAGACCTGCCAAGGACTTCTACTTCTTTCTGACCCCTGCCTTCCCTTTGAGATTCATTCACCTGAGCCTTGTTGGCTACACACCATGGACTTTCCAATTGTCCTATGTGGCCCAGAGACCCAGGTACAGCAAACAACTCCTCTGCTACACTGCAAAGCCCTGCCACTGCTTATTACTAGTTATCCCCACCTATTCCTGAATTCTTCCCTCCTTTGAGATTCATTTAACCCTGCTGGCTGTGCCAGAGGCTCTCCAGCTGTCCTGTGTGGCCTAGAGAACCATGTCTGCAGCTTCTGCCCCACTGCTATCATTCCAAATCCCTGCTGCTACTTCTTAGCAGTGAGTACCACTTCTTCATGAGCCCATCTTCTATTTGAGATTCATCTTTCCCAGCAAGATGAATGCCAGGGACTCTCCAGTGCCCTATGTGACTAGGAAACCCAGGTACCCTTGCCTCCACCTACCTGCCATCACCCCAAAGCCCAAAGCCAGTGCCATACTATTACCAAGAACACTGGCTGGGGGTGGCTCCTTGTTAACTTCAATCTCCATGAGGATTCCCTTTCTTCACCCAGATTGTAATATCTTACACACAAATACCATTCTACCTACCTCATGGCCCAGAGACTACAAGATGTCCTGAGATCTCCAGTCCACTTATTGACCATCAACCTGGTCTCAATATCACCCACCTCCACCTAGGATTGGTGTGACATCTTCCCTTTGGTCCCCATGGAGAACTCCCCATTCCTACTGTGACCCCAATTCTTAGCACAACCTGTAGAACCATGTCAGCCTTCCACAGATTTCTGAAGATTATCAGTGAGAATCTACTACACAGAAGGTTTGTTCCTGGTCTCAGAAGTTTTACATATCTGCAGCTATGGGAGGAACACATCTGTGCCCATCAACACAGAATTACCACAATATGGACCACTAAGCATCCACATTCAGTGGGTCCCCATATCCTGTCACATTAAGGAAATAGCAAGCAAGGATCCAAACACCCACTCAACAAAAGAAAGACCAGATATTCATACCAGGAAACACCACAAGTGACCTAACTTCAGATATCTAGGTCCAATTACAAAAATATGAAGAATGTGAAAAACAACAATAATTTCTCCAGAAAGAAGTACACTTACTGTAGCATCCCCCAAGAAGAACAATTTACTTCAGGCACAAGACAATGATTTAAAGACAAAATTCTGAAAGCCACAAGAGAAAAACAACAAGTTACATATAAGGGGAAACCCATCAGAATTACAACTGACTTCTCATTGCAAACTATGAAAGCAAGAAGAACGGGGAGCAAAGCATTCCCAGTATTAAAGGACTATAGATGCCAACCCAGGTTACTATACCCAGCAAAAATGTCAATTATAGTTGAAGGAGAGAGAAAAATCTTCCATGACATAAACAGGATGAAAGAATACATGTCCAGAAAACCAACACTTCAGAGAATACTTGAAGCAATTCAAAGGACAGAAGAAAGGAGCAACTATCCCCAGGCACCTAGAAAGAGAAATTAATAAAAGCATAACTGCAGAAGTAGAAACCAAAAATGCAAATGGATAATAAGGCGAAATGAAGCAACACACATCTTTCAGTTATAACCTTAAATATTAATGGGCTAAACTCCCCAATCAAAAGACATAGACTGGGAGATTAGCTTAGGAAACAGAACCCATCTATATGCTGTCTACAAGAAACACATCTTAACTTCAAGGACAGGCACCGCCTTAAAGTGAAAGGATGGAAAACACCCCATGGAACTCCAAGCAAATGGTACCAAAAAGAAAGCAGGTGTTGCTATTTTAATATCAGAGAAAATAGACTTCAAAGTAAAAGAAATCAGAAGAGACAAAGAAGGCCATTACATTTTTATCAAAGGAAAAATTGACCATGAATATTTTATAATCATGAATATATATGCACCAAAGTCTGGTGCAACAAACTTTATAAAAAGAATTCTCCAGGACCTCAAGGCACAGATTAACCCCAGTACACTCATAATAGGAGACTTCAATACCCCACTGAGCCCTTTGAACAGGTCAACCAGACAAAGAATAAACAGAGAGACATCTGAGCTGAACGATACAATACACCAAATGGACCTCACAGATACCTACTGAATATTCCATCTAATATCAGAGAATACACTTTCTACTCAACACCCCATGGAACATTCTCCAAAATCAACCACATACTGGGACACAGAAGAAACCTCCACAAATACAAAAAGATTGAAATAATTTCATGCATTCTATCAGACAACAGTGTAATAAAGCTCATTATCAACACCAGGATAAGCCCTACTATCTACAAGAACACATGGAGACTAAACAACACATTCCTGAATAATGAATGGGTCAAGAAAGAGATAAAGAAAGAAATAAAAGCATTCCTGGAACTCAATGACAATGATAAGACAACAACAAAACCTATGGGATACTTTAAATGCAGTCCTAAGAGGTAAGTTTATAGCTCTGGGTGCCTACATTAGAAAAACAGAAAGACCACAAGTGAACGATTTAACACTGCAGCTAAAAAAACACTTGAGAGACAACAACAAATGAACCCTACATGCAACAGACAGGAAGAAATAACAAAAATCAGAGCAGAAATCAATGAAATAGAAACAAAACAATACAAAAATTCAATGAATCCAAAAGTTGGTTCTTTGAGAGAATAAACAAGATAGACAGACCTCTAGCCCAGTTAAACAAAGGAAAAAAGGAACAACTCCAAATCAGTAAAATCTGTGAGGAAAGGGGAAATATCACAAGAGACTATGAAAAGATCCAGACAATCATACAGGAATACTTCAAAAACCTATACTCTACTAAGTTTGAAATCCTAGGAGAAATGGATGAATATATGAAATCCTGAGAATCAACAAAGTTCAACCAAGAAGAGATCGACAGCTTAAACAGACCCATAATATATGAAGAAATTGAAGATGTAATAAGAAACCTCCCAAGTAAAAAAAGCCCAGGCCCAGATGGTTTCATGGCATAATTCTATAAAACATTTCAAAAAGACCTACAACCATTATTACTCAAATTGTTCAGAAAGACACAAAAAAGAGGGAATTCTCCCAAATTCCTTCTATGAAGCCAGCATCACTCTATTACCAAAACCAGGCAAAGATACAACCAAAAAGGAGAACTATAGACCCATCTCATTAATGAACACAGATACAAAAATTCTCAATAAAATACTTGCAAACTGCATACAGATCCACATCAAGAATATCATCCGTCATGACCAAGTTGGATTCATACCACAGATGCAGGGATGGTTAAATATACAAAAATCAATAAAGATCATAAAACATATAAATGGACTGAAAGAGAAAAACCACACAATCATCTCAACTGATATGGAAAAAGCCTTTGACAAAATCCTGCATCCCTTCATGCTTAAAGTCCTAGAGGGAATTGGATTGGAGGGATCATTCCTCAATGTAATCAAAGCCATATACAGGAAACCCACAGCCAATATCATCCTAAATGGGGAAATGACAGAATCATTCTCTTTAAAGGTAGGAACTCGGCAAGGCTGCCCCCTGTCACCACTCATCTTCAATATAGTGCTTGAAACACTTGCTAGAGCAATAAGGCAAGAAAAGGAAATTAAAGGAGTACTAATTGGAAAAGAGGAAGTCAAGCTATCCCTTTTTGCTGTTTACTTAAGGGATGCTAAAAACTTCTCCAGAAAACTCCTAGAAACGATTAAGAGCTTCAGTAAAGTGGCAGGATGCAAAATTAACCTAGAAAAATAAGTAGCCTTTCTTTATACCAACAACAAGCAACTGAAGAAGGAATTCAAGGAGATCTTCCCAGTCACAATAGCCTGAAAAACAATAAAATACCTAGGAACAAACCTAACCAAAGACACCAAAGATCTCTACAAAAAAATTTAAGCCCCTGAAGAAGGAAATTGAAGAAGACATCAGAAGATGGAAAAACCTCCCATCCTCATGGATTAGGAAAATTAATATAGTAAAAATGACCATTCTACCCAAACTCTTGTACAGATTTAATGCAATCCCAATTAAAATCCCCACAAGCTTCTTCACAGGCTTGGAAAAAAGTCCTTAAATTCATTTGGAAAAACAGAAGACCCCAAATAGCCAAAGCAACCCTGAGTGAAAAGAGCAATACATGGGGGGATCTCTATACCAGACTTCAAACTATACTACAGGTTTATAATCATAAAAACAGCTTGGTACTAGAACAAAAACAGACCTGTTGACCAATGGAACAAAACTGAAGATCCAAACTTTAGCACATACAATTTCAGCCCTCTCATATTTGACAAGGGGGCCAAGAAGACACAATGGAGGAAAGACAGCATCTTCAGCAAGTGGTGTTGGCAAAACTGGATCACCACTTGTAGAAGAATGAAATTATACCCCTACCTCTCACCCTGTAAAAAAGTCAATTCCAGATGGATCAAAGACCTCAACATGAAACCCCAAGCTCTGGAGGTGATAGAAGAAAAACTTGGCAGCAGACTACAAGACATAGGTGTAGGAAAAGACTTCCTAAATTAGACAGCAGCTGTGCAAGAATTGAGGTCGACGATTGACAAATGGGATCTCATTAAACTCAAAAGCTTCTGTACATCAAAAGAAACAATCTAGGAAGTGAAGAGAAATCCCATAGAGTGGGAGGAAACCTTCACCACAAATACATCTGACAAAGCATTGATTTCCAGAATATACAAACTACTCAAAAAACAAAGAAGAAAGAAAGCAAATGACCCACTCAATAGATGGAGCAAAGAGCTGAATAGAGACTTCACAAGTGAGGAATTAGAGATGGCTGAGAAACATCTTAAGAAGTGTTCAATGTTGCTAATACTTGAGGAAATGCAAATTAAAACCACTTTAAGATATCATCTCACTCCAATAAGACTGGCTAGGATCAAGAAAACAAATGATACCAAGTGCTGGAGAGGTTGTGGGGAAAGGGGAACACTCATCCACTGCTGGTGGGAATGTAAACTCATACAGCCACTATGGAAAGCAGTATGGAGAACCCTTGGAAGACTTGGAATGAACTTGCCACCTGACCCAGCCATACCACTCCTGTGTATGTACCCACAAGACTCATCTTACCACAGAGATACATGCATGGCCATGTTTATTTCAGCTCTCTTCACAATAGCAAGGAGCTGGATCCAACCCAAGTGCCCCTCAACAGATGAGTGGTTAGAGAAAATGTGGTACATCTACACAATGGAGTTCTATGCAGTGATAAAGAAAGGTGACATTCGCAGGCAATGGATGGAACTAGAAGATAATCATGCTGAGTGAAGTAACACAGTCCCAGAAAAACAAACGATGAATGGTATCTCTCATCTGTGGATGCTAGCTCCAATTACCTAATTGTCTGGCAAACTGAGCAACATTAATGTGATCTGAAAAGAATTGTACTCTTATATTGTAGAATCCCTTAAAAAATAAGCAAATGAAAAAAGACACAGAATAAATGATGACTGGATTAAGAAAACTAGATCCATCTTTTTGCTGCCTCCAAGAAACACACTTCACCATCAATGATTGACACCACTTTAAGGTAAAAGGATGGGAGAAACATTACTGCAAGCAAATATATCTAAGAAACAAGCAGGCATAGCTATCCTAATATCTTACAAAATAGATTTCAAACTGAAACCAGTTAGTATAAATAGGGAAAACCACTTTATAGACATTAAAAGAAATACTCACCAAGAAGATATTACAATGTTAAATATACATTCACCAAACACAGGTGTATGCAATTTCATAAAAGAAACACCTTTAGATCTAAAGTCTAAAATTGATCCCAACACAATGATAATGAATGACTTCAGTACCTTATTATCACCAATAGACAGGTCTAAAGAATACACTTTCTTTTCAGAAGTTCATGGAATTTTCTCTAAAATAGCCACATACTAGGGCACAGGTATATTTCAAAAAATTTAAGAAAATTGGGCTGGAGAGATGGCCTAGTGCTTAGGAGTGCTGACTGCTCTTGCAGAGGACCCAGGTTCAATCCACAGCACCCACATGGCAGCTGAGAACCATCTGTAACTCCAATTCCAGGAGAATTTCAGTTCCAGGGGAATCCAACGCCCTCTTCTGACCTCCGCAGCATTGCATGACACGGGTGCACAGAACTACATGCAGACAATACATTCAAATAAATAAATAAATAAAATAAAATAAAAATTTAGGGGCTGGAGAGATGGCCTAGTGGTTAAGAGCACCGAATGCTCTTACAGAGGACGCGGGTTCGATCCCCAGCACCCACATGGCGGCCAAGAACCGTCTGAAACTCCAATTCCAGGAGAACTCCAGCTCCAGGGGAATCCAAGACCCTCTTCTGACCTCCGTGGCATTGCATGACACAGGTGCACAAACTTGCATGCAGACAGTATATTCATACACATACAGAAATAAATAAAATTAATAAAAAAAATTTAATAAAATTGTACCTGACCTCATAAAAAAGGAACAAAGCTGGATATCAACAATACAAATGGGGAAAAATGTACAAACTCTTAAAAGCTAATGAACACATGACTGAATGAAAATGGGGTCAAGGAAGAAATAAAGAAATTGAAAAGCTCTTGGAATTGAATAAAATAAAAACACAACATTAAAAAAATCTATGGGACACAATGAAGTCATTCCAAAGAGGAAAGTTTACAGCACTACATGCCTACATCAGAAGATTAGAGATACCTCATATTAATAATTTAATACTGCACCTAAAGAAATTAGAAAAATAGGATCACTGTTCAAAATGAATAGATGAAAACAAATATTGAAAGTCAAGGATGCTTCTACATGATCAACGTGGGCGGAGTCACCCACCCACCCACAGTGTGATGCCTAAGAGGCCAGCACATGCCAGTGGTGCAGATGATCAGTAAGCTGGTGGAGTTGTGGTGCAAAAGATCCAGTGGGTGCAGTGTTAGTGATTCTAAGCTGCACAGTCAACTTAGAGGAACTGAATGGCAGGAAGCACAATGAGTGACCAACCAATCCTCCATATTAACATTTGAAATTAGCACTAGAATCAAAATAAATAAATAAATAAATAAATAAATAAATAAATAAACCAGCATACCAAAGCCACAATGAAAAAACAACAACATGGAAAAACCTCATAATAAATCCACACTGAACTCTACCAGTCCTATAGAAGATTCCTACAATGAGATAGGAAACCAAGATACGGACATTAGAAGAACAGTCATAGACATACTCAAAGAAATCAAAGAACATAAAGAACAAATCACAGAACTAAGGGAAGAGAATGAAAAACTCAGGAAGGATCTAGAAGAAAAAAATGATAAACTCCAGAAAGAACTAGGGGAAAAAAAACACAAACTCCAAAAAGAACTAGAGGTAGAAAGACACAAACTCCGAAAAGAACTAGAGGGAAAGAAACACAAACTCCAGAAGGAAGTGGAAACACTGAAAAGATCCCAGGCTGAAATAGAAAAAGAAACTGACCAGCAAATCAAGGAGCTACAAGTAGAGAATGACAAGCTCCAAAAGGAAGTGGAAATACTAAGGAAATCACAGGAATAAGTGAAAAAGGAAATTGAACATTCATCCAATCAACAGGAAAGGATGGGAGAAAGCCTCAGAAGCAGAATAGATGAAGCAGCAAAAAGAATATAACACCTGCAGGATAACACAGAACAACCAGAATGATCAAGTAAAGATTATGAAAAAAATTTAAAAACACAGAGTGGAACAACCAGGAAATGTGAGATATTATGAAAAGACCAAATCTCTGAATCATAGAGATAGAGGGAGGAGACGAATCCCATGACAATGGAATTGATCATGTCTTCAACAGGACAAATTTCCCAAACTGAAAAAAGACAAACATATACAAATACAAGAAGCACATATAACACCAAATAGACAAGAACAGAAAAAAATTTCCCCATGCCATATCATAATTAAAATGTCAGATGCTCAAAACAAAGACAAAATACTGAGAGCCAGAAGAGAAAAGCAACAAATTACATATATGGGGAAATCCATTAGAATTACAGCTGACTTCTCAGTGCAAATTATGAAAGCCAGAAGAAGGTAGAACAACTTACTCTCAGTGCTAAATGACTTTAGATGCCAACCCAGATTACTAACCCAGCAAAAATGTCAATTATAGTTGAAGGAGAAAGAAAAATATTTCGTGACATAAACAAAATGAAAGAAATAAACCAACACTTCAGAAAAATACTTGAAATAATTCAAAGAACAGAGGAAAGGAGTAACTATCCCCAAGCAGCTAGAGAAAGAAATTAATAAAATCATAACACATAAATATAAGCCTAGACCCAGATCGCAAACAAAAAATAAGTTGAGCTGGGCATGGTGGCACATGCCTTTAATTCTAGCACTCAGGAGGCAGAGGCAGGTGGATCTTTGTGAGTTCGAGGCCAGCCTGGTCTACAGAATGAGTTCCAGAACAGCTGGGGCTACAGGGAGACTCTGTCTCGAAAAGACCAAAATAAATATATAAATAAATAAATTGAAAGGAATCAACACACATCTCTCAATAATAACCTTAAATATTAATGGTCTAAATGCCCCAATCAAAAGACAGACTGGAAGAATGGATTAGGAAACAGAATCCATCTATATGCTGCCTAAAAGAAACCCATCTCACCCTGAAAGACAGACATCAACTTAAAATGAAAGTATGGAAAAAAATATTCCAAGTAAATGGTAACAAAAAGCAAGCAGGAGTTGCTATTCTGATATCAGACAAAATAGAACACAGAGTAAAGTCTATCAGAAGAGACAAAGAGGACCATTACATCCTTATAAAAGGAAAAATTAATCAGGAAGACTTCATAATCCTAAATGTTTATGTACCAAATTGGGTACCCCAGACTATATAAACACAAGTCTGCAGATTCTCAAGACACAGATTAATCCCAGCACACTAATAGTGTGAAACTTGAATACCCCACTGAGCCCCTTGGATAGATCAACTGGACAGAAAATAAACATAGAGACATTGGAACTGAGCAATACAATACAACAAATGGACCTCACAGACATCTACAGAATATTACACCCAAACACCAGGGAATATACTTTCTACTCACTGCTTTATGGGAAATTCTCCAAAATTGACCACATCCTGGGACACAAAAGAAATCTCAACAAATACAAAAGGATTGAAATTGTTTAATGCATTCTATCAGACCACAGTGCAGTAAAGCTCAATATTAATACCAGAGTAAGCTCGACTAACTACAAGAACACAGGGAGACTAAACAACACAATCCTGAATAATGATGTGTCAGGGAAGAAATAAAGAATGAAATAAAACTATGCATGGAACTAAATGAAAAAGACAGTACAACCCAACAAAACCTGTGGGATACTTTAAAAGCACTCCAAAGAGGGAAATTTATAGCCCTAAATGCCCACATAAAAAAAAAAAAAAAAAGAAAAGAAAAAAACAGAAAGGGAACAAATAAACAATATAATACTGTAGCTAAAAACACTTGAGAGACAACAACAAATGGACCTTAAACCCAACACACAGGAAGAAATAACAAAAATCAGAGCAGATATCAATGAAATAGAAACAAAGAAAGCAATAAAAAAAATCAATGAATTCAAAAGCTGATTCTTTGAAAAGTTAAACAAGATAGACAGACCTCTAGCCCAGTTAACCAAAAGAAAGAAAGAGCAACTCCAAATTAGTAGTATTCATGATGAAAAGGGAAACATAATAACAGAAAAAGAAAAGATCCAGAAAATCATATGAGAATACTTCAAAAACCTATACTCTACTGTTTGAAAACCTAAGAGAAATGGATGGATAGCTGAAATCCTAGGAATCAACAAAGTTTAACCAAGAAGATATTGACAGATGAAACAGATCCATAACATATGAGGAAATTGAAGATGTAATAAAAAATCTCCCAATTAAAAAAAGCCAAGACCCAGATGGTTTCATGGCAGAATTCTATAAAACATTTAAAGAGATCTTACAATCTTTACTACTCAAACTTTTCAGAAGGATACAAACAGAGAGAAATCTCCCAAATTCTTTCTATGAAGTCAGCATCACTCTAATACCAAAACCAGGCAAAGACACAACCAAGAAAAAAACTATAGACCCATCTCATTAATGAACACAGATGCAAAAATTCTCAACAAAATACTTGCAAATCACATACAGAACCACATCAAAAATATCATCCATCATGATCAAGTTGGATTCATACCAGAGATGCAGGGATGGTTCAACAAACATAAATCAATAAATATCATAAAACAAATGGACTGAAAGACAAAAATCACATGATCATCTCAATCGATGCAGAAAAGGGCTTGGATAAGATCCAGCATCCCTTCATGATTACAGTTCTAAAGGGAATTGGACTGAAGGGAACATTCCTAAATATAACCAAATCCATATACAACAACCCACAGCCAACATAAAGCTGAATGGAGAAAAGTTAGAAGAATTCCCTTTAAAGGCAGGAACCAGGCAAGTCTGCTCCCTGTCACCACTCCTCTTCAATATAGTACTTGAAACTCTTGCTAGGGTAATAAGGCAAGAAAGGGAAATTAAAAGAGTACTAATTGGAAAAGAAAAAGTCAAACTATCCCTTTTTTTGCATATGATATGATAGTTTACCTGAGGGATGCAAAAACCTCCACCAGAAAACTAGAAATGATTAAGTGTTTCAGTAAAGTGGCAGGATATAAAATTAACCTAGAAAAATCAGTAGCCTTTCTTTGCACTAATAACAAGCAACTGGAGAAGGAATATGAGGAGACCTTCCCATTCACAATAGCCTCAAAATAAATAAATAAATAAATAAATAAATAAATAAATAAATAAATAAATAAATAAATAAAATACCTGGGCACAAACCTAACTAAAGAGACACCAAAGACCTCTACAACAAAAATTTTAAACCCCTGAAGAAGGAATTGAAGATGACATCAAAAGATGGAAAAACTTCCCATGCTCATGGATTGGAAGAATTAATATAGTAAAAATGACTATCTTGCCCAAAGTAGTACAGAGATTCAATGCAATCCAAATTAAAATTTCCATGAGTGTCTTCACAGACCTAGAAAACAAAAACATCCTAAAGTTCATATGGAAAAACAAAAGACCTTGGATAGTCAGAGCAACCATGAGCAAAAGGAACAATGCAGGGGGATTTCTATACTAGTATCCAAACTATATTACAGAGCTATAGTCATAAGAACAACCTGGCATTGTCACAAAAACAGATCCATAGATCAATGAATCAAAACTGAAGATCCAAAGTTAAGCACATGCAATTTTAGCCACCTCATTTTTGACAAAGGGGCCAAGAAGATCGAATGGAGGAAAGATAGCATTTTCAGCAAATGGTGTTGGCTAAACTGGATCACCACTTGTAGAAGACTAAAACTAAACCCCTACCTCTCACCATGTACAAAAATCAACTTGAAATGGATCAAAGACCTCAATATGAAACCAGAAATTCTGAAGGTAATAGAAGAAAATGTTGGTAGCAACATACAAAACATAAAACTAGGAAAAGACTAATCAAACAGCAGCCACACAGGAAATAAGGTCAACAGCTGACAAGGGGGACCTCAAAAGCTTCTGTACAGCAAAAGAAACAATCAAGGAAGTGAAAAGAAAACCCACAGAGTGGGAGGAAACCTTCACCAGTGATACATCTGACAGAGCATTAACATCCAGAATATATAAACTACCCCCAAATATATAAAACTACTCAAAAAACAAAGAAGTAAGAAAACAAATGACTCACTCAAAAGATGGAGTAAAGAGCTGAACAGAGACTTCACCAGTGAGGAATTAAAGATGGCTGAGAAACATCTTAAAAGGTGTTCAACATTGGCAGGCGGATCTTTGTGAGTTCAAGGCCAGCCTGGTCTACAGAGTGAGTTCCAGAACAGCTGGGACTACAGGGAGACCCTGTCTCAAAAAGACAAAAAAAAAAAAAGGTGTTCAACATTGTTAATTAAGGAAATGCAACTTAAAACCACTCTAAGGTATCATCTCACTCCTGATAAGACTGACCAAGATCAAGAAAACACAAGACACCAAATGCTGAAGAGGTTTTGGATAAGAAGAACACTCATCCACTGCTGGTTGAAATGTAAACTCGTACAACCACAATGGAAGGCAGTGTGGAGAACACTTAAAAGACTCAAAATGAGCCTACCACCTGACCCAGCCATACCACTCCTGGGTATATACCCATAAGACTCATCCTACCACAAAAATACATGCACATCTATGTTTATTGATGCTCTCTTCACAATAGCAAAGAGCTGAAACCAATCCAAATGCCCCTCAACAGACAGGTGGATAACAAATATGTGGTACATAATGGAGTTTTATGCAGCAGTAAAGAAAGATGACATCATGAACTTTGCAGGTAAATGGATGGAACTCAAAGCCATTATGCTAAGTGAAATAACACAGTCTTTTAAAAAAATGGGGACTGGTTTCCCTCATTTGTGGATGCTAACACCAAATCCCTGGTTGAAAGGCAAGCTGAGCAACATTAGTATGTTATGTTTATCTTTCTATCTGAAATCAAATGTGATTTTTATAATGTGGAATCATTTTAATGATCCCTAGAATTAACTTACCACTTATTTTCAGACATGGTAATTAATATATATGGGTGTAAGGTATGATTTCATGATTTACAGTAATATAAAATTAAAGGGGAAAATGTGAATTCCTAAACATATTTCAGAGTTAAGATACAGTTTATTCCCAGAAGACATAATTCTGGTTCATATATGATGTTTATATAGGCCATATTTTGAGCAATACAAAATGGGAGGGAATAATAACAACATAAGCTCTATGTCAAAGAATGGATTGCTACAGTTAAAGTCTGCCAAAGCATAAACCTCTGCAGAGAAAAAAACTTTAAAAGACTGAGAGAAAGATGCAGGACATGTATGGCAGAACTGAGATCTGGGGTGGGGGTGGGGGGAAGGCAAAAGAGGAATATGTCGTAAACTGACTAAAAAATGTGTGTAAATACACCAAAACATCAATAAAAGTATTATATTAAAAAAAGAAAATCAGCCGGGCATGGTGCAACGCCTTTAATCCTTCAGTCAGTTGGGAGGCAGAGGTCAGGTGGATCCTTGTGGTTCAAGGCCAGCCTGGGTCTAGCAGAGAGCGTTCAGGACAGCTGGGGCTACAGGGAGACCCTGTCTCGAAAAACCCTAAAAAAAAAAAAAAAAAAAAAAAAAGAAAATCAAGGATAAAATTAATGAAATAGAAATGAGAAAAACCATATAAAGAATCAATCAAATAAAATATAAAAAACCCAATCCAAATATAATTGGGACAAAGAACTGAGCAGGAAGTTCTCAAAAGATGGAATACAAATGCTGCTTTTTTTTTTTTAAGATTCCATATCTTTAGGCACCAGGAAATTGCAAATTAAAACCACTTAGAGATTTCATCTTACCACACAGTCAGAATGACAAACATCTAAAAAAACAGCAATGACAAATGTTGCAAGGGGAGGAAAGGGGAATACTTAGTCACTGTTGGTGCGAATGAAAAGTGGTGCAGCCAGTATCAAAATCAGTGTGGAGAGTATTCAAAAACCTAGATATATATCTACCACAATATCTAGCCGTACCATTTTGGACATGTGCCCATAGGACTCTATATCCTACTATAGAGATACCTGCTTATTCATGCTCATTGCTTCTCTATAATACCCCAGATATGTAAACAACCTAGATGTCCATCTACTGATGAATATATAATGAAAATATGCTAAAGTTACACAATGGAGTATTATTTAACTGTTAATAAATGAAGTTATAAAACTCATAGGTCCGTTGATGGAACTGAAAACAATCATGTTGAGTGAGGTAACCCAGACCCAGAAAGACAAACATCACATTGTCTCTCATAAGTGAGTTCTAGCTTTGGATCCTTAGATATGCATGCCTCTATCAGAAAATCCATAGTTATCAGGAAAGTAGTAAATAGTAATAGTGATGTGGGTGAGGCTTCATGTGAGGGGAGATAGAATGCAGTGATATAAGGGAGGAAAAAGGAATATGGACTAGGAAGGGTTAAATGCAGTAGGAAATAGGAGGGCAGGGCAAAGAAGGAAGTATGGGGAGGGATAACTAATACTAACGGCCTTTAGAAAGCTACATTTACCTTTCTCCAGAAGAGAAAAGTGATCATCCTTCTTGCCCAGCTATGAATTCTGTGAACTACAATAATAACTGGCCTGGCAGCACATCCCCAATGGTACAATAGTGGCACATATGTTGGGCAAATAACCAACTACTTTCTAATTGAAGATATATTCCACAAGATGGAGCCCGTACCTGACACTATGATCAGTTCTAGGAATCAGTGGCTAGACAGGTCACCAGACATAAGAGAGAGCCTGCTACTACTATTCTGCTGAATGGACATAGTATTAAACTGACCACTACTAAGTTATTGTTATACCCATAGATTAATGCATCTTTCAGTTCTTATCATACAAGCTTCCTGATGCAGGAGATGTTCATTAGCAGAGGGCCATCACTGGCCAACATTTAAATAATAAGGAACTGCAGCATGCTTATATTCCAACAGGCCATCCTTATCCTTAGCCTCCCAAAGCTCAAGGATCATGGTAGAAGAGATGACATAAGAGCCAGAAGTGGTAGATGACCACTGGAAATGGAGTTTCACAGACAACTGGGCGGTTATTACAGCAGTGGAAACCACATCCAAAACACCCACATTAAGCTCAAACCAGACAAAATCTAAGCATAAAGTGGGGAAGAGGAGAAGAATCCCCAACCCTAGCTGAGGAACCGTGGGTAATGGCTAGCTACTGGAGAGAGTCAGTCTTCTTTAATGATGTGACAACAGGTAGGTGCACCAAGTTGGATGATATTGATGGGCCCACATCATAGTACGTTTAGGGACTCAAATTTGACTCTATAGGTCTTTATACGAATACACACACACACACACACACACACACACACACACAGAGGCAGAGGAAAAGGGAACTTTATACATTTATAGAAATAATATCTACATTACAAAAGAAACAAGAGCTGGGTGCAGTGGCCCATGCCTATAACCTCAGCACTTAGGAGCCAAAAGCTCACTGAAAGTTTGAGGCTATTCTGGTCCAACAAGACTGTCTCAAAAAGAAAAAAGAGGGGTGGGGATAAAGATTAGAAGGAGATGAAAGAGGGCAGAGAAGAAGAGAGAGAAGCAGAGAAGCCAAATACATTGTCTACATTATGCCACGAGAAACTAGAAAAGTAAAAAACAAAAAAAAAAAAAAAAAAGAAGACAAAAACAAACCCAAAAATTGGCAGGAGGAAATAATGATCTGAATAGAAATAAACCAAATTGAAGAAAACCTAAATAATCAAAGGCTAGTGATACAGCTCAGTGGTAGAGAGCTGGCCTAGCATGTGCAGTGCTCTGAGTTCAATCCCAAGTACCTCAAAATAAAACAGAAAACAGAGAAGACAATGAAAGAGGAAGGGAGAGAGGGAGGGAGGGAGGGAGGGAGGACAGGAAAGGAAGGTACACAAATCAATGTGATATTTCATATTGAAACAATTAATAATAAAAAAACCAGATTATCATCTCACTGGACAGAAAAAACATCCAACATTATCCTTCATAAAATTTTCAACATTTTAAGTATAGAAGAATTCTTCAACATAATAAATAATAAAAGCTATTGACAGGCAAAAAAGTCACAACTACCATAATCAATAGGGAAAAACTGAAAGCTACTCCACTAAGATTTAGTTACAAAGCGAAGATGCTCACTCTTGTTTGTATTTGAGTGATGTTCTAGCCATAACCATAAGGCGAGGGGAAGAAATCCAGAAATACAGTCACCTCCATTTGCACATGTCATGTTCATTGTATTCTTTTGTGGGTTGTTTCATAATTTCTTCACTTTGTCTTTTTGGGTTTTTTTTTTATTTGTTTCAGGACAGGATCTCCCTGTAGCCCCAGCTGGCCTGTAACTATGTAGACCAAGCTGGCCTCAGTCTCACAGAAATCTGCCTTCCTTTGCCTGCTGGGATTAAAGGCATGCACAACCACACCTGGCTCTTTGTAATGTTCAAAAAACAAGTATTCCATAACAGAGCTGTTAAACGTAATAAATTAATTCAGTAAAGTTGCAAGATAACCGAATAAAGAAAAATCAGGAGCATTTTAAACACAAACGAAGGCTTTACTGAAAAAAGAAGTCAAGGATACATTATGATTTATGATAACAACACAAGGAGCTACCTAAGAATAAATTTAACCAAGGAGATAAAGGATCTGTATCCTGAAGACTATTAAACATTGAAAAAACAAGCTGGAGAAGACACAAGTGGAAGGAAAGATACCTTGTGCTCATAGCCCAGAGGGATTAATATTGTTATGATAGCCAAAGAAACACAGATTCAATACAATTGCTATCAAAATTCTAATGACTTTCTTCGCAGAAATAGATACATTTCTAATATCAACATGAAACCCAAAAAGGCTCAAAAAAGCCAAAACACTGGTGAGAAAGACCAAGTCAAATGCATCACACTTGCTGATTTAAAATTGTGCTGTAAAACTACAGTAATCCCATTAGTGGCAAGAAAACAGCCACAAAGACCACAGAGTCCTCATACAGAAAGTCCAGAAATACATTCAAACATATATAGAATCAACTAACGTTTGATAAGAGTTCCAAGAGAGCCCAGCATGGAGAGGATAGTCCCTTCAGTGAACAGTGCAGGGGAAACTAGATTTTTCACATGCAAAAGAATGAAGTTAGACCTTTATATTATACAGATGTCAACTAAAAATGGATTTTAAAAAGAACTTAAATGTAAGGTCAGCAGTGATAGAACTCCCAGATGAGGGGAGAAGAAGAACTTCTGGACATTAGCTTTGAAATGGTTTATTGAATGTCACACCAAAAGTTCAGAACACAAAAGAGAAAACAAATGAATGGAACTAAGAACTTCAACATAGCAAAGGAAAAAAGTAGCCTATGAATTGGGGGAAATGTTTGCAGACTAGCCATCTGGTTACTGTGTAATTCCCGACTTATGTAGAGAACACATATAAGTCAATGAAGGGCAGAAAAAACAGCACAATTTAAAAAGAGCCAAGAGACCTAAATACACATGTCTCCAAAGAAGACCAAAATGGGCAAAATTATATGAAAAGGTGCTCAAAATCTTCAGTCATCAGAGAAGTGCAAAGAATAATTGGAGGAAAGGAGGGAAAGAATGAAAGAGGGAGGGAGAGAGGAAGGGAGGGAAAGAGAATATTCTTCAACTTTAAGTATGAGATCTTACTATTTGCAGGAAGAGGAGGAGCCTGGAGGTCACTATGTTAAGTGAAATAAGCCAGCTACAGAAAGAAAACTGCACACCCTCACTTCTATATGAAATGTGAAAAAGGAAAGCCTTAAAACAGAGTTAGAAATCAAAATAGAGAGGCAGGGTAGGGAGGAAGTAGGGGAATGGAGATCCAGGGATATAAAATGATAAATCTACAGCATAACTGATCTGGAGATCTGAAGCACAGTGGGAAGACGTCAGGTAATCAAAATTGTGGTGTATGGGATCCCTAGTAAGATTTTAGATGTTCTTGTAGCAGAGGTCGAAGGAGTAGGGTAACTGATATGTTGACCTGCTTAACTATAATAACCTAGCCCCATATAGATGTCCCATGACATCACACTATCTTTTAAACACATGCAATAAGAAATTTCTATTAAAAATCTGACCATTTGTGTTTTAGGTACTCTTTCAATATGGCATTTTTACTTTATGAGGAAAATTCAACGTGTAACATACAACTTCTCTTTTATCAACAAAACTCAAGAAAAATGATTTGTAACATATTGATTGCAATTCTCTTTCTTTTCCCAAATAGCATCATTCTATGATACTGGAAAAAACATATGTGTTATCCTCTGTTAAATTTCCTTCATGGTTGGTATGACAGAATAAGTTTTCTTTCACTAGTCCTGCAGCTTCAAGGGTTTACACTGCACATGGGTAATGTCTTGGAACATACCCAAACCTATCTCAGTTTCATGAGTGATTTGTCCTCCTGATAAGTTCTTCCTGATTAGAAAAATCCACAGAGGAGTAATCTAGGAGCTAGCTGCTTGATCTAATTATTTGAAATACATTTTTGTTTAATATAATAGGAGCTCTGGAGCTTCTTGAGGGTGTCTGTGACCAATGTCATCTCAGAAATCATGCATTTTGGGGTCCTTCCCACATAGGTGGAACCCAACCCCCCAAAAAAAACCAGGCTTCCTAAAGACACAATATATATTTTGATTTTGTTTTTCAGAGCGTGTTCCCAATTTTCACTTTCAATAGGAATATTTTTAGAGACCTATGAAAGCAAAATGTCTTGAAAATGTCTACAAAGCTTCTCTTAGTTTCTTTCCAAATGTCATGATTTTTTGGAAAAGACCACACCAAGTGGTAAAGAGATGGACACGACTGCAAACACTTCTAAAATCTCTTTGGAGATATTCCATGTACCACATTATATATGAACTGAGAAATGAAACATCTGTGACTAATACAAAATTGAATCTGTCTTAAATTATAATTAACAGCAATGAGAAAAATGTTGCCCGTTCACTTCTTTAGAGAATCCAGTCATCTTTTTACCATTAAAATGCATAAGTCAATGATTATTATTTGTATAATTGTTCAGCCCAGAGCTTTTCCAAATTGCAGCTCAAGACTCACAACAGAATAAAAAGAATGAAGACTCTTACCACAATTTAATAAAGCCTTCAAAAATTAGTTTTTTTCATGAGACTTTAAGCTCTCTCTAATATTTAATCTGTAAGACCTCTTTTTGGCCCCATATCAAATATTCATGCCATCTTTTTCTTTGTACCAAACGCTGTTGATAGGACTTAAGTTTTAGCTTTAGAAAATGTATAGTCCTAATTTTTCTCCTGACAAATTCTCCAAACAGAGAGGAGAATAAATTAAGTTTCTTTGGGGACCCATGCTGGGGCCTCTAGGCTGTGCTCAGGGAAGAGAAAATGAGGCCTTCTCTCACCAGTGCTTCATCATCGATGTGGGCAGCTAATGCCCAACACCTCCCCAGCCTCTGCCTTCACTTTAAATAGCCTACTCGAAGACTTGCCTGCCAACAGTCCTTGCATCTTGGGGCTCATCAATTCTTTCTCACTTTCTAGTTCTAATTTGTTTCTCAATCTAACTCCATCTCTGCCTTCCACTTTGAAGGTCCTTCAAAAACTGACAATCTTGCTGTCCTCTGCTCTTTTCCTCTTCTTGCTCTTTTCCTCTGAAGTTCTGTCATCACTCTAAGGCCTCGCCTTTGTTTCTATGGAAGGTCATGCCCTGTACTGCTGCTTGGTTTCTTACTCAAAGGGGTGCTATATCTCCACAATGCAGCAAAGAGGTTTGAAAGAAGGTTACTATCACTCTGCTCCTCATTAGTAGGACTGATAAAGTCTTGAACCTCTGAAAACAGTTTGTTTTTTGAATGTTACATCTACATAGTTCAGTGGGAGCTTCACAACAATCCATGGTAAGCTAGCACCATCTCTTAATGGTCCCATTGTACAGCATATGGAAAGTAAGACAAAAATATTTTGAGACATGCAAACAGTATCCTGGTATGTTCTTTGCTAACCATCACTTTGAAATTTTTCACATAATATAATACCTAAAAATTCATGATCTGCCTCAAATTATTCTAATTATGATCAACCTGATCTCTGGTGCTGTTACCTTTTGACTGTACAAGTCTCTCTGACACTCAAACATCTTATACTCTAGTTACCATGCCTCCTCATCCAAACTGTACTCCCATCCCCATACCATGCCCATCTGACTCCTCTTGGCAGATTCTCTTCAATTGCCAACTCAAACCCCTATGTATTCGTAACTTTTGTTTATCAGTGACTAAAATACCTGGAAGAATAGGTTAAGGAGGGGAAGGCTGGTTTTGGACATAGATTCAGAGGGTTCCACCCATGATTCCTTGGCCTTGCATTTTTGGGTGGAATATTATGATGAGAAGAACATGTGAAGGAAAAGACTGCTCACTGCACAGTAGGCAAGAAACAAAAAGAAAGAAAGACAGGGAGAGGGAGAAGGAGAGGGAGAGGGAGAGAGACAGAGAGAGAGATGAAAGGGAGAGAGGAGGAGGAGGAGGGAGGGAGAGAAGAAGGAAGAAAGAAGTAAAGGAAAGAAGGAAGGAAGGAAGGAAGGAAGGAAGGCAGGAAGGAAGGAAGGAAGGAAGGAAGGAAGGAAGAATGAAGGAAGGGACTAGAGAGCAGGTATAGCCTTCAAAGCTGGGCTCCTAGGACCTACTTCCTCTAGCGAGACTCCATGTTCCAAAGTTGTCATCACTTCCCAAAGAAAAAGCATGATCTGGGGACCAAGTACTCAGCACATGAGTCTGTGGGGGAAGATATTTCACATTTAAAGCCTCCTTTAATGTATATTTTAGCTTCACTCAATCAGCTTCCTTCTCAATTTCCACTCTAACTTACACTTGGACACTTGAGGTTTCTGAGTTCCATGTTGAAGAAAAGGGATTCCCACCCAGGCTCTAAAGATACTAAACCTCAGAGTATCAAGTATCAGAATACACAGAGCAATATATTAACAACTGTGGTCCTCAAGGAGTTACCAGTGTCAAAAAACAAAGCCCACTTAAACAAAGGCAACTTAAACTTAGAATGTCACTAAGGCAGACATATGCTACACTAAAGCTTGGACACTGTGTGCGCTCTCTGACACCACTCTAATGCTGAAAGCACTTCCTCTTCTCCCTTTTCACTTCTACCCAGCACTTTTCAAGACCTTGTTTGACTTGAGTCTTAAAGTATTCGATGAACACTCATCTACATGAAATAGGACAAGGGAATTTGAGAAAGGCAGAGAAACACAGATAGAAATGTGTTCTACTTTAGCGACTAAGGCCTAGTCAGAGAGACTGCTATTCAAAGTCTGATTCTATCAGTAACCACTTGTGTGACCTTAAGCAAGTGGCTTAGCATCTCTGAATCCAATTCTTTATGTCCACAATGGGCATGATACATATTATTTCAATATTATTTTGAGTATTAGATGGCATTAAATGTCTAAAAGGCTTAGCACAATACATAGGAAACATTTTGTGCCCCCCAAACCCTAGAAGATGGATTAGTTATTTTTCTCACTGTGGTGATCAAATACCTGAAAAAGCAACTTAAGAGAAGAAGGATTTATTTTGGTTCAGAGTTTAAGTGCAATATAATCCACCATAGTGGGAAAGACTTGGGAAGGCAGGAGTGTCTAGTCAGGAATTACAGAGCCAACAAGAAGTGGAACCATTCTTAACCTCCAGTGAAGCATAGAGGTCCTCGAGGAAATGCAGGAAGGGTTCGAAGTCCACCGAATGGGGCCTGAGAATGAGACAGAATAAAACAGGGAAACATCTATTTAAATGCATCAGCTCACCTCCTCTTCTATTCTTGAGGGGCTTTCCATCCTGCCTCCCATCAAATGGCTCTGCAAATTGTTCAGGTGGAGCCCTTTGGGGTCAGCAGAATGAGGAAAATGAATGTTTAGTAAATTGGACTTCTCAAAATTTTATTCCGGTTAGTGTCAGAACCAGAAAGAAAAAAAAAATTCCTGGAGGCGAGTACTAGAACTCAGTCCTGTCCTACCAGGACAGCTGAAAACCACCCCAGGAGGGAAGACTCTACCACCTAGCCCTTAGAGCATCTAACGTTGTAGGTGGCAATGCCATAACAGTGGAAGGCGTTAGAGTATGATAACCAATGATGTTTCTTAGGTATAAAAAACAGGCACAAGTGTTCTCCAGCAGTCCCTGTGGTGTGGACTAATTGACCAGCTGATTATTATCCAAATCAGTTTCACCTGATTTCTTCTCCTTTTCCATTAGTGCTCCCCTAAGATCTTTATTCTTTCCAATATATCAGATTGAAAATACCAACTCTGGAGTCAAGTATTAAGATATTCACATTAAAATCAGCAGCTTAAAGTTTAACTGTATTGATCTGATATTTAGAGGCAGCATTCACAAAAAAAAATATTAACTATGCTATGCTACAAAGCAACATTGACTCAAATAGGTATTGAACATTAAACCCACCCTGCAATAATGTGTTCTGTAATTGCACAAAGACAACCTGGAGGAGAGCTAATCCTCAGCCCCTCCCCTGCTCCCGTCCCTTCAGCCGGATCACAACTGCAGGTGTTGGTAACTTGGATGATCCCAATGCCACCAAGACTGGAAGGAGAGACATTGGGTAGGTGATTAGGCAGACCCCTCCCAAGTGGATTCCAGTCATTTCAGCTAGAGCAGGCTAGTTATTGCAAGACCAGGTTCCTCACAACCTGGGTAAGTTCAGCTCTCCTTCACCTCCTTTTGTGAACATGATTGTGCATTCACCTTTGAACTTCCACCTGGAATGGTGTAACCAAAAAGCCCTGAGGAGGGGTAAATACCCTGAGGTTAAGTTAAATCCCTTTATAAACATAAATTCTCAAGCCTGTGACTTCTATTACAGTAACAGAAAATGGGTAGAGGCATCCGTTGATTTTGTCTCTTTAACTATTTCTATTGTTATCTATGAGGAACTCTCAAAGAGAACAAGGGAGTGATTGGCTGAAGAACCCAGGAATCACTCAAGGTCACAAAGTAATGGCAACTTCAGACCAGAAGGTCACAGGAAGGTTGAAGTTAAAGGAAATGCTGGGGCTGGGACTCACTGGGAGAACACTTCCCTCTCATGCCAAAGGCCCTACATTCACTCTCATATCCTGGTTCAGGAAAAAAAAAAAAGTTACAGAACATATACAGGTCTAGAAAGAATCACAAAAAGAGAAGTCTTATTGGGGACATTAACATGGCTGAATAATTATAAGCAAATCACTGAGCTCAAATTTTGATAACCAAAATATAAAGAAAATAACTATCTCACACTCCTCAATCTGCAAAGTGGACAGAATTAAGTCTGGGAACCACACAGATTCCAGGGTCAAACCATGGATCCCCACTTGCTAAATATGGGATATGGAACATATCACAGGCTACAGACCCCTTACTTTCTCCTGAACTCAAGGAAATAATTCTCACCTCAACAACGTTAAGTGAGATAATATGAGGAATGCACTCCCTACAAAAGATATTCAACAAATACACTTTTCCTTTCTTTCTATTTTAAAGCACTCTTATGGAGGCCTAATTATCATAGACATGAATATGCTTGAAAAACATTTAAATAACTGTAGGAGTGCAAAGAATTATTATAATGATGATTCTTCAATTTTCTTTCCTGGTATTATATATATATATATATGTGTGTGTGTGTGTGTGTGTGTGTGTGTGTGTGTGTGTGTGTGTGTGTAGGATAAAAGACAAGCTTAGGGGAGCACAGTTTAAATGTGAAGTAGACTGTGGAAAACTGGGGTTCCTTCCTTTGTTTCTAGTTGTGTGGTACTAGGAAAGTCTGCAAATGAAACTAGTCAACCCCCAATTAACATTTCTGGAAGAGGAGAACCAAAAATAAAAGAACAAGTTAGTGTATTTTTAAAACTGTCTCCGAGCTGATAAAGCCACCAAGGTCTGAAATGTAAAGAAAAATCAAACTGCAAAGATATTCCCAGCATAGCGGGAACCACTTCAGACCCTCCAGTGGCTGGGGCTGAGCAGATCCTCCTATGGCTGCGGCCTACAGAATATTCATCCCGTTGCTGTTTGCAAGGATTTTCTAAGCACTGCTCCTCTGTGGTTACCGGAAACAAGGATTTCCTCCAAGGACTTTACCCTAATCTCAGCAATAATGGCAGCTCCCAAATAGCGTAAATTTTTAACCTATTTGGCTATGAATCTACCAGCCAATTAGGAAGGGTGACATTTCTGCAGCACCCCAAAATACAGGGCTAGTGGTGACCACTCCTAAGACAGCACGCATCAAGAGGAAACTCCTTACAACACACTGTCCCAGAAATGAAGGAGAGAGACTAGAAGTCATGTACCCAACCACAATAGAGACATTTCTATGCTTCAGTTTTGAGGGAAAATTAGCCTGTATCATACTTTATTTTTTAATGTTGCTCCTCCTATACAGTGATTCAGGGCTATCCACAATGAGGCTTAGTGAAAAAGGTGGTCCCTCCAGAATCCTGCTAGCTCTGTGGAACCTCGTTCTTCCTTTAAACGATGGAAGGAAGTACCATGTGCCTTGCTTTAAAATGTGTTATAAGACAGAAAATGTAAAGCAGCCATTTTAAGCTTAACACCCAAACAGTTTCTCCTTGGTGTCAGCTTTCCCCACCAGTTTTTTCACTTCTCTCACAAGCTCTGTCTTAATCCACCAGCGGTCCTATGTCTTACAGTCCAAATATAAAAAAAAGTTGCCTCCTGCAGTACCCATACCTCTTAAGCAGAAAATGTCTCACATGGATTATTGAACCTGACAATTTCTTGTCTAAATATTGCAGCTTAGTTAGATTCTGAATTGTTAATGTTATAACCAATAAACAAGAAAATAGTAGCTGAAATGAAAATGAAATTGCATTGGCAAGCTTCGGTTCCAGTATTGTACATTACCATCCCTTCACCCTGGGCCTTGTTCATCTTTATGAAATTTGGAAAAGGGATAAGATACATACTCACTCTTTTTTTTTTTTTTAGTTCACACCGTCTAGGAAAGCCATCCAAATCATTTTGGTGTGCAGAGATTTTATTTCTAATCTTTCTGTGCAAAATGTTTTGTTAAATTCTGATGACAACTTTTATGCATAATGCATAAAATAAACTTTGCCAAAATCTGAGGCACTTTTAAAAGCATGTAAAACCTCTTAAAAGTGAAATGACATTACAGGGTACATGGCAGTAGCAGACGGGAAAAACCACACTGTAAGGTTAACAGAAAGCATTGTGCTGGTGTTGTCAAATCCCAAAAATCTCAAAGGTGGGGTTCCCTTGGTTTATTCACAGTCAAAATTACATTACATGCTACTTCTTATGAGATTCCCCATATTTGATGCCCAGTTTATGTACTCATAAATTCAGTTCTGTCTTTAACACTTCTGGGAATCTTCACACTTAAAAAAAAAAAGACCAGATACTTTTCCATATAACTGAGAGAAAAAAAAAATCTTGTTGCTGACCAAAAAAGAAAAGAAAAAAATTTAAAATAACATTTTTGTCTTTGTATAAATTAGTATTGGTAGAAGTCGGCTATCATTTTGCAAATCACGTAGGTAACTCCAGTTCAAATCTTATGGCTGTTTTTACTCATTTAAAACCGTAAAAATAGAGACCAGGAAGGAATAAGACTTAGCATTCGAAAGTAGCTGCCATAAATCCTGCCGTGCTTAAGCCAGATAAATAAATAAATAAATAAATAAAAATCAGAATAATAACCATGTATCACTAGCCAGTGTCACTAAAATGATTTGTTTTATTCTTCTAATCTCTGCCATATCTAAGCTGACTATAATAAATGAATAATTGCTCTGAATACAGAACCGTTAATTGAAAAACCGCACAAAGTATAAAACCAAGAAGTCATAACACAAAATACAAGGTTTCCTCAGTGTTTAGGAACTTGTCTTTGTCAATATTTTTAAGGTTCAGTGTAAATGATACTGTTTTCCATCATCCATCACAGACCATCATGAGTTACATTCGATGGGTCATGAATATTAATAGCCTTGCCTTACAGGACATTTCATCAGCTCACATTCAGGTGTGAGATTCTAATGGAGTTTGGCTTCTTCATGAAAGAAAATGATACGATATACTCTCAATGAGTTCTATCTTGGAGGCCAAGTTTCTAAGGGAAGGCCCTGTGGGGTCCAATCTGACAAAGGGTAAGCAGCCCTTTGAATATGGAAGGTGTGGCCTCTCTCTCCTAGGCAAGTTGTTTTGTGAAGGTCCCCTCTGGACATTGATTTACCATTGTGTGTTCAAAACAATTCAAATCCTATGAGGGAGCAGATATTAGAATGCAGAAACAAACCCCAAATTGTTGATTTCAACTCGTGTTTTCCTCGGAGAGCACATATTTGTGTAGGCATCCCAAGGTAGACAAAATAATTTCGAAAATTAGTTGAATGAAAGCAAGGGCACAAAGAAGAGTGGTTAATTATCTGGGCCAGTGAAAAATGTCCTTTCTGGAAAATCTTTGAAAACCTATAGCATCTAAATTTGCATGAAAGTTGTATTATAAGAATACTTCTTTATTGAAAATAAAGCACTCCAGGCTTGGTTCAATAATAACAGCTTACAGGAGAGTAATTGAAGTTATCCAATTCTCTTCCCATTGAAAATGACCTACAGTATATACACACAGAGATGAAAAAAAAAAAAACATTTCATGCAATTTTATTGAGACTGAAGTAAGAAAGGACTAGGGGTTAGGCACTGTATGAGCATTTAACGCACACCAAATGATGATATGGTCGGGGAAAATTATCCCCTTTTCTTCCCGTTCCTTTTCCAAATTTTCATCTTGTACCACCCCTGCCGAGTTCCCATTGACTTCAAAGGGTGGTCCGTGGGGGTCCAGAGCAAGATGAGAATTTGGCCCTGCATGCATAATTTTTTTCTCTCTTATTCATAGCATGCACAATATGCACTGGCTTTGAAAAGACCCTGACTGGTCTGATAATGCCTCCAGAATGATCACATATCTTCATAGCACATTAAACGGACCAAATGTGCCTTTGGAATCACCGAAAGCTCTGAGGAAAAGACCATGCCAAGTCTTTATTATTATCCTCATCTGTTATTATTACACTAACGAATAATAACAATATTTATGTCGATTAGAATCACAACCTCATTATTGTAATTTTCATCAGATCGCGAGCAAACCTGACCCTTTGTAATCAGGAAGCCATATAGAAAGTTCTGAGATCTTCTCCCAGGAAATTTTACTAGCTCCAGGTCTCAGAAGATATTGTGTGGACCAGCAGTGATGGCCTTATCAATAAGATGAAAGTATTATAATCAGTAATGAAGAACTAAGAGGTAAGATTAAAGCCACTTTTTAGAACACTGATAAGAAAGACAAGTTCCTGTGTTCCAGGCTTGAAAATGAAATAGAAAGTATCAGAAGAAAAGGAGGAGTATGGTCGGGGTGGGCTGGGGTGTGTAGACGAATCAGCGAAATGTGCTAGTACTGTGAGATGAATGATGTGTAGTAGTGTGTAGGAGTTGGAGTAGAGCTGTGGTGGTGAAAATGCCATCTCTAACAACATAATGCACTCTAACCATGCTGGGAGGATGGTCCACCATGAAATCTTTCTCTAAATTTTTTGCCTAAATATGTGCTAATCCAATATCACCTCTTATTTTCACAGTGCTAATGGATAATTCATCTTCTCAAATATCAATGACTTACTATCTATCCTAAACTCTCAAAGATACATGAGACCATGGAATGGCTGAATAGCTTCTTTACTTATGTCATTTTTGGATATTAATCATTTCAATATTTCTTGGTTTCCAGAAACTTTCAAAAACAACTGATATCCCTCTTAAGGGCCACTTCTAACTCAGATGGATAGCAAAAGTTCGATCCTCCATTTATAGATGTAGCCTCTGACTAATAGAACATAGCTGACAAATGAAAGCTGGTATCACAAGTCTGTGAAGCACTTTATGGCTTGTTTACAAAGCACTTTCTAATGTATTATCCCATTTGATCCTCTCAACAATACTGCAGGTCAGTTAAAGAAAAGAAAATGAAACTCCTAATTACCAAGGCTGCTTCCCACAGACCTCTTTTCCCTAACAGGCGTGACTCTTAATTAAGAATTAGACATACTGCTTCTTTTGCCAATGGCTTCACTTTCCTGAATATGTTGTGGTATCCTCAGCACTGTGACCTTTTTCTCAGCTTTTAGCATCACTATTATCACACACGTATGCAAAAGGAAAAACTTGACAGTAACACAGAGATGCTATTATAGGTGTTAGGATAGTAGCACATGACCCTGTTTTATTTCTTTGAGCTGAGCCTCATGTAGACACATTATCTCTTCGTCCAGTTAGGGGTCCTTAAGGCATGCATGAGGACCAAACAAAGAAATAAGAACTCGCTCCAAGCTCTCCTATTTTCTTTACATAGTTCACTATTTTTGAAGAAATCTTAGGACTTGGGGTTGTATGAGTTCTCAGTACCTGACAAAGACATTAGTACATAACAAGTAGTTGGCAAATACTTGTAAAATTAATGACCCCATCAACAACAACTGCATGCATTGTGTGCAGAGACACAATTATTTTAGAACAATTCTTTAGTCGCTTACTTAAGGAAGTTACTCTCAATTTAAAGTTTAAAAGTTTAACTCCACACTGTGCTTTGTTGATTGGCTCCATGACTGTAGGATTTAAAACTGGAGGCAATGAGAACTTAAGACCTAGGCACAGAATTCAAACCCAGATTGTCTCTAGTCACCTGGGAAAGGAGATCCATCTTTTGCTAGTCTGGCAATGAATAGAACCCGAGACCTTGCTTGGGCTAGGCAAGGACTCTATCATGAACCTAGATAACCACCCGCTCAAGATTTATCTTAAAGAGGCCTTTTCTTCTTTCTGTGATTGAGGAACCCACAGGAAACACAACCTGGGTGATGAAACACGGACGAAGGACGTACTATGCAACTGGCTCTCATTCTCACAGCCTTAAATAATAAAAGATTATCTTTTTAACAAGGATAATTTTATTTTTTCACTATATATCTATCAAAGAAAAGATTACAGCACAGCAGCTGGGATCCTGGAACTCACATAATGTATTGCACATTTTAATCACGTTGGATAAAACACTCTTTCTGTGGATATCAATTATACTAATGACTCTTATATAATACTCTCATGTGCCTACGGGATATGTATTGTCACCTCTCCTTTGTCATAAAAATAGTCAGTAGCTCTGGATCCACACTGAAGCAGTTGCTTTCATTTTTATATAATGAATGAGTAACACTGTAAAAAAAGACATTTTATCCCATATTAGTTTAACAGAGTGAAGAGATTTCACATATGACAGCGCTAAATATACTCTTAAGCTGCTAATAAAGCCAAAGCCTGCAGGGAAAGAAATCTAATGATGAGCAATGCCAGAAGTTTGTATTTCTGGAACTAAAGCAAAAATGTTCCACTTAGGTATAATTTCTAAATATATTTAAAAGGACCCAAGATTTCCAATAATTTCATTTCCAATAAATCTCCCCAGTCGATTTGGAATCACTTTATTTGCAATAAATCTTCTCTGTCAACCTAAATGATGAACACAACATTCTCTCTAATATTTTTTTTCTTTTTTCCATTTTCCCAGAGTTCAGTGTTATGGAAGAGACTTCTTTGAATTCATCCTAATATCAATCACAACAGAAGTTGATTCATAGCCAAATGGATGCATGTTTTTGTCAGTGGAATAGAAATATTTGCTACAACAGTGGAAAGTGAAATACCTAAAGGTAAATGAATGTGCCCTATTGGATCCTGAGGTTGTGTTTCTTCTCTAAAATACCATCATTATCCCCATTCTTCAGAAGACCTGCTCGTCATACTGGAGTTCAGGCCTGGTAAAAAGTTCCATTATAAACTCATAGTCTCCAGGTTTAATAACCCAGTCATAAAAATTGCACTCAAACCTGAAACTTGGCAATTTAAAGAAAAGAAGAAGAAGAAAAGAGAAATTTCTACCTGGTCATTTAAAAGTTATAACCATAGCTAGGCGTGGTGGCACATGCCTTTAATCCTAGCCCTTGGGAGGCAGAGGCAGGCGGATCTTTGTGAGTTCAAGGACAGCCTGGTCTACAGAGTGAGTTCTGGGACAGCTGGGACTACAGGGAGACCCTGTCTCGAAAAGACAAAATAAATAAATAAATAAATAAATAAATAAATGTTATAACCATATAAAAAGATAAATCCAGGCCTCTTTGAAGTATTCCTTCTACAAACAATTTTGAAAGCCCATGATTCTAATTATACAGAAAAATGGTCAAGTGATGGTTCACATATAGTCAGAATATTTGGGATGATTTGAAAAGAAAGGTGAAATAATGAAGTTATTTAAATTCTCCTTGGAAGCTTTTAGAGGCATTTTGAATGCTGTCTTCTTTTCAGTTCACCAGAGTTTTTGAAAGAAAGTGCTGGATCATCACTCGCTCCCCTTTTTGTCTACCAAAAATGATATCCATCTGAAAAGATTCTGGAAAATTCTGTCTAATTGAAGTACTGACATTTATAAGGAATGTGTACCCTTAATTATTTATGGAACAAAATGGAATTGCCTCTATTCAGAGAGGCTTCTGCTGTCTCCTGTTTGTCTTTACAAGAATTGCTTCTATTCTTTTGTGGGTTAACTCATTTAAACATGTCAATAGATTCTTTGGAACACTTAATCTTTGAGTATACAGTGAATATTTCTTGGACTCTATTCACATGATCAAATAGATATTTGTTAGTTGACTTCACCCCCTGTACGGTTTGATGGGCATGAGCACCACAGGTGATTTATCTTTTTGTCTCCACTGGTAATTCAAACACAAAGATAAAAAAAATCCTTAAATCAAAAGTATTTTTAAAAAATATTTTATTTACTATTTTATTTTTATGTATATAGAAGTATTACCTGTATGTATGTAAGTGTACCCATGTCATGCAAAGCCCATGGAGGTCAGAAATGCAGTTACAGACATGCTAGCCACCATGTGAGTGCTAGGAATCTAACCTGGGTCCTCTGCAAGAACAACCAGTCCTCTTAACCACTGAACCATCTCTCCAGCCCCAAGGCAAAAGACTTATAACTTAAATTATTTCTTCTCCTATCTGCAAATATAAACAGCCATTTGTTGGTTAGTTACAGGCTGATTTTTGACTATCTACTACTTATCTCAAATGTTCTTGAACAGTTGCTTTAAAATTTTACTCACTGGGGCTGGAGAGATGGCCTAGCAGTTTAGAGTGCCGACTGCTCTTGCAGAGGACTCAGGTTCGATCCCCAGCACCCACATGGTGGCTGAGAACTGTCTTTAACTCCAGTTCCAGGGGAATCCAACACCCTCTTCTGACCTCCACGCCATTGCATGACACGGGTGCACAAACCTGCATGCAGACAGTACATTCATACACATAAAAAAGAAATAAAATTTAAAAAAATAAATAAAAATAAAAATTTACTCACATCCATTCTGAAATTGTTATGAGGGAAAAATTACTGTCCAGTAAATAAACTGGACCATTGCTTGAAACTCTCACAATAACTCAGCTTCGTTTCCCAGACATGTTCATGTATGTAGTGGTGATATCTTTGATACTAAGGGAAAATATATCCTTCAAAGGAAATTAAAATATTAAGAGTAATATAGGCTAAAATTCATCATTATTAGTCATAAAACAAAGGACTAGCATAGCATAATAATTTTTGGAATTACATTGAGTTCAAAACCACTTTCTTTTTGTGTAAGTCTAGCACAGGATTTAATCACTTGAATGTTCAATTTCCTCCTCTTTAAAAAAAAAGGAGTGCAAACAATGTCTCTTCATAAGATTTCTATGAGAATTAAATGAATTTTGCACTTATCAGAGTATCTGACATTAGGGCCCAGTGAAATACTGATATTGTTATTTCCTTCACCATCACCAGCATCAACAACTGGAGGAAATTGTAGAGGTGAAATCAGCAATACTTTCAAGGATCTCAAGATAAATTCTCTATACTTATATGACAAATATTTATTTTATTAGGTATTCATTGCATGCAATCAAAGGTGTCAACAGAAGTGATGCCTCTGTAGGTATGTTAATGCGATTTCTAGCTTCAAAAAAACTTTGTTGTGAAAGTGAGAAACACACACACACACACACACACACACACAGGCTCTACACCACTGTGGCTCTGCACCTCGTTTTTTTTTTTTTATTATTGATGCTTTGTGCAATTCATACATTATTTTCCAATTCAGTTCAGGCACATTTCCCTTTCCCTTCCCCCCCAACCCCACCCCATCCCAGATCACGCATTCTGCCATAACTGTCCTGCATCTTTCTCTCAGTTTTTTCATTTTTTAGCTATAAGTGATAATCCATGAGTACAAGCATCCTTCGTGCAAAACCAATCTGCAGGCTGTTGTGCCTAAAACCCCCACAGCCCCACCATCCAGTGGGGGGTGACGGGTTGTTTGTTCAATCAAGTTGATCAAATGAGTGTCCAGACTACATTGCTATAGTTTCACCATTCACCCCAATTGCAGCCCTTACATTCTACCATGCCCCCTCTTCCGCAGATTGTTCCCTAGGCTTAGAAAAGGGGCACAGGTGGATGAGAAGCAAAACAGTCCACTCTCTCTGGAGCTGTTGTCTTGGACTCTGGTCAATTCTGCCTGTTTCCTTTCATGGGCTGACAGTTTGTCCAGGAATAACCTTCGATCCTACTAATGAAGCACAGGCAATTAGATATATAGGTATTTAAACAGCACTAATAGTTATGGTAGGTTACTTTGGATAGACACATATGTTTGGATGATATGTTAATCCATGAATTACATTTTTTCCCCTGTTAAATATGACAGGGTCTTACTGTGGCTTATAACATCTCCTAACCT
>VZQC01004822.1:4155087-4249253 GCA_009823505.1 Rhizomys pruinosus
CCTTGCAATTCAAATCTTAAAACTAACTATGGGAAAAGATTTGTTTGTTCCAACAGGACAAAATGTCACCAACTTAACGGCTGAGAAAGAAAAGATACAGCTTTGCATTGAGTAGGATGTACCAAAAAGTGCCAACTGAAAGGTTGACCCGTCTGAACATTGAAAGGAAGAAAAGCCTCAGATTACCATAAACATTGAACCCCTCTGTGGATCCTACATGTAACAACTATTTATAATGAGTCCTAATGAAACTTACCTTCTAGGTGCCACAAAGGTTTTCATATGACATTCTTGCCTCCCCCCCCATAGAACAAGGAGAAATATGACGATGATGAGGTCGTTCTCCAACTGTAAACTGGAGACAACTATTATGGAGGTAATCTCTTATAAAACCGGTAAAACTGCCTTCTTTAATTGACTAATAGACATAAGAACTATGAAAAGGATTATTCTCTGTTCTGCACCTCTTTTTAAAGACAGGGTCTCTCACTGAAACTGGAGAACATTGATTGGCTAGACTGTTTGGTCAGCACATCCCTGATATCTCCCTTTCTACCCCCCAGCACTAGGGTTACGCGTATATACCACCACACCCAAGTTTTACATGGGTTCTGAGGATCCAAAGTCAGGTCCAAATGCTAGGGCAGTAAGCACTTCACCCACTCAACCTACTTCCAGCCCCTTGTTTGCCTTTTCTAAGAGGAGCCAATAATGTCCACTCCCAATCTCTGCTACATGTTCTGGTCTGATCTAGTTTCTGAGCTAATAAAAATTAAAACACAAATTATGCTAGCAGCCTCAGTCCCTCAGTTTTCTGAACAACGAAACAGGGCACCCATCCAACATCCAACAAGGTACAGATCCGTTCTTGAGATCCTGCCTTCCCTGATGGCGTCTGCCCCTGCCTGACCCACACCACCCAGTGCTTAGTCTCCAAGAATAATGACTCTGTAAACTGAATCATGGTTGATGCTGGGATTACAGCCCTTTCTGCTCTCTCCCTTCTGCCTTAATGCCTTACTCTTTAGGACCTGATTTCTATATTCACCTCTCCCACCCCACCCCTGGTTCTTATCAGTTTCCCTTTCTGACAAGGGCCCCTAAGAGAATTCCAGCACTGTTGTGATAGGAGATAGGAGGGAGTGTCTGTTCCTGACCTCCTCCAAGACTAGAGTTTTCTTCCATACTGTTCCATACCAGTTCATGAATTGCTAGGTAATGACCATGTGCCCCCAAGTGTGCCATTTCCAGTGGTTTGTCTGAAAGATACAGACTTCTCATTAGCTCCTGCCGCCCCCCGCCCCCCAGGATTAATAGGAACAAGACATTCAATCACACTTAGCAGTCCTGCTATTTTCATTGTCTTTGCAACTTCTTACTCTCCTGTCCCTCTGATGGCCTCAGTGACTCCTGTCAAAGATACTCCAAGCTTTGGCAGTTCCCATCCCTAGGTCAAGTCATTTTCAGCCCATCTTCTCTGTTGATTTCCTTTTTGTACCCACTCAGTCCATTCCAGACTAACCTTTGAAGTACAACTTGTCCTTGCTACATGAATCTAAGGATTTCACATCCACCTGCTAGTTAACAGCAAGAATAGACTTAAGTCACATTAGTTTTGTCTTTGAACATCTTTATCAATGTTGTGGATAAAGATTTAGAAACAAGACCCATGAAATCAGTCCATTTCACAACGTCGACAGGAATCGCAAGCATCCTACATGATGGAACCACAATTACAAAGACCTGACAGAGGAAACTGATAGTTGGAAACTAACAAGGTGATCAAATCACATTGGAATATTGGGTTCTGTTCTAGGCAATGACAAATTAAACCACATCCAAGTCCTTCAGAGAGATAAAAAAAAGACATAAAGACCTCTGTATGAGGAAAGGATGAAATTTCTGTGGCCATTTTTCCCAAAAGAAGACTGGGACATCAAATAAACCTTTTTTTCAGATATTTAAAATGGTCTGATTTAGGATAATAATTGTTCTCATTCTGCCCATTTCTAGAAGACTGGACCAGGGCCAGAGAATGTAAATTATAGGAAGATTTAAAATAATCAGTACATTTTTTTTCAGTCAGAAATGTCTTTTAAGAAGATATTCTTGGGGCTGGAGAGATGGCCTAGTGGTTAAGAGCGCTGACCGCTCTTACAGAGGACCCGGGGTTTGATCCCCAGCACCCACATGGTGGCCGAGAACTGTCTGAAACTTCAATTCCAGGAGAACTCCAGTTCCAGAGGAATCCTACACCCTCTTCTGACCTCCGCAGCATTGCATGACAGGGGTGCACAAACCCGCATGCAGACAGGACATTCATACACATACAGAAATAAATTTTAAAAAAGAAGATATTCTTACTATGCTCACCTTAAGAAGAGCTAAGTTGCTAGCTCTTCTTAATCTTTAAGCTTAAACCTTAATCTTTAAGTACTGCTGTGTGCACTTGTCTCCCACATATGCTGGCCCCTTTCCTGACTTCACAGTCTAGATTCCAGCTGGGTTTCCAATACATCCTTCAGTACAGATGTGCTATTTGCACACCCTATGCATTCCTGTTCTATGCCTGTCTCACTTCCTGATTGGCTGAACCAGAAACAGGAAGTGCCCGTGTCTTTCTGTTCTTCTCCATGGGAATGAAGAAGGTGGTAGCTAATTTCCCCTGAGCTTTTACTGTCAGAAGTCAGGGTGCCAAAGTGTACAAATGTTGCTTTATTATTGTTACCATGACTCTTTCCTGTGTACATTATTGTCACCATTTTGTAGACACAGATAAGAAAGGTAAGTAAGCAAGGTTATCTGACTCCAGAGCTGATATAATTATTCCTCCATTCTACAGATTTTCCAATTTGTTATCTGTTGGACCTCAGAAAAATTCTCACTGCAAGCATTCTTCTTTGGGCTGATTTCTTGCCTTCCAAGTGGCAACTTAGATGCCATCCTCACTAACTTTCAGTAGTCTCTATTGTGGTACCCCAATCATATATACCATCCATAATAGTCATGATCATCAATTGATTTTTACACTTACTTACTTGTCTATTGCCTAATTGTCATAAAGAAATGCGTGCTTCGTATGGGAGAACTTGCTGTTTGTTCTCTCCATTTCCAGCACACAGCACTGACATCTTTTCTGCACTTGATCAATATTTGCTGATAGGTTGGTTGATTAGCTATGTATGTTCCACACCCCACCAAGTGTATCTTTCCACAGTCGACATATTCCAAACTCTTTCTGTCTCCCTTGGATAACTGTAAGAATTTTATTTTGTCTCTAATCTCTTCCAGCTTTAATCCATATACAGAAAGAATCATGTCCCTGGCATAAAACTTTCCAATAATTCCTCTTTGATAATAGAATAAACCAAACTTTCTTAGCCCAGAATTAAAAATTTGCTGTTAACGCCACAACCTTCTAGGTGCCAGACATGCTCATTATCACTGTTTTATGAACAAGCCAGATAAGTTCATGTCCTTGTAGCGCTTTAATGCTATTCTGTTCCAGAAACTCCTTTCTCCTTCTAGAAAATTATCAATGATCCTTCAAGAAGACCTCTTCTGCAGTTTTTCTCCACTCGAGCCTCCAGAGGACAGTGAAACATCATGTGTTTCCATGCACATTGCCCACTGTTTTCTTTTCCTTTTTTAAATTAAAATTTTAAGGGATTCACAATATAAGAGCACAGTTGTTTTCAGATCACATTAACGTTGCTCAGTTCGCCATACAACTAGGTAATTGGCACTAGCATCCACAGATTATTGTTTTTCTGGAACTGTGTTACTTCACTTAGCATGATATCTTCTAGCTCCATCCATTTACCTGCTGCTCATTGTTTTCTACAGGTAGTATTTATGACTTTACTTATTATGCACTTTTCTTATTTACCCAACTAGGTTTAAGGATAAAGTGGTGAAATATAATGTTTCTTAATAAATGACTAAATTTTGAAAGAAGGAAAGTTGAGCTTAATGATACCTTGCACCTTTTCATATATCTTTAGTGATTCTGTTATTTTTTTAATGAAAACTAATTTTCATGAAATTGGGAATTCCATAGCAAGTTCTCATAGTCTTGTTCCATGTCCATTCATTAAAGGCTATTAATGTTAAAGAAAACATCTTTTGTGCCTGAGGAGACAGAGAACCATATAAAGACATTTTTGAGATTTTAACGGTTGACTCCCATCCAGCAATTATATTTGGTTACTTAAATTAAAATTCTCTCATACATTTCTGATTTAGAAACTTAAATTAACAAATCTATTTGGTACATGGTAAGCTGGTAATGTATTTTAAGAGTTCTATATATGTTTATGGACCAGCACTTGGCTTTTAGGAAATAATATATCAGAAAGATAAAGATACAAAAATCACTTGTATCATAACTGTATCATTCAAATACTATTAGATGGTGTTTTATTTTGTTATGCTATACATAAAATTGGAAACAGAGAACCAGTAATAAGAAAGTGGAGAATAGTCAAAGAAATTGGGATGTTTTTATACAAGTAGAATGTGAAACTGTCATTACAAGGTGAGCAAAAATAACAAAAGCTTTATTATCTAATCCCAAGAATAATCATTAACTATAGATACATATACATATATACATAGGCACGGGCATATATGTAGTATGTGACAAAGGACAAACATTACCAACATAATCTCCCATTGACAATACTTTGTTCAATTATGATTGTCCCTACATTTTCTCCTATTTTATAACACAACAAAAGACAACGTATATTTTTTTACTCATCAGATTTTGGGCATTTATTTTTAAACACTTGTATTTATATACTTTAAACAATCTAGAATTGCTCATAAAATAAAGCCTAGTCGGGATGCTGGCAAAACAAACACTACAAATTTGTTTTTTAAACAAACATGTCCTTCACACAAAGTACCTTCCACACAGCATCTTACAAAACGTCTTTTGAAAATTTAACATGTTTGAACCAAATTGATAGCTACAAATGGTATAAAGACGGAGGGTAAATTAGAGAAACAAAAGACATTCAAAACTTTTGGATAAAGTTGATACATGAAAGTGACGAATGGTGAGCATAATGTGTGAAGGAGAGAAGGATGTGTGAGAGAGCTGCCCTAATGTATCATATGCACATATTCATATCTCAGAAGAGAACGCAAAAGCCGTCCCATCTGTTTTCACCATCTTTCCATCTTCTTCCATTCCTCACACAGCTGGCTGCACAACAGAGCTCTTCCTTGGCAGTGTCTTCATCAGAGGGGTATAATTTTCATTATTGTCTTATGGATGGACCAGAGATGGCTAATGAAGACCAAGATGTCCGGTTCAACCGCTGCTTTAAGTACACATGTCCTGGTATAGTGAATCCCTCAAGACTGTTAATTCTTTCTTTAATTTAGTGTTCTTGTTCTTGCCAGGCATATTTTTTCTAGCTTTGGTTCTAAAATGTTGAAGTGTCAGGACACTTGCAACAAATCCCTGCCTCAGGTGAGACTATAAGAGACTCATGCAGATTGGTCTTAGTTAATTATAACCTCATCTATACTATAGGTGCAGCAGTGAAGAAGATACTCATAGATAGCACTTGTTAAAGATGATGAGATTGATTTTATTTAAGGTGTGAGATAAACTTGCTGTGATAGGTACAGGGGCTACTACATAGACTTTGTGGGGAAGACGAATGAGGCTCAGCTCCAAATAAAATATGGGCAATGGAGCAAGATAAATCTCAGGTATAGAAAAGTCCTGAAAGAAACTATCAATGGGTAGGGTAGATTTTTGCTAAGCCAACCTAATAACGTTCTTTTTTTCTTGATATTTTTGAGACAGAGTCTCCCTGTAGCCCCAGCTGACCTGGAACTCATTATGTAGACCAGCTGGTTTCCATCTCACAGAGATGCACCTGCCTTTGCCTCCTGAGTGCTGGGACTAAAGGTATCTGCCAGCACATCCTGCTTGGTAAACATTCTTGATGAAGATAAGCTAGCCTGATTAGATGTTACCTGGAAAAGGGTGAAGGATGAAGAAAGTCATTTAAACATGGACAGTGATGAGATATCAAGTTGGAGGTATGGATTATGACTTCACAAGACTCTTATTGATGATGGAAAAGACAGGAGCCCTAAGTTAGGCCTCTGGACCAAGGCGTCAGGAGAGCCAGAGTAGAGTGTGGTCAATGATGTTGCTTAGCACACTTACTTAGATATTACTCAATTATCATTACCCTAAATGCCTGCACTTGGGCTTTTTAATTATTGCATCTCTTCATATAAACAATGTATTCTTTCTGGGTGAATCCTATTAGCCGTCATCTCTAAGCTCCCAGAATGCTCTTGGGTAATGGCTTCACTTGTTTATGGATCAGTAAACTATTCCTCCCACAAGCAATATTCTTAGAAAATATTCTGAAATGCCAAGATCATTACAGGAATTACAAGATCTCAGTCTGGGTTTGTCTCTGCTTCTAATCTTAATTGTGAAATCATGTCATTAAGCATGCTCATCTTCAAATTTAATAGAAAAGTTAAAATGGAGTGGAACCCTGGAAGTCCATGCTTCACTCCAGTAGGTAGCTTTGCATCCATGCACACAAGATCACTCATACACACCTTCAACCATGGAAAATTTAGTTATGTTATAACTGGGGCTGTAGGTTAGTGATCTAGAATTTAGCAGTTAGAGATGGTCCTAAATATCCAACAATGCATAGGACAGAGCCTCACAACAAAAAAGCTAGTACAGCAATCACCAGCCCTATGAAACAAAAAACACCCTACAGAAAGCCTGTTATAATTACATCATATTATAGCAAAGGAATTTACAGATACCAATAGATCAGAGCTCTTACCACTTTCTTCCAACATTGAAGTTTGAATTGTAAACATCAGATGATAGCTGGTGGAAATCCACCATCTACAAAAATGAAAAGTATTTTAAAAAGTCGAGAACATCAAACATTGGTTTCAGCTGTGGTAGTCTTCTACATCTTGAGCACCAGTCTCATTGTTCTTCTTTTTTTCTTTTCTGCATATGTGTGTATGTGCAGGAATGAGTACACAAGTACACATGTGCATGTGGAGCACAGTATTAAATGTTGTTCTTCATGTGCCATCCACCGTTGATTTTCTTTTGGGACAGGGTCTCTCACTGGCCTGGGACTTGCCAAGTCAGCTAATCTGGCTGGCCAGGGAGCCCCAGAATCTACTTGTCAATGGAGTATCCTGGAACAACAGTTTGCCACAACAAACTCATGAGCAACAACCTCCAGATTCCATCCTTACAAAATCTAATCCAGGTAGAAGTGGTAAAAAAGTTTACTTTAAAGGAGCTGGAGAGATGGCTCAGATGTTAAGAGCATTGGCTCTTCTTGCAGAAGACCTGGGTTTGAATCTACATGGCAGCTAACAACTGTCCATAACTGCAGTTCCAGGGGATCCAATGCCATCCTCTGTCCTTCATGGTCATTGCCCTACACAGGTGCACATGCACACACATAAAATAGATGTCAAGCAAAAAAATTCTTAAAATTTACATTTAATTGATTAAACAATCTTTAAGCAGAGTCAAATTCTAAATGTTTATTTAAACTAATCTGTGGGTACAGTAGCCCTGCTTATTGACAGGAGATGCGAAGCCTGGGATAGTATGACCTCTTCCCATTTTTTTTCTGTGCATACCTACATAAATCTAATGTTATTTCTCTCTTAACTGAAAAGTTACCACACCATGACAGCAATTTTTGCTGTTGAAGGTACAACAGCAAAACTAACATGGATTTCTCTTCCTGTTTCCATTTATTCACAGCCAGAACATTTGATAATGCAGATCTTAGCAACATTAGCGAGGGCATTACTGTCTTCCTTGAGTTGAGAACTTTGGTCTTTTTTCATTTAAAGGTAGCACTTTAGGACTTCCCTTTGACATAGATGAATTGCCAGCACCATTACTCTTGCGTGTCAGAGCCAATGTTAAATAAAATAAAGGCTGCTTGGACGCTAGCCTTATAATTGCATGATAGTTGATCTGATAGCCAGCTACTACATGACTAATGTGCAGGTAGAGTCTTGAGTGTGCATATGGAGGACAAAGAGAAGACTCCTCCCAGGCGGGGGAGGCAGGGTGGTGCAAGATTTCTTTATGCTATCAAGAATGACTTGCAATTTAAAACCTGTGAATGGTTTACTTCTGGAATTTCTTATTTAACACTTTTGGAACACAGCTGACATGGGTAACTGAAAACCACAGAAATTATTTTGGTAACAGAGAGGACTACTGGGTTCAAAGTACTTTATCCTATAGGAAGAAATCCATGCATGATAGATGGGATCGGAAGTGATCCATAAACCTTTTACACACATGCGGAAGCCAAAAGCACTGCCAGGTTAAGCAAACTGTATTTTAACTGCACATTTTAATACATCTAACATTGTTTTATTTTTTTATGTGTATGAATGTACTGTCTGCATGTAGGTTTGTGCACCCGTGCTGTGCAATGCCATGGAGGTCAGAAGAGGGTGTCGGATTCCCCTGGAACTGGAGTTAAAGATGGTGCTCAGCTGCCATGTGGGTGCTGGGGATCGAACCCGAAAGAAGCTGTGCTCCACTTGTGAATGCTGGGAATTGATATCCTTGGTATTGGCATGTCTATTGGCAAAGATTTCATCCTATTGTGTGCCAGTAAGTTTAGAAACTTTCATTCGATAAACTTCTACATAAAAACAGAAGCTCACCACCCTATCTTCTGTCAGCAATTTACACAAAGGGACAGAGGACAGTGATTTTCTTGGGTAATAAGAATTGGTTCTTCTTCATAGTTTATGTAAATGGGCTATTTGTAAACCATGTAAGGTCATGGTCTTACAGCTTCAGTGCATAGGATCACAATGAAGTGTTTCACTTCAAAAATTTGCTCACTGAATCATCCAAAGCACTCTTAAAAGGCAGAAATCACAATACACCTGACATTTGTATAGTGGTTTACAATTTGCAAAGAACTTTACAGCATTGTTTCCTTTAATGTCAACAATAATTCTTTCTCTTCAGTGTTATTGAGATGGTGGCATGGAGTAATGTGCCCAGTGACAACCTGCATATTAAGTGGTGAATCTAAGATATATTTTTTAATTTTTATTGTTATTATTATTATTGTGTGTGTGTGATGTCTGTGTAGGGTGTGTGTGGCATGGCATGTATGTAGATGTCAACTTTGTGAGTTGGTTTTCTCCTTCCACATTTATGTGAATTCCAGGGATTAAATTCAGGTCTTCAGGCTCGCATGGTGTGGCAGAAAGCATTTTTACTCACTGAGCTGTCTTGCTGGCCTAGGCTGTTTTTTTGTTTGTTTGTTTGTTTGTTTGTTTGTTTTTACTATTATCAAGTGTACTATTCTGTCTATGACATCCAACTGGAATAGCTATCTTTATAATGTTGAAAGACTAAAGGTTAAACACTTAAATGAACTCAGAACATCCGTACAGTTCGTCATTTTAGAAAGCAGAGAACTTTTCTGAGTATTAACTTGGGGTTTCTTAAAGTCCACCATTACGGAAACAATTGGATTTTCTGCCAAGAAACATTAAAGCTGATTTGACAAGAATGACGAGGCACTTTCAGAGTTGATTGACTGTTAGCACAAGGCTTTTAGAGCTTGCTAAAATTGTATCAACTATAAGTGAAAGAAATGGATGGATCTGCACAGAGATTCCAAAGAAAGACAGTGACATAAAAAGTAAATGGCAGATTGGTCAAGTGTATACATTCATCCAACTATTCTCTGATTCCCATAAAAGTTCATTTGTTTCTTGTACAACTTTCTATGGTCCTCATACTCAGGAGCTCACCAAGGACTAAATTGATCAACGAGAAAAGAAGAAAAAAAAAAGCATCATTCTGTGTTTACTGAGAAGGTTTCAGATGAAATATTTAGCTTACATGCTTACTGAGATATGCTTGCAGCTCTGTCTCAGAACACCTGATGTGAGGTAGATTTGCACCCCCTGTCACCATATCAATAGGGCATGTCCGTACCAGAAACCGATGGAGAACAAGAATATCAACCTGCGTTGGTGCTGATGATCTTTATTCGAGCCCTATTTATCTAATACTGTGCGTATCTCACAAGCTAGCTTCTGGTTTTTTTTTTTTTCTTTGTTCTTCCTTATTTAGAACAGTGACATCTTGAGTTTGTGCTAGGAATCCTCAATCTAATTTCTACTCCGGGGCAGTGGTGCAGAGGGGATGCTTATAAAATAGGACTTGTCCATATCAGGAGCTGAACTGGGTTTGTCTGAACTCTCAGCCATCATATCATCTGTGTTAATTAAAGAAAGTTAATCCCCCAAGATTTCAGGTCTCATTTCTGTAAAGTAGAGACAGTACCCACTGAACCTGTTGCGGTAAGACAATGTACGTAAGACACCCTGAAGATGGAGTCCATCAGCCTTTTCCTCCACCTGCCTGTTTTGCCTCACTGCTTCTATTTTTCTTCAACAGTTAAATTTGTTGTAGCTGTGTTGGAAATAAACCTAATGGCCACTGTGATTGTACCTCAAAAAAAAAGCTGAAAATAGATTTCCTAAGATACTGATTAAATTACTTACATTGAAAAAGTATATCATTGCAAATACACAATACTCATTCAGGACTCTAACGGAAAGGCCTGTGGCTCACCAGGCACTTTTCTGGGCTTTAAGTTTCCAACAGTCAACATGGCAGACAATAGTCCCCACCCTCACAGCTCTTTTAGACTTGTAGCCTTCATTTTATGAAGAAATCAGAATTAAGGAATAGTTTACATTTTCTAAACATGCAGGGAAGTTGTGGGCTGTTGGTTTTGGTTTTGCTTTGTTTTGTTTTTAAGTCATTTTGTAACTGAGATAGAGATTTCACAATGAGCTACTTCCCAAACATTTTTTTAGTTCATGTATTTGGTGTGGTGTATGCCTGTGTGTGTGTGTGTGTGTGTGTGTGTGTGTGTGTGTGTGTGCACATGTGTCCACACACCGAAGTGGAAGTTAGACCACTGAGACTCAGCTCCCTCCTTCCACTGTGCCCATCTGGAGACTTGAACCCAGGTCATCAGGCTTGGCAGTAAGCAGTTTTACCTACGGAGACACCTCATCTGCCATTCCCCCAAAAGCATATTTTTTTTTTTTTGGTCTTTTTGAGACAGGGTCTCCCTGTAGCCCCAGCTGTCCTGGAACTCACCTTGTAGACCAGGCTGGCCTTGAACTCACAAAGATCCGCCTGTCTCTGCCTCCCAAAAAGCATATTTTAAGGTTATCATAAAGTATGACACAGAGTGGCCTTTCAAAAAAGAATTAAATTAACAAAGTTTAAAAACCAGCCTTTACTTTTGCCTTAAAATGCCCGTGAAGAAGACATAACAAGCTCAGAAAGGCCACTGAATGTTGACTGGAAAACAAAGAATGTAAAGTCTATGCATCACGCCAGCCCTTCTGGCTCCACTAGGAAAAACAAACAGGTTGGCCACCTAAATAAATAAAATTTTCTTGCAGCTGATGATTTTGGTATTTAATTAGGAGATGAGAAGGGAGTGCTTTTCTTACAAGAGAGCAACATGAATTAGTCTCACCCACTGCTCTGATGTAGAAAGCATATGATACTGGGAATAAGTTACACAAGAGAAATGGGAGAAATATCCACCCACTGGTTCCATGATTACACAAAACACCCGTTCCATGGAGTGTACTGTCAACTTCCTTCCTCTGCTTTTGCAAAGAGACCCGGGAGGCTTCCCTTTGTGTTCCATAGCAGACATGAGTTCTGTTGTAGCTGGGGTGGTTAATGGTGCTTCATTGAGGCTCTCTGCACTGAGCTACATCTGTATTTATGCCCCGAGTGAGGCTCTCTCTGCCTCAGATGATGAAGAATACCCTTACTCCAACACCCGCATGGCATTGGACAGTGATCACCGAGGCAACTAACTTTATGCTCTGTACTGGAACGATGGTAAAATTTGGGAGCTAGATGTGTACTTAGAATTTCTTAGTTGTTTGATCACATCAATGAAAGGATGTGCAATCAATCTCCCCCTAAGACAGTGAGTGGTATTGGCCATAACTCATTACTCCGTCAAGGATTTGGCATTTCAATCGATGGGAAATGATGTGTGATCATTCTAATTTATTATACATCATTTCCCATCAATCGACGGGCTGAAGCCTTGACATAATAAGTACTTACAGACATTGTCAATCATTCTTGGTTCAAATGCCTCCCAGTGCTGCTATTTGGGATCTTCTCAGAGTCATGAAAGGGGAATGTTCCCCAAATCACAACTGCAATGATTTCGTTCCCTAGAAGACACTGAGGTGACCTCTTACCAGAAGATTCCATGAGAAATTGCTTAAACCTTGAGTCATCCCCAATCTGTAGAAGGAATGGATGAGTGTCCTGATTAGCCATTATTTCTCACCCAACCCTTTCAAATGGGATTCAAAGATGGTGGTATTGGCAGGCTCTTTAGGCTTCATTTCTGGTTGTGAAATACATCAATCTTCTCCACTTACCTCATTTAAAATTTCTTTTTTACTATTTCCTGAGTGCTTTTTGGAATACTGGAATGCTGTCAAAGCATATTGATTTTCCTGCCTTTTGTCACTGAGGGGAGTGAGATGACAGGAAAAGAGAGCATCAAATGGTATCAGGAGAGAGCTCATGAATGGCCTACATCCAGAGAAGACCCCAGGTCTTATTCCTGCCTCCCCTGAGTTGGATGAGCAGTGTCTGGTTTGCTTAATCCTCTTTGTTCAAAGTATGATTCTTATGAAAATAAAGTAAGAAGACACATGCTTGATGCATGTACTGAAGCAATAGTGTCAAAAGTCACTACTTGGACCTTGCATGTTACACAATTTTCATTTCATGGTGTCTCCCAAAATCTCTGCGAATCTTCACATGATCACATGTGGTGAGTTCTAACATCTTCAGTCTCAACTTTCTGTTATTTTTCCAAAGTAACCATGTACATTTATATGAATAGGAAGAGGAGAATTCTTGACATCAGCAAAAGAAACTTGTCTAAAGGAAGGGGAGTGATGTATCCTCTGTCACACATGGCAACATTTCCGTGAGAACAGAAGGAACCCTATTACCTGATGGAAAATATTGCCTACATTACCTATGATTAGCTTCTTAAATTTATGTGTGAAGAAATAAGTAAAGTCAAAGTGCAAAAGACTTTTCATCCTTAATAAATTTTTTTAAGAAAAAGAGAAAAAATAAACTCTGCCTTTCTTTTCCCATCAGCAACATTTGTGGTATTAGCTATTTTTTCCCAGCACCCAGCTGAGGAAGTTTAATGGCTTTGGAGAAGGAAGCCTAACATAGTGCCTTGCATGCAGCGTGGGAATGGTGAGGAAGTCAGTTCAGGAATTCTGCAATTCATTCTCACAAGGACGTTTACTCCCATCCCAGGAAAAGACCCACCATCCTCAAGGTTGGAACTGAAATACTAATGTAACAGATTCTAATAGACTCTTCTGTGGATACAAAGCATTGAGTAGCTCATTAATCTTGAGGATTTGCCTGAGTTAATGACTTCTAATGTTGGGAGCAGAGGCCCTCCTCACCCCCCCCCCGAGTCCAACCTTTCCTCTCTGCTTCTCCATCAGCAATCAGTGGGTCTTGGCAGAACCAAGGTTTACTGGGGAGACAGCTGGCTCCTCTAGCTCTTCCTATGCTCTGGGGCTTATCTGGGCTAATGGAGTATCATAGTTCATTATCTACCTTCCTCCTCTACCCCCTGTGAGGAAGCCTCATGAATACCAGGTTTGGAGCAGGAAGCATCATTGTTACTGAAGCTCCCAAAATCAGTTGCCAGTATCTCATGGAGTAGCTAGGGGTATCGATTGGGATGGAAATGTGCCCTGACCCCAAACATGGCTAGAAAGGAACCCACACGTGCAGACTGTGAATGTTAATGACTAATTCCACCTTATCCTACATAAATAGGGCAACAATAACTATCTACTAAAGGTCTCGCTGTATGCCTAAGCGTTGTCTTAGTGCCCTAGATCTTAAAAGCCTGTGAAGAACTTGTTGCTATCATTGTCTTTAGGGTTTGCGTGAGGACCCAGGAACTCCAGGAACTTGGAAAGGCAAAATAGTTTGCCTGAAGTCACAGAGCATGTGAAAGGGTTGGCATTCCATCCACACCGCCTCTGTACACAGGTTCTCAGCCAGGGAACAGTTCAGCATTTAGAGAAGGAAAGTTGCCATTCAGCTCAAAAACAAAAAGGAAGCAAGTCAAGGAGGGCTTTGCTGGGCAAAGACAAGGTAGAAAGAAAGAAGGAAGTAGCCAGCCACCAGCAGAGCCAGATGTTCCAAATATGACCCAGGAACACAGGTGTAGAACTTTTAAAAGTCATAACATCATCTTTAAGAAAATTAGGACATTTCTTTTCCTATAAACATTTATTCTTGGAGAGGAAATGCTACAAATATTCAAAAGCCACATATTCAGAGAGAAAACTGATTACAAAATCGTGAAACTCTGTCAGAAATCTGAGACAAATCCATCATGGTCTGTGTTACTCTTAAAAATAGGCCCCCATTTCGGAAAGCACACCAACAAAGGAACAATGCCTAGAGTAAGTACTCACGCTTAAGGTTTGAGTTTGATAAGATTTGAAAAGCTTGAGTAATAAACTCCTAAAAAATAGGACTTGGTAATGAGCAAGCCTTTAACTACATAGACATGTTGCCAGGTACCACTTTAATAAACTATTACAAATGATCGATGCAGAGGTGTTTCCAACAGCTGTTTGCAAGGTGCTTGGAAGAATTCTTCCATAAAGAAACTGTTAGTGGGAAAATTGGCTATGCGTGGCTGTGATGTCAAATCCATACATAACAAACTTTTTTCCTGTCAATCAAGAAACTTGCCATAAATTAGTCCATTTATAACAAGCCTTTTTTGAATTGACAGCTTGGATGTGAAGAATAAAAAGGACTCTTTATTGAAAAAATGTGAACTCAGAATGGCTTTTTGCAACTCTTTCACACACAGAAAGAAGTGGCAAAGCTTTGTGACTTTTAATTTATGTTGAAAGAGGTTGGCAGCAGCTTTGAACACCCAGGTAGCTCTCCAAAGCTTGCTGAATTCACCAAGCTTGCCGCCTCTCGGGTTTGGCCTACAGGGATCACCAGGATGGAGAAAAACGCTGGAGGATTTATCTTGGCCATCTGGAGCACAAAGATCAGCTCCAGGTGGAGTGGTTATATAAAGATGCCCTAGCTTGCCTTGGGCACAGTGGTGTGTTCTTGGCAAAAGAGCTCCACGAAGATGAGTGAGGCTCTGTGCTCCAGGGAACCACAGCACGACTTGAAGCAACGCCTTAGATCCTACTCCTGAGTTCCCCGGTCCTGGCCTTTGATCTTGCTTTTCACTGGGATGCTGCTCAGGGTCATTTATATCTGGTTTCTGATGTCATTATCCAGTAACTTCAATTCATAAAGCACAGCGCTGCAACAGAATGCTGATATGACAGTATGAATGTGCTTCTGTGTCTCGGGTAAGAAAGCATCTAAGGTAAGATTTACACGTGTGTGTGTGTGTGTGTGTGTGTGTGTACAAACACACATGTGTGGGGGAAATGTACCCACCAGGGTGTTAACCCTAGGTATTAATCCTCAGGAACCATCCACCTTACTTTTTTTATTTTTTTTGAGACAGATCATCTCATTGGGACCTCACTTCAGAAACCCACCTGTCTCTGCACCCTCAGCCCTGGTATTACAGGCATACCATGTCTGACTTTTTACATATGCTTACACATCAAGCACTTTACTGACTGTGTTATCTCACCAACCCCAAGAATTATACTATTAACAGTGGTCAGAGTGCTGGAGAAATGGCTCTGCAGTTACCAGCACCAGCTGCTCTTGAAGAAGATTCACATGGTGGCTAACAACCCTCTGTAACTCCAGTTCCAGGAGACCCAACACCCTCTTCTGACCTCCATGGGCATTGCATAATTACATACATACAGACAATACACACACACACACACACACACACACACACACACACAATACATATACAGTTATACATAGTTATATATGATATATAAACTAAAGTAATAAATGAAGTATATATATTTTTTAAAGTGGTCAGAAGTGAGAGCCTAACCCTGCATTCCTAATACTGCTGCATTCTTGTTTTCACATAGTACAAGGACGCCTCTGCTGTCACTGGAAGTAAAGAAAGTTGGGCTATTTCCATGCTAAAATTGAACATTTACTTTTTCCTCACCAAACAGCACCACTTCTAGGACCAAGTTCCTTTCTCTAAAACTCATTTAGTTCACATAACATCCCTGCCTGCTTTAATCCTCTCCTCACCTCTCCTCTTAGTCAGTCCAGAGAGTAGATATGAATAAATAATCATAAACAAAGTTGAAAGCCAAAAGTGATTTAAAACAGGAATAAGACTAAAAATGTATCAGCAGGGGTTTTATTCTTTGTTTTCCTGAAATTGATGAGAATCACCACAGTTGATCACATTGCATTTGTCCTTGGAGAGAAGTGCCATCTCAGGCACTGAACTGGCCTTCCTCTTTTGTGTGTGTGTGTGAATATCGTCCATGAGTACAGTCACTGTAACATTTCCACCCCTCTCAGTCCTCTCCAACTCCTCCTGTGTCCTCCCCACCCTTCTCTCTCTCAATATCCTATCCCATTCCTTTATTATAATTACATATGTATGCATCACTTTTAGATACATACATATAGATACATATATAATATATATGTATTATATGCATATAAATATATATATATAATGCACCAAGTCCATGAATTTAGTCACTGGAGAAAACTGATTCCCCTCCCTTTGTATCCATGTATTCATGGATCTTGAGGCATATCCTTTGAATTTCTGCACCCTACCTTGGTATATCAGCTGGTTTATTATTCTAGGCAGATCTTGTTAGGCTATCGAACTTGGAGATTTCACTGGTACACCTTCACTCTTATGTCTAGAAAGCATTAACTAGCAGCAGGGGTCTTGTACCTCTGGCTCCTATGTTCTTCTCATGAATCGGCCTTCCTCTTCACCAATTTTCTGTTACTGTTAAGGAAGAGTCCTCCTAGATTCTCTAGTTCTTGGTCTCGCTCCTCATGCTTGGTAGACCCCCTACTAGAGGAGATGCTGGTATGGCTTTGCCTGCTAGATTTTCCCTTCAAGATTCACACTCAGACCCAGGCAGTCAACATCTCTCCAATTTGTTCCCAAGTGCTCTACTTTCCCACCAGGGCCTATCACTTCTGCCATGTCTTCCTTTCACCAGGGCATGGGAGCTCTAAGCATCATTCCTCCACATGTCTACAAGCTGGCTCCATGAGGCTGCAAGGAACAGAGTAAACCCAAAGCTATCATCATAGAATTTAAGGAAACTGGCCAGGCCTGATCACACCACAGAATCTAATGAGCTGTGGGGATTTTAAGAGGAAGTAAAGCATTATTTGGAAGGACTATGAAAGCATTCTCGATGCATTTCTTCTCTCCTTGAGTCTGTCAAGATGAGTTCCTTAGTGGATTCCTTTGCTCAGAAGAAAATGAGAAAATGAATGAATGATCAGTCCAGTGAAAATGGTCATACATAGGCAAGACCTTCATTCCCAAACAGCACTGCATGTAGATTTCAATTTTCTCCAATTAAATTTCAGTATAACATGGATAAATAGTCTTATTTAAATATTTATATTCCAAGAAATTCGTGTAAAGTCCTTTTTCAACATTCTTATCTTTTATTTTTTTTAAAGATTTTTTAAAATTTTATTTCTTTATTTTTTATGTGTATGAATGTATTGTCTGCATGTAGGTCTGTGCACCCGTGTCATGCAATGCCGCAGAGGTCAGAAGAGGGTCTCAGATTCCCCTGGAACTGGAGTTCTCCTGGAATTGGAGTTACAGATGGTTCTCAGCCGCCATGTGGGTGCTGGGGATCGAACCCGGGTCCTCTGCAAGAGCAGTCGGCGCTCTTAACCGCTAGGACATTCTTATCTTTTAATACAACCTTACTTGGCCTCCCAGTGCTACCAAAGGTCTAAATGTTTGTATATTCAGGAGACAATCACAGACTTAAAATTCAAAGCAGATTAAAGCAGTACAAGAACAAAAGTCATATTTATTTTTAATGCATTTGTCCAAAATATATGCAACGATTTATGTATGTGTCTCATTTTACTTTTTTATTTTTTGCAGTACTGGAGACCAAACCCAAGGTCTGTCTGTGCACAGTAGACCAGTGCTGTTCCACTGAGCAGAATCCTAGCCCCAACTGACATATTTAATGTTGAGATATATCAACTTGACCAGTTAGGGTTCCAAGGTTATTACTCATACACATGAATCTATGCCATCCTTTGTGCAAGCAAATGTAGCCAGGTTTTCTTGTGCTTGCCTTCCTTCTCTGAGCACTCACTGAGTTCTTAGAACATGCAGTCACAGGGAAGGCTGGTGATAGGACAGAGGCTAGCTAGGGAGCTACCAGCAAAATTACTTCTTCTGCAACTCCTTTCACAATATTAAATGATGATCAGATCTATTGCAAGTATCAATTTCCAGATGTATGTGTATGTGTGGGGGGATGCATTGGTATATATGGTAAAAATGGCAAAAATTCAATCTCTTCTTTTATGGGGCAGACACGTGCAAGCAACTCCTTCAACCCCTTAATTTCTACGTTTCATTTCAATGACTTAAGTGATTCAGATAATAAAGAAAAGTGAGAGGAGGGCAACCAAAGGGTAATGGGAAGAAAACATGAAACAGGAAGTTGGGAAGATAGGTGCTGGTTTTCCAAAGATTGGAGTTTACTTTTCAGCATGACAGAATTCAGGTCATGCAGCCCTCCTAACAGGGTAACTTGGCATTTGTGAAAAAAATGATAAGCAGGAAATTCTCATTTCCCCCTCATTCTCCCCAGAAGGTAAGCAGAAGCACTCTCATTCCAAAGGTCCTAGGCCTGTACCTGGAAGAGGTTGATGCAACTCCCAGTTCTCATATAAGAGGGGATAAGAAATAGCTCATTCCTAAGCCAAATTTGAATGACTGTGGCCTGGAAACAAGGATTCATATTGTCCTGAATGACATATTCCCACATTAAAACTGTTTCGTGATGTTCTTATAATTACAAAACAAAAGGAAGCCATAGATCAGGGCTGTCTACCATGTGGTAGACAGTTACAGAAAAGCAGGTGTCCTCTATTGTAGGCCTCTGATGCTATGTGATGATATTAAGTTTTGGATTGATGGAAACTAGTAGTCTATTAATGAACTAGCTTTATCTAGACGGACTCACACCAACGGACATTTGGGGACACAAACTTGACTCCATAGGCCTTAACTTAAATGACAGAATGCATGAAATCCAGTGGAGGGGGCTTTGGAAGGGTGCAGATACAGAAGGGGGTCTAAATAGGGTCAAGATGTTTGGTATGAAGTGTATAAAAATTCAATTAAAAAAAGAAAAAGGAAAGAATTTATGTGATTGTCACAAGGATGTTAGGTCAGACACAGAAGTAGCCAAGGAATGGCATTTTGGAGACAAAAGATACTGTTACAGTACCAATAAAGGCTTGTTAAGAGAAAAATCCTTCTGGTCAAGGGAATAGTCTTTCTGGCCGAGGTGGAGACCTAATAGTCCAGTCAATCATTGACCTAGACCTAATAGTCTAGGTCAATCATCTGGTCATAAGACCACCCCTAGGAAGCCAGGCGCACGTGAAGACATGTTAAAGAGCTAGGTGGAATAATTAGTGCTTTAATGAAATGTTTTCCTGCCCGGAATCCCGCCTCTAATGCTTGTGGTGCTTTTCAAGTCTGCCCATCTTTCTAAATTCTTCAGAAAAGTTGAACCACTCCATTTATTCTGTCTTGTCTAAGCAAGCTTTCCTTAACATTTTGGGCTTCCTTAACAATTTGGGCTTCCTCCCTTTCTCTAAAGCACCCCTTTCTGCCATGTGGCTGTCTGTCCATCCTGTGTCTGACCTGTATTCCACCTTAAATAGCATTGTTCTTCCTTCCCCCTTCTCCTCCTACAGGCAGGGTTGTTCTTTTTTTTTTAATGTTTGTATGTGTATGAATGTACTGTCTGCATGTAGGTCTGTGCACCCGTGTCATACAATGCTGTGGAGGTCAGAAAAGGGCGTCGGATTCCCCTGGAACTGGAGCTAAAGACGGTTCTCAGCCACCACATGGGTGCTGGGGATTGAACCCGGGTCCTCTGCAAGAGCAGTCGGTGCTCTTAACTGCTAGGCCATCTCTCCAGCCCAGGGTTGTTCTGTTATACGCTAATAAAATTTTCCACAAGCTGCTGTTTGAGTCCATTTTTAAATTCTTTTATTAATGTGACTAGAAGCCCCAAAGTGGGACCCCAATTTCCCTTATATCAGTTGCCCAAGATAATTTGGCTCTGGATCGGTCTCAATAGTCCAACTTTACACAGTCATGAACTGCTACCAAGTTTCACAGAATCTTCCACATAGGTGTGACACTTTCTGAGGGTTTCAGTTCACAAAGACAAGAACAACCTTGGAAGCAGAGTAACTAGACATACCCAGATAAGTTTCCACCAGCTGATTCCCTTTGGTTCATCTCATCTTTGTCTGATCATGGATCTCTACAACTACCTCCTCTTCATCAAACCTAAGCATAAAATGCACAGTGTTTCCTCTCTGGATTACTACTTCTGAAGGCTCCCCATCAGGTAAAACTTACTGAATCAGTTTGAGCTTTCATTTGGCTTAGCTGTTGTATTAGTTACTTGCTTCTGTGAATAAAAATTCCCAGAAAAAAAAAAATATCTGCATCTTCAACTGAACCTCCTGAAAGGCTGATCAACTGATTAGAACTTCAGTGATTGTGGAGAGCTTAAAATGTTGCAGGTCCTGAACCTGTTTACCTGTTTACAATTTATCTTGGACCATCTTTAACCCCCTAAATAGCCACTCCTTGCCCACAACTGTTTCCGACTTAACATCCTGTGACTAACAGATATAAACATTTTGGAATGTATTAACCTAGCAGACCACCAGCTTCTATTAACCCAATGGCTCAGAAGCCTGTCAGATAGCATCTAAGGCCTATGGCCGAATCCTGCCTTCCTTGTCTAATCTGCCTCTCTGGTGTCTTGTAAGTATCTGAAAGTGCCTTGATTTATGGCTTTGTTTGTTCTGTTACTAAAAACGTCATGAAACTTCTACCACATTGGAACCTGGAATTTAGGGGAATTTGATTCTGCACTCCTGGGCCCATGGACACTCATATCTGGCTCCAACAAGAACTACCTCATATCTCCTTTATGGTGAGAGCTCTGTTTTTGTGTCCACGTTTCATTGCCATAACAAAATAACAAAGCAGCTGATGGAAGGAAGAGTCTATTCAGGCTTACAGTTTGAGGGGGAAGTTCAAGGTGGTGGTGAAGGCATGACAGAAAGGGCATGAAAGTGCTGGTCACACTGTGTCTTCAGTTGGGATAAAGAGTGATGAGTGTTGGTGCTAGGTTAAATTTCTCCTTTTTATTCAGTCCAGGACATCAGCCTAGGAAACACTGCCACTCACATTTAGAGTGGATCGTCTCACCTCAATTTACTTCATTTATATAATCCATAACTGGCATTCCAGATTCTGTCAAGTTGACTACCAATATTAGCCATCATAGATGGTTTTGGTTATAGCGATAAGGAAAAGTTATATATATATTTTTTATTTTATTTATTTCCGTATGTGTATGAACGTACTGTCTGCATGCAAGTCTGTGCACCCGTGACGTGCAACGCTGCGGAGGTCAGAAGAGGGTATCAGATTCCCCTGGAACTGGAGTTCTCCTGGAATTGGAGTTTCAGATGGCTCAGCCGCCATGTGGGTGCTGGGGATCGAACCCGGGTCCTCTGCAAGAGCAGTCGGTGCTCTTAACCGCTAGGCCAGGAAAAGTTATATTCTTATAGCTAACTCTATCTGATGGCCTTGCAAACTTAGGCCATCTAGTTTCCTGTATTTTACTTTAGGGTAGATACCTTAAAATGTAACCCTGGGACATTCAGAGATATTATATTCCTCTGTGATGTTTTCACTACCATGAGATGTTTTGTTACTCTATACTATCTTGAACCTCTGTGATGCTTCCCACTTATTACGCCTGACTATTGATAAAGATGTAAAACTAAAAAGAATGGAAAATTCACCAAATGGTTTAATGAAGCATCTGGTCCAATTAGTCCAGGAAAAGTGTAGATCAAGCGTGTCAGATTTCTAAACTTCTGCTGGTGATATTTGTTTTTGTAAACTGTAATGATGGTTTGACCAATTCCTAGCCAATTAGACTTGCTATAGATCAAAAGGCAACAGCTGTCCTGACCCATGCCCCGGTTATGTACTTTGTAAGCTATGATAACTGAGGAACTCAAGAAGATATTTTCCTGAGATAACATGGCCTGTCATGAAAAGAAACACAGGGCTCAGGTGTCAGTCATAAAATGATCACATAAAAATGCCTGTTTAGAATCCCCATCTCTACTTTGGTCCGAGGTCCAGAAAACCTAAAGTGTTTGTTGCTTCTGGGACCCAATGTATGAGTAAAGAATAAAAGACTCTCTCCTGGGTGGAGTCTTGGTCTTTAAGTTGTTGGAAGAAGTTTTCCATAATAATAGGGACCTTAATGCATTTTCTGCTGCTCTGACAAAAATGCTACAGGTGGAGAAGAATATAAACATGAGAAGTATACTCAGCTCATACCTGGAGGCAGGAAGCTCAAGAACATGGATCTTGGATGTGACAAAGGCCTTTATGTATATTCTAACATGTAGAACAAATGCATGCGGGGGAGACAGAAAAACGGAGCCACTTGTAAAACAAGTAAGCCAACTCCAGTAATGATTCGCACTCTCATGAGCCATCTGCCCGCAACACCTCATCAGTTCTAATGGCAGGGAAGTAAGGTTGAAAGAGAGGCACCAAGACCAACTGTGAAAGGAGCAGTTGGCAGAAAGGCTGGAAACCTCACTCTACCAGAGTTACTTGTAAGGGACAGAGCACTTGTGAGACACACAGATGGAGGAGGTGAGCTCTTCTAAATCCATAAAAGGCTGGGCACATCTAAGCTTCCAATCTTTTCCAGCTCTCTGGCCTGCTTCCATACTCAGAAGAGTTCTCCACTACTATCCATGTGGCCCTGGTCCACATCTTTTCCAGGACACAAGAATCTGGAAATCTCAGTGGGTACCTCTGATTCCAACAACACTCTGAGTCACCTCACCTCCTTATAATGGGTTCAATTTCTAACACATGAATTTTGGGGAACACACTCAAGCCACATAGGGTCTTGACCAAGAACTCACTAATAGATCACAAAGGATATTTTCTTTTCTCCTTCAAAAGCCTCTAATTTTCTGTCTTCCCCACCATCATTAGTAGTCACTGAGTCATGAACAGCTTCTCCACAGGAAGGCCAGGAATCCACAGAGGCCAAGTTTACCATTTATATACATTGAAGACTTCCCTACAAATCCCTAGAAATTCAAGAGCTGTTGCCTAGGATGGATAGATCAACTGTTATCTTTAAGAATCCGTGTATAATGAGGAATAACCATGGTAATCCTGAGTAATTACACACTGCCTCTGCTCCCTAGCTTTTCTTGAACATCATCAATCCAGTCCTTCAACAGAGGCCAGTGTCTTCTCTGACAGTCTTCATTGTTTCCTCATTTCAAACACCCTATTCAGTTAAGCAAGGACGGGCCAGCAAAATCTGACACCAAATTTCTTGAATTGATATTTGAAAACACTACTTAAAAGAAAAAGAGACAGTTTGAGAAAAATGAGAAAAGCCCAAAGCAGTGCAGGTGAATTATTTTTTTGGGGGGGGAGGGGCCCTAAATTTTAAAATTAGGAACATTGTAAACAGAGCTGTGAGGGTAAAGTTACTGTAAATAAGATCTTTGTCTCCAAATGAGACTCTTTCCTCAAAACTCCTTTTCCTTTTGACTTGGGCTGTCCAGCCCCACTTTCAGTGAAATTCAATCACATTCATTAGCATTTCTAAAGATGTAAGCCACTCAAAACAGCTGCATTGTCTTTCCCTTTCAACTAAAAGGCCACTTTTCCTTCTGAAGGGAGAAACCTCCCTTAGTTACCCCCTTTCTTTCCGCTTAGCACCCACAATTTTCAATGGTGGAGCCAACCCTCCTGAACAGGAAGTGGATCCCATTTCACTCACTTGAAAGAAACTGTAAATACTTAGGAGGGAAACTGTGGCTCAGAGGAAACTAGAAAAAAAAAGCAAGAGAGACATTGTAATAATCATTTAAATGGAGTAAAATCTTTGTCCCTAGGACTAACATCCTCATTCTCAAGGGTATTTAGTGTGTCCTACTTGAGAAGCATACTGCTGTCAGTCTTCCTTCTTTTCTTTGCCTATCTCAGTAACAGAGAGGGAAGCAGTCCATCCTTTTAATCTTTTACGTTTATATCAAGAACACTGCATATGTCTCAAATCATAACGTGACCTGCTTTGTTCAAAACGTAAGTACTGGTAAAAATTATATTGCAAGGAAAAGCTAAAACCAAAGATTTACAATTTGATCTTTTTTCATTGACTTACAAGACCATCTCTTGTGATGCTCAGTTAAAAAAATTCTGCCTGTAATTTAATTGTGAACCCAATTTTATACAGTGATGGCCTGAGGTATATGTGTCCCTATCTACAGTGTCCCGGGCCCTCTGAGAAGGGCAAGAACTGCTTTGTCCTGATCAACACAGGTGTCCAATTGTCCCTTTGTGGTAGTGCCATCAGGCAAGATTAAAGGGGCTTTTAGGGATGGAGGATAAAGGACTACACTGGTTTCCAGTCCTAACCCAGTGAACTTGGCTGGCACAGAGATCAGAAGGTGATGTAAGGCTAGATGTAAGGAAATCAGTCCTTTATAATCACATCTGCACAAAGCAAGGGACTATGTGAAATCAAATCAAACTTCTGCTTCCAGTAGATGTCGAATTGAATTAAAATATTCCAATTTATAGAAAGCTGGCCATAAGAACTTTCTCAATGAGAAATATATTTGGAGTGCTGGGCTGGTACTTCAGAGCAAGGGAACACAGGCAGCCAGAGCTCCTGGTACTAATGAATCTTATTTTTAAGTGTTTCACTTGTGATGTCCCCAGATCTTAACAAATTAAGTCCCTAAACAGATGTGTTGAAATCACTTTCCATGTTAAAACCTACCACACCAATTCTCTTCTTAGAAACTACTACTGACCTGAACTGACTACCCCTCCCCCTTAAGGAAATGACAGAGGCAATAACTAATGATAATTGAGATTATTCTAAAACATTGTGACATGGAAATGCTTCCTAAAAGAATTTCAAAATTCATGCTTATAGGGCACAGTAAGTCAGAAATGTCACACTGCCAGTGACAAGCACTTGCAGAGTGCTTCTCCAGAGACTGTCAGCCCTACAAAGATGAGTTGGCTAACTTTCCAACATTCTTGGGATGTGGGATATAGTTGAGAATTGTGTTTGTGTATGTTTAGTATGTGTTCCATCTTTAATACTCACACTTGTCTCAAGCTAGGTTAAGAATAACAGCAGTGCCTTCTGATATCAGCCCAATCAGGACAAACATTTGCCACTGATGTTTGTGAAGACCTCGTGGACTCCTGTTAGAAGCTGTTCAAACCAACCTTCTTGAATTCTGATCATGACAAATGTAAATATTCAAATTGTAAATGCATGGTCCTAAAAAGTCTATCCATTTTGTAGTTAACATTTCCAGACAAACTTTTGTTTTCAAAAGTCCCATGCTAATACTCTTCTCCTTACTAATCTTCCTAGAAGTGTGATACTTTACTCACTGTGTGTATTATCTGAAAAAGATATGCCAGGGTTGGACAGCATGGCTGAAATTGTTAGAGTTGCAATAGAGGCCCATTAAGAGGAAACTGCTTCTGATCCAGAAAATAGAACCTCTCTGACCTGGGTAGAGATCCATTCTTCTCCAGGTTGCTCTTGAGATTTATTGCATGCCTGACTTGGGTTTTCCTTTTAAACTCCAATAAAATGGACCTTGAGCTTCTGTTTGAGTCCATCTTACATGATTTTACTAATAAACTAAGAACCCCAAGAAGTGGTGCCCATTTTCCCATACCAGAATGTACAATGGTTAGTTTTAATTGTCAACTTGACAACTAGAATCACCTGTTCACATATTTGTTGCGGATGGTCTTATTTTATTTTTTTTGGTCTTTTCAAGACAGGGTCTCCCTGTAGTCCCAGCTGTCCTGGAACTCACTCTGTAGACCAGGCTGGCCTCGAACTCACAAAGATCCACCTGCCTCTGCCTCCTAAGTGCTAGGATTAAAGGCGTGTGCCACCACGCCCGGCTAGCGGATGGTCTTATTTTCATTCATTGCTGTGGAAAGACCCAGCCTATGGAATGTGTGTGGAGAAAATGAGATACACACTTGAAGCATGCATGAATCCATTTCTCTCCACTCTTGACGGTGGATGCCATGCCACAGCCTGTTTTAAGTTCCTGCTACCTTGCCTTCCCTGCTATGATAAACTGTAACCTGGAATTGTGAGCCAATATAAAACCTTTCTCTAGGTTGCTTTCCATCAGGCTATGTTATCACAGCAACAGAGATGAAAGTAGAATGGAAATGAAGCAGAGGGGGCACATGTGTGCCTCCATTCTGCAGGTAATCCAATAGCAAGAACAGCAGTGGATGAAGTTTATTGACCTCTCACTTCATACAAAGGAATTCTTCATTTCTCTAGCAACCCTGTGTTGAAGGTACATTTTTCACTTAAAGGAAACTTAGATGCAAAGAGGCAAAAATGGATGGAACCCTTGCCCTTGCTGTTATAATAGGGTTATAATAGGACCAGGGCTTAAATCTACCCATCACTAATTCTCCACAAGTGACTAGCATACAGTACTCCTTTGCTTTATCAGGTAAGTTTTTATGGACTATAACATTCTGACAAAATTCCTGAATGATCTTATGACTACATGATCTGGGTTCAAATAACTGCACTTAAATTTGAGCCCTCCAGAACAGCACTAACCAGCTGAAGTTTCAGCAAGGATGACAAATACTAAGAAGTCACATTATGAAATATGATAGCCACTGGCCACATGTGGCTATTCAGTGCTTGAAATGAAGCTAATATAACTGAAAAATGGGATTTTGATTCTGCTTAATTTTAGTAAATTTAAGTTCAAATATCTACCTATGGCAAGTGGCTGCCATACTGCACAGTTTATATCTGGAAAGACAAGATGCTTCTTGATCTGTAGGGATTTCATACACTCACCAAGAGTTTACTACATGCCAGATTCAGCAGCAAGAATTGCACAGAAATCAGTGCACACATAATTGGTTTCTTTCCAGAAGGGAGTTTAAGAGCCAGAAAGGTTGTAGGTAAACAAGAGAATATGTCATTGTGGAAACCAGGAGAGGATAAAGTGTCTTCAAAAAGAGCTGGGTCATAACTACAGTCTCAAGTGCTCCTAAGACAAAGATGATGAAAGAACAGAGAATAGAGCCAGATATGTCCATACCAAGACACTACTGCTTTATCAAGACCAGTTTCAGTAGATTGAAAGTTACAGTGGAATGGTATTAAAAATAAATGGGGTGAGGGGGTGGCATGTAACTCACTTGACAGGATATTTGCCTAGCACCTGCAAGGCCTTGGGTTGGATTCCTAGACACCCCTCCACATACACAGAGTAAAGGAGAGGTAAGACTGGGGAGATTGCTCAATGGGAAAAGTGCCTGCCATATAAACACGAGAGCCTGAGTTTGGGATTCTCACCACCCACTTAAAAGCTGGGCAGAATGACAAGAATCTGTAACCCTAGTGTTGTGGGAGGGCGGTGACAAGAAGACCCGTCCCCATGCTCACTGGCCAGTCTAAGTTAGTTAGTTAGTTAGTTAGTTAGTTAGTTAGTTAGTTAGTCTGAACCAGTTAGGTTCAGGGAGAAACCCTATCCTGAAAAGTAAGATGGAGAGTGATAGGGGAAGACACTCAACATTGACTTCTGGCCTCCGCACACATCCACAGACACACCAAAACATGTACATATTCACTACACTACACATACACATGCACACACGCACACACATGCACACACACACACACACACACACACACACAATAAGTAAATGAAGATGACTTTTGTAGGCTCCACTTTGGGGAATCATTGCTAAAAAGATAAGAAATGAGGGTCATAGCAACCGGGGTCAGCACAGTTTAGGGCATCTGACATGCTGCATATTCCCATGAAAGCCATGGGGAATAACCTTCCGAAGAAGGAAACATTGGCAAGGCAGCACAGAGAAGCGAGGGGTTGGTAACTGACCCTCCTAAGGACTCAGGAAGGGAGGGAGACCCAGAGACTACTAAGATGGCTGGTCTTGGCTGAGAGGTGCCATTTTCTTGAGTGAAGGATGAAGAAGATTGGTACAAGAAAGAGTGGATTTGCAGATTTGTTTGTTCAACCCAGCTGAGGCAAGCTATCCTGGAGCCCACCTGAGCTAAGAGTTACAGGCAAAAAAAGTTCCAGTCCAGTATCTAAACCTAATTAAAAGCAACCAACATTTTTTGCAGTGTCTAGGGAAATCCCCAAAAGGAAAAATATTTAACATACAATACAAACAAAACTTCCCCAAACCTAGATCGCTTCTTCTCTAGTTCTCCTTCAACTCCACGTCAAGCTTTTTGCCACCACTCCAAAATCCTAAGAAAAAATATCTCTTTTTAAAAATGGAATGAGGTAAAGTTATGTCTAGTGCTAGTTCTAAAGGTCTGTGATTCTATAAATGATAGAACCTGATATTTAAACGTCACCTTATTTGTGAGAGGCTGGGCATGCTTAGAATTCTGAAGGTTACTGAGACTGTTGTGTTTTTTTTGTTGTTGTTGTTGTTGTTTTAATAAAGCTACTAAGACATTGCATCACATAATATATAAAAAATAAATGTGGAAAACTGCAAAATCACTATAGAAGTATAGAAGAAGAGAGAATTGGAGAATGAAAGAGGAGGAGGAGGAGGAGGAGGAGGACAGTGAATATCACAGAAAAGTAGGAAAATCAGGGCCTTTTAAATTTTTCCTCTGAAATAACAAAACAGCAAAGCTTTCTCACCCAAAAGTAGAACCAGTTTTTATTATGGCCCAATTAAATGGATGCATGCAATAACATAGAAGGGTGATCACACAGCCAGGTATTTCTACCTTTCTTTTTCTTTCTTTTTCTTGATTTTTTTGAATCCATGGAGAGGCAAAGAGAGGAAGAAAGCAATGTACCTCTTAAAGTGTTTGTTTGAAAATAATATGCAGAAAGAGAAAAACAATCCTCAACTAACGATTGCCTTCCTCGCCATCTGTTTAATTTAAACATTAGCATATCACATATCTGAGTGAACTCAAATTGCACTGGAAATTCGCGTGCTTGGTTCCACTTTTTTCAGACCCTTCATGGGGGAGTCAGGTGAGAATTCCCTGTGGGATTGCATGGGCTGATGGGCTTCCAATGCATACATTTAGGGCCACATTTTCAGTCTGGGTTTACCTCATCATATGAGGACCGGAGGCAAAATTGTGCCTAGCTTAATTAGCGCAAGTACTAATCAAGCACTAATGAAATTTGCCCATGAGCAGTCCTTCAGACTAAGGCACAAGTCACACACACAATTTCCGTATATATCACTTAGCATGTCAGCACAAAAGGAGGGAAGAGATGAACAGTCCCTTCCTATAATTCGCTTTAGGCAAATCTCAGGCAGGCATCATCTCTACCCAGAACTAATACATTAGTTTCATCAGTGTAAACTCTATAAATCCAAAATCTGCAAACTGTGTCCCAATCTACCACATTAGGTTGCAAATTTATAAAAACATAGCAAATGTTATCGATGAAGACATTTCATTCTTACTGATTGATGAGCTATTTAAGACTTGAACTTGGAAAATGACTGTGATCTGTAATGTACTTTAAAATATAGAGAGGGTCCTTCAAGCTAAAATACCAGTTCTTAAAAGGCAGCACTAATACTAACTACAAACCTATTTGTCTAAACTCCGTGTAATGAGGGGAAAAAAGGCCCAATTTTCTCTCTCCTGCCCTGAATATATTGAGTATTCTCCTTGTGTTTTAAATCCGCTGTTAAGATCTGTCCAACCACAAGAGTTTATTTACAACACAAATATTAATTACACTAAGAAAGATGCTTTAAATCTATAAATTAGATCATACTAATCAAAGATGCAGTTAATATGTTGAATTAAGTATGGACATTTCAAGTTTCACACATTAGAAATAAGTTTCTTTTGCTCTGGTTATTTTATGATACTGGACCAAAAATAAAATTCTAGATCTTCCCTTCTGGGGATGGGGGTGGAGGACAGAACACAAGTGATTAATTCTGAAGAGCAAAATAACGATAGAAAATCAAGAAAGGAGTCCATGAGGACTCAACATTGTCGCCTCTTCTGCCCAGTAAGCCATATCCTTACCTCAAAGGGCTGTTCCATTTAAGGTGGGAAAGAAGCTCACCTTTAAGAAGCTGAAACTTACCCACTTGAACAGGTGCAAGAGCCAGATGACTCCTTGTTCCCTATATGGGCTATCGACAAACATCACTTAGAAAAATAATCATCACTGGGAAGTGCTAAAAACAGCAGATTCACACAATGTCTTCATAACATGAAATTCAAGTGAGAGGAAAGAGGATAACAGAATTGGGATAACCTCGGGCGAAAATGAATTGTCACCCAGGGTCCCAGGTAGCAAAGTCCTCCCCCACAACTCTGAGTTAAGAACATTGATCTTGAAATTGACTTCTCTTGCTCTTTCTAAGATGCTGCTGTCTGATGTGACATACTCAGTTTGTTTTTGTTTTTTCTTTTTTTTTTTTCTTTTTAAATTAGTTTTTATTGATGCTTTGTGCATTTCATACATTTTTTCCAATTCAGTTCAGGCTTATTTCCCTTTCCCTACCCCCTCCACCCCCACCCCATCCCAGATCATGCATTCTGCCATAACTGTCCTGCATCTTTCTCTCAGTTTTTTTTTTTTTTCATTTTTAGCTATAAGTGATAATCCATGAGTACAAGCATCCTTCATGCAAAACCTATCTGCAGGCTGTTGTGCCCAAACACCTACAGCCCCACCATCCAGTGGGGGGTGACAGGTTGTTTGTTCAATCAAGTTGATCAAATGAGTGTCCAGACTACATTGCTGTAGTTTCACCACAGATCTAACTTTCTTCTGTAGACAGCAGAAAGGGAATGGGGGAAAGGACCTTTTAAGCATTAGTAAGTTTTATTTTTCTTGATTGAACAAAAGTTTGTGAACTGTAAGAGTGCAGATTTTTTTTTTTTTGTCTTTTCAAGAGTGCAGATTTTACATGCTGTAAAAGCAACAAGAAAAATACATGCAGCCCACCAGACATTAACAGAATTCAAGCCCTGACATTCTTCAAAGGAACCAAGGGCCCCATCTGCTGATGTTTTAGTGAACTACAGTAGCAAATGGATTAAAAGCAGCACGGGAAAGAAGATATCCAACTAAAGTACAGGGAAGAACCTGAAGCTGCAGAACTTGGTAACAGAGGACCCTTGAGAAGCCAGAGGCCATGACTCAGTACTCCTCACCTTCCTCTGTTCTGGGTCATAACTACCAAAAACATTCTAAACAGATAGGTACTCATTTAATTTTACATGTGTCAAGACAGGAGCACCAAGCAAAGCTATCACTGGCCACTGCCCCACCCTCTCCAGGAACATGTGCAGTTGGAGCAAGCTCTTTCTTCTCTAACTGGATGAGCCTTGTTTGGAAGTGAGTGAGGGGTTATCATGTTAGTTATAATTCTGACACTGTCCCATTTCAATGATGATGAAAGACATCCCAGTGACTTCTCAACCTTACCTCCAATGCACGATAAGGCTGGGGTCCTTTTTCTGATGCTTATTTTGTTGATATTTTAGCAACTGAACATACTCCAAAACAGGAGAGAAAGAGCCTGAACAGGTTAAGGTAACACATCATAAGACTTTAGTCCCAGATGCACCAACTACTCTCTTGAATTTGCTGTTCTCCTTACCTTAATAGTAAAGAGCCACGTGGCATGATCTTTACTTAAGTTCCTTTCTTCCTGAGTTTAAAATTCATTCTATCACTCTGAAGGGCAAAAAGACAGTCTTTACAAGATTTTTATATTAACATAGCATGTTGCATACACTAAATGGACACATCTTCAGTCAAGCAGTATTTGTCCTACAATTAACTTCTTTTTTTAATTTTGCCATTCTTTTCCATTTATTATATATCTTCTATACATATTTGGAAGTTCTTGACTTTTGTACCAGACAATTCTGATTGGTAAGCCAAATCCTTTATATCTTGTTATAGAAAACTGTCCCAATACTGTTGTAATGATTTCTCCTCCACGGTGAACAGTTCCAGACAGAAGCTCAGTCAAGATTCTTTGATTTCTCCTAGATAAGTTGTAATTGCATGAACCAAGCCAGTTCTCTCCACTATGACCTTGACTGTTCCGTGGAGAGAGACAAGAACAGCAAGCAAGGGTGCTGGTTCATCACTATGATCTGAAGTGGCTGTCCCTGGATCCTGTGACCTTAATGCCCAGGCCTAGGAGTTGGACTATTTCCTTCCTTGTTTCTGTGACAGATTCCTCCATATCTTTATTAGGAAATTAAAGCTTCAGGCACACCTGCTTGAGGTGAATATGCTGAACATTAACTGGTTGTCTCTCCCATACAGAAACTTAACCTGTCTACTACCCAACCCCTCCTTCTCCTCAGACGGCTCTGGACAGCCAACCATGCATTTGATTTTGATACAGAGTTGATTCCATCTCTCTCTTTAAGAATGGCTCTTGATTAGCTCATGCTAATCATCATTTCTCCTTCCTGGCTACATCAAATGGTTCAAAACTTGAAGTATAAGTAAATGCAAGCCTTTCGTATATAAGGTGTGCTTGCTGGGGATTGTAGGAAAGAAGGCGTTTCTGCCTTCTGTGGTGATCATTTTAAAATATGCTCTCATTCTTGAATGTGAACTGTGAAAGGCTGGTCAGATCAGCACATGGCTTCAAGACAAGGCAGATATAGTGAAACTACCATGGAAAGAAGACATTCTTTGAGATGTTCTAAGAAGTTCACAGGGCAAACATTTTAGTCATACAATATGGGAGATTCCTTATACTACTGAAGCCACTTTTATTTGGATTTCCTATTACCTGCAAGTAAAATCACACTAGATAATATGCAGGGCCTTTTTCTGTGGACAAAAATAAAATAAATTTAACAGGTACAGTATTCAATGAGGAACCTCATTTCACAGGAAGATGAATCACCACTTATATGTTATGATCCTATTCAGAAACTTCAGTAACCATGCTTGTTTTAATTTATATTGGTATTAGAGTGATGTTGGCTTCATGGAAGAAATTTTGGAGATTTCCCTCTGTTTCTATACTTTTAAACAATTTGAGCAATAAAGGTTGTAAGTTCTCTTTAAATGTTTTATAGAATTCTCCCATAAATCCATCTGGGCCTGGGCTTTTTTTAGCTGGGAAGTTTTGAAGTACTGTTTTGATTTCCTCATATGTTATGGGTCTGTTTAAACTGCTGATCTCTTCTTGGTTAAGCTTCGGTGATTTCCAGGATTTCAGATATTCATCCATTTCTCTTAGGTTTTCAAATTTAGTAGAGTATAGATGTTTAAAGTATTCTCATATGTTTGCTGGAATAAGTTCTCTCCTTCCAGTATATGGGTCCTAGAGATCAAATTCAAGTTATCATGCTCAGAACCAAGCACTCTTAGTAGCTGAGCCATTTTGCCAGTGGTAAGACTTTTTCCTCCTTCAAGTTCTTTTTTTTATTATTTACAATGATTGTATTAGCTTTGTTTTCTTTAAGAATTAGCATGATTAAAATAAAAGTCTTTGTATAGGTTGCAGACTTTGGAAAGGGAGTAAATGGCAAACTCACATTATAGAATTGCTGACAATTTTTTAAATTTTATTTATTTTTGTATGTGTATGAATGTACTGTCTGCATGTAGGTTTGTGCACCCATGTTGTGCATTGCTGTGGAGGTCAGAAGAGGGTGTAAGATTCCCCTGGAACTGGAGTTAAAGACAGTTCTCAGCTGCCATGTGGGTACTGGGGATGAAACTCAGGTCCTCAGCAAGAGCAGTCGGCGCTCTTAACCACTAGGCCATCTTTCCAGCCCCAGAATTGGTGACAAATTTTACACTGTGTTTGAAGTTTGGTAGTATAGTTTTGTCAGTAAACAATATTCAAAAATTATAGTAAACATAAAATTTTGAATGTATTTTCTAAGACAATTACATATTTTTACTTTGAGAATTTTTTTGTTTTTTAAAACAGTGTCTCCCTGTAGCCCCAGCTGGCCTGGAACTCACTATGTAGACCAGGCTGGCCCTGAGCACTGGGACTAAAGGCATGCACCACCACACTGGGCTTCAAATTCTTTTTGTTGTTGTTGTTTATTTTTGTTTGTTTGTTTTCCATTTGTGTTATTGCTAAATTTTGTTCAGAATCTGTACATCGTGTCATTAGTGTTAAGGTCCATCCAGTGAAATTAGTGTCCCTAGACATCCTTCACTGCAAGTTCAACCATTAGGGTTGAATCAATTTATCCTTTCCTTTAAGAAGATCAGCTCTTCTTTACCCAGCAATAATCAGCTGCCAATAATCCTTCAGCTAAAATTGGAGCCTGCTGCCTATTTCCACAGTTCTGTGCTGGTTATTTGTCTGCTTCAGTTTGCATGGGTCTTGTACATGCTGATACCACTGCTACAGGTTAATATGAGCAAGGTCCCAGGAGCCTATAGAACTCCATTTCCATGTGGTCATGTACCACTTCCCTGGATCTTACAATTTTTCTGCCCTTTCTTCCACAATGGTCCCTGAGCTCTGAGTGGGTTGAATTCAATGGGAGTCCTGTCCAAAGACCCAGACTCTGCAGACTCTTATTCTCTGTGCTTTGGCCATTCGAGACCTTTTGTGTTCCTGGCCCTCTGTTGCATGAGGGAGCTTCGCTGATAAGAACTGAGAGATGCATTAGTGTTTTCTTTACCCTTTGTTCCGTGTTCTGTGAGCCTTAGGTGTAGAGGTAGCATTGTAGATGTGCTACTTAGGCTTTCACAGACAAAGTCTGTATGTGACCAGCTATGGAATTCTGTAATAGTCTTCCTCTGTTGCAAAAAAAAAGTTTCTTTGCTGGGCGTGGTGGCGCACGCCTTTAATCCCAGCACTCAGGAGGCAGAGGCAGGCAGATCTCTAAGTTCAAAGCCAGCCTGGTCTACAGAGTGAGTTCTAGGCCAGCCAGAGCTATAGGGAAACCCTGTCTCAAAATGACAAAAAAAAAGTTTCTTTGATGAATGGTGACTAGGATACTTGTTTGTAAATCTAAGGATACATATTTCACACGGTAGTATGAAATTGCGTCTCTCTAGCGGTTTGACAGCCCTGGGGCTGCTGGTCATCTATGTGGTTATTAGGCCTTGAACCTGAGGTTGGACCATCAGTTGATGTTCTCCCTTAGCAGCTTGTATAGCTCTGCAAGGCCATGGAAGCTGGCCTTCGGGGAAGCGTTTCCAGGTCAGTTTCACCTCTGTTGCTCAAAATCCTGTCTTAAGTATGTCCTCTCTTCAGCAATACAGTCTTACCTTCAAGATCTGGGAAACAACCAAGGTCTGTGGCAATAGCCTATGTAATTTGGGGAGTATCTTAGATTACCCTTTTTTAAAATGTTTCAAACTACCCTTCCTTCTCAGTTTATTGACTATCCTCCTAGTATACCATCAGGAGCAACGGGGACGAAGTTAACCAGAGAGCCTCAGGTTGAGACACAGGGCTACTGGAGTAACAGATGATGAAACTTGTTTTCTCCTTTCACACTTGCCCCACTTACTCAGCAAGCCTCGATGGACCACTTCACTGATGAAAATGCCATTCCTTTCCTCCTGTCTGAGTCAAACCTACTTCACAGATACATGCCTTTCTGTCTAACACCTCCTCCTCAAGCCTACTTCCTTTGCCTCTTATGTCAACTCATGATACTACCATCCATCACCTTCACCAAACTGAAACCCAACCTGTTCATTCTCCTTCATCTGCTGCATCTTAATGTCTCACAAAATAGAGTTGATTCTACTTGAGATGAGTCCTCTAACATATTACCTCTTCTCTCTCCTACTTATACTTTCAAATTGAAATATTTTGAATCTCTGGCTAGAACAACCCTCCTATCTTGTGTTTCTATCTCCAGTCCTAACAAAAGCACACATGTCCATTGCTTTCACTATGTATGCTAACATGAATCCATTTTTGTTTTCTTTCTAAATTAAGGTGTAATTCAAGTTTCAGGGGTTTTCTTAAACAACATGCAGTTCATCCCCTGAAACGTGAATCCCCCTGCACCTATTTCATGTTTATGCTCTTCTCTCTGTCTGATTCAGATCCCCTCTGCCTCACCTACTGCCTTAACTCAACCTTGGGTGTCATCATCCTCAGAGGATCTGCTTTGGCCACGTTGGACTCAATCAAATGGGCCAATTCAATGTCCTTACTCATCTGAGCACGATCACATTTAAGCACTCACAAGGCTAAATTGAACTGGACATAATGCTTGTAGTTTGACTCTTCAGTAGCCTCTGAGGAACCAATAGCTCCTAGACATGTTTTTACTGTGTGACCTCATCCTCATTTCATGGTTATTGAGTTAAGGGTGAGCGCAGAGGGTCCAAGGGGTGCCGTGCATACTCTGAAGATCACAGGCCAGTTTAACTCATCTAAGTATTTTGAAGCAAGAAATGCAGAGACAAATTGGAAACAAGAGCAAATTCTGAAATCTCATTATGGTAAAAAAGTTACGACTGGTCCCTGTTGTAGTTTCAATCTTAAACATCCCCCAAAGGCCCGTATGCTAAAGGCCTACTGCTCAGTTTGGAGTGTTATAAGAGGTGTTAGAATCTGTAGAAGATGCTGCCTAGTTGATGGCTCAGTCCAGAATGCTTTTCTCACAAACATGAGGACTTGACTTTGATCCCCCAGAACACATTTTTTTAAAAAAAAAAAGGGAGCCCAGCAGCTCTGAGGAGTGGATGCAGAAGAATCTTTATGGTTTGGTAGCCAGACAATCTCAAAAATAAGGTGGGAAGTGATTTAGGAAGACACCTGAGTATCTGTCACTGGCCTCCAAATGCATGTTGCACATGGCACAAACACATTAACATGTACACACGGGCAAATAAAAAATAACTTGATCGCAAGCAATATGATGCCACAGTAGTCACCCTGGCAAGGAGACAGCTGGGTGACCGGCTGCTGGGTGTCATGCATCACAGATACACTGGACTAAAGGGTAGTTCATACATTGCGGGGAGGGGGGGACAAAATAGAACAACATGAGATTTCACCACACTATGCACTATGGTGCAAAACTTAAAACTTACAAATCATTTATTTCTTAATTTTGTATTTAATTTCTTTAGATTGCCACTGACTGTAGGTGAATTCAGGTCTGGAGAGTCACAGTGGAAGCTGTGCCTACAGGAACGACTGCGTACTTTTTTACAGATTAATTGAATAAGAACTAATAATCAGCTCCCAAGCTTAGCATGTCGCCACATGCAATGAAACAAACCAAACAAAATATGCAATCCTTTTTCCCAGGAGCCTACTTTCAGCATCTATTCTTTATTTTTTTTTTAATTTTATTTATTTTTTTGTATGTGTATGAATGCACTGTCTGCATGCAGGTCTGTGCACTCATGTCGTGCAATGCCGCGGAGGTCAGAAGAGGATCTCACATTCCCCTGTAACTGGAGTTCTCCTGGAATTGGAGTTACAGACGGTTCTTAGCTGCCATGTGGGTGCTGGGGATCGAACCCGGGTCCTTTGCAAGAGCAGTTGGTGCTCTTGACTGCTAGGCTATCTCTCCAGCCCCAGCATCTATTCTTTATAAAGTTTCATTACCAGCCAGCTTCCTGATTGTCACCAAGTATTTTTAAACTAATTTAATTACCCTGCACCTTGCTCATAATAAAATCTCCCTATAAAATGGAGTATTAAAAAAAATGCCATGAGTTCTAGGTTCTTGCCCCAGTTAATCTCAGAAAGGCACAGTGAAATATTATCAACAGCAGACTTCATTTTTTTGACTACTTCAGCCACAATAAAGAGATTATGAAAATTCTAAATGCCTTGCAACTTAAAGCATATAAACTCTATTTTTCAAACTATGTGACTAGCTGGAAGAAGCTGCTAAGAGTAAGGGCAAGCAGGGAATTGTAGAATAAAACTTTCATAAAGTCTCAGAGATGCCTAGTGAGGAAATCTCAGGGCTGACTGTTAGGATGATTTAAAACCTTAAACACCATTTTGTTGACACATAATTCTTTTATATATTTTCAGTATATAAATTGTGAGCTCCTCTAAAGGAAACACAGTTTTTCACAGCAAAAACAAAGGGAAAAAGGCCTCTAACTCTTATTACATTTTAAGCACCAGATAACTTTGCAAGCAAGTAACCGGATTTAGGGAATCGTGTAAGTCAGCACTCTGTGAATAGGTGTGTCTGGAAGCATTTCCTAAGCAGGCTTTCTACTGACAAGTTCCTAACCACTTTCACGTTTAATATTTTTCCTTGTGGTTGTTAATGTGCCTCAAAAATATGGAAATGTGAAAACCAATAGATTCTATGGCTATAAATTGAATAGCTCAGACAAGCCTTGCATTTCCACCTTTAGAGCCCCGGAGAGTTTGAACAACAGCCATTGGGTCTTTGCTCAATTGAAGGAAGCCTGTCTGAAATTTTTACCTTATTTTCACTAAATGTTAATAGCAGGATCAAGGCAAAGTCTTTTCTTTCATTAAATTAAGAAAAGAACTAGTGCTCAATATGCATGTATTGAATCGAGAAATGAAACATGAAAGAAATACTGAGGGTTAGATGAGTGAGTGAGGAAGGAATCGAGTCCACAGGGATTTTATAGACTTTCTGAAGTTCCTTTTGCTTCAGCTTCATCCTCCTCACCACCATGGTATTTTATACAATGAGAAGAGTAATGTGTCTCTCTTAAGATTAGATAAGGTTGAAATCAGATGATTCTATGCATTTATTCAACAACCATCTGTTGAGCTCCTCTCATGATCCAGCGTGACCCTAAGGGTGGAGATTGTGATGGTTTTGACTGTCAAAGTTGGCACAATTTAGGATCACCTGAGCAGGGAGCCTCGACTGAGGAATTGTCTCAATTGCCTTAACTGATGTGGAAAGATGCTTCCTTAGTGTGGGCAGCATCCTCTTCTCATAGCCCAGATAGAAGGTGGGGAAGAAGGATGGTTATTTGTCTTCTGTTCTCTTGTTCTTCTCAATTGCCACCAACTTAATTTACCCCATTGGTGCTGCTGGGTTGCTGCTGCTGCTGCTGATGATGATGATGATGATGATGATGATGATTCCTTTGCCGATATTAGAACCATTGTTTCTAGGCTTCCAAGTGAGGACTGAGGACCAGTGGCTCTCCAGGAATCCTCCAGGTCTTCATCATCATATGGAGACTGCTGAGGTACCCAGTCTTGTGGACTATGAGATTTCCAGATACTCTTCTAGTGTAAGACAGCTGTCATTACTATTTCTGCTGAATTGTGTAAACTGATTTAATACATTCATATTTTTTTCTATCGGTTCTCTTCCTCTAGAAAACCTTAATGCAGGGATTGAGCAGTAAGCAGTGAGTTCCCATCTTCAACCAGCTTGCATTATGGAAAGAGACAATAAACAAAGAAGCATTTGGGTGCCCAACTTATTGTCTATTAGCCATAAATCCTATGAATGACAGTAGAGTAGGGCAAAGAGCAAAGAATGATGGGAATTATCATGTCAGACATAGCCAGGGTAAGCAAAGATCAGAATGGAGTGCAAGAAGGAGCCATGTGGTATCTGTGAGAGTCACAGAAGAGGCAATGAGGGTGATCCACACAGGGTGCATGGGTATACCACCAATGCCCAGAATGCAGCCAGCTTGAGGTTGATGGGGATGCCGGAAGCTGCAGGACCTGGAAGGTGATATATTCACTGTGGAGTTTATCTGGTGTGTGCTGGGAAATCAGCAACAGACAGCCAGACTTGAGATTTTAGCTAGAATTTATAAACTTGAGAATGAATCGTCTAGTGCTCATATGCCTCAAACAGGGTTCAGACTATCAACCTCAGGTGTACAGCAATAATTTCTCAATCAGTTCTCCGAATGCCATACGTGAGAGAAGGCAGACATTTTTCTTCAGCCATAGAAATCTATCAAAGATTTATCAGCTCTAATGATGGACCTTAAATACCAAATGACAGCTTCCGATCAATAATGGTTTGTCTTAGTCCAATTAAGGTAGACACCAGAAACAATGCATTGACCATTCCAGTTCACAGAAATCAAGATGGAGCAGGGTAGCCTATGGCAACTCAACTCTTATTAAGACCACAGGGTAGTCATAGTGTCTAACCTGGAATAATTTTTCAGACCTAGTTCAACAAGATGTAAATCTAGTGATAAATAAAAATTTAACAATAACTTTACTCCCTTAAAATAAATGCCTTCTGATTACTAACAAAGTGCTCTTCAGTGCTTCTTTAACTGTTTTTTAATAAATGCATAGCATTTGTGCGATGATATCAGTTTCCAAGATTTCTTTTTTTAATTAATTTATTTTTTTTATCAAATCTAGACCCATATCCCCCTATCCCCCCACCCTACCAGAGCTCATGCATTTTGCCAAACATACTTTTCATCTCTTTCTCAGTCTTTCTCAATATTCTCCAAGTGGAAGTTGACTGTTTTGAGAAGTTCACTGTTTCAGTCAGTTCTTTGATGCAGTCCTTTCTATTGTTGTTGTTGTTGTTGTTGTTGTTGTTGTTTCCAATATGCATCACTCCCAACTGCTTTGGACAAAAGCTCAAGGGGCCATGTACAGGAAATACTTACAACTGGGTAATTGGCACTAGCATCCACAGATGAGGGATACCATTCATCGTTTGTTTTTCTGGGACTGTGTTACTTCACTCAGCATGATGTCCTCTAGCTCCAGCCATTTTCCTGCAAAGCTCATGATGTCATCTTTCTTTACTGCTGCATAGAGACTCCCAAAAACTGCTTTGTATTGTTATGTACTTTTAGAAACTAAGTATATTACACTTCTCATCCTACTCCATCTGAGTATGTTTGAGGGCATTGGGTGTGTTCCAGCTGCTTTGGCCTATTGGGTGACAGAGAGCTGGAAAATAAACTGATGCCTGATCTTGAATGTATCTCCACTTTTGGTGCGGGAGGTCTCGCTTGGAGGCAGCGGGGGGTTAGCATTGCCTACGGGATGGGTATGGCTAGGTCCACAGTGCAAGTTCCATTTGTCAAGTCTGTCCAATCCAAGATTGCTAAAAAGAGGTGGGTGATGGCACATTTAAGGTTGGCATATATTCTATTTATTATTTAGGGCAGTGCTATGACCAATCTTCTTTAAATTTTTGGCTAGCAAGGACCTCCTTTTTAGGCAGTGGCCCAGGCGAGCATGCTTGAAGCATTGGTTGCCCCTCATGTTGCTACTGCTTGTGACTTCAAGACTCACGCTCTGTTGTTTCTGGAGCACGACTTCCTACTTATGCATCACACTATTATGTGTCATACCGATGACGATGAACACCTGCATGTGTCACATTGGCTCAGACATGAGACCATTCTGTGGTCACGGCAATGTTAGAACATGTATTTTTCTTACCACATATAAATTTTGGCTCTAACACAAACCATGATGGCTTCCATTAATTAGGGGAAACATAAGATATTCTATTTTTGTTTTTTTTTATTAGTTTTATGCTTTGATGGGCATTTCATAATTTTTCCTACTTTTCAGTTCTTCATGGTCCTTTTATTTCCATCCCTTTCCCTCCCGCCCCATCCCTTGCACCTGCAACAGACTGTCACCATCTCTCGCCACGTTCCCCACAACCCTGCCCAGATCATTTCATTCTTGCCATATTGAAAACTGTCCTGCATCCTTTTCTCTCAGTTTTGTTTTTCGTTCATTTTTAGCTATAAGTGATAATCCATGAGTACAAGCATCCTTCATGCAAAACCTATCTGCAGGCTGTTGTGCCCAAACACCTACAGCCCCACCATCCAGTGGGGGGTGACAGGTTGTTTGTTCAATCAAGTTGATCAAATGAGTGTCCAATATTTACCTATTATTGTTTCTCAAGATGTAAGAATCACATCAGTAAATCTTTGGATTGTATTGTGTTAGAATGTTTGAGTCTCTGAGTTGCTGGCTTGAGTTTCATAAGAAATTGTTAGATAAATTTTGGCTCGGGATTAAGACAGAATTTCCAACAATCTCCGAGATAACCCTAAGCACACATTTGGTATGGTGTGCTTATATGAAGTAGCATTGCCAGCATCCATGATTATGTAATAAAAATCTAGATCAACTCTGAAAACATTGAAGATGCCCTGTGTCTTGTGGTAACAACTATTCAGGCAAGGTTGAATCTCTCTCTCTCTCTCTCTCTCTCTCTCTCTCTCTCTCTTTCTCTCTCTCTCTCTGTATGTGTATGTGAACATGCATGGGCTTGTGCTTCACAACATATTGAAGTCAGAGGAAAACCTGCAGAAATCAGGTCTCTCCTTCCACCATGTGGGACCTGGAATTGAACCCCAGTCATCAGACTCGGCATCAAGCACCTTTACCCACTGAGCCATCTCCCTGGCCCCAAGATGTAATTCTTTTTTGTGTGTGTATTTTTTTTTTTGTCTTTTCAAGACAGGGTCTCCCTGTAGCTCTAGCTGTCTTGGAACTCACTGTGTAGACCAGATTGGCCTTGAACTCACAGAGATCCACCTGCCTCTGCCTCCCAAGTGCTGGGATCAAAGGTGTGTGCCACCACGCCTGGCTCAAAGATGGTTCTTAGCTGCCATGTGGGTGCTGGGAATTGAACCCGGGTCCTCTGCAAGAGCAGTCGGCACTCTTAACCGCTAAGCCGTCTCTCCAGCCCCAAGATGTAATTCTTTATGTAACAATAACCAAACATATTCTCTCTCATTAGAATGCACATTTATTTTCCTCTTTAATAAATGGTAAAACTATATGTATATTAAGAATTGTTTAAAATAGATATCTGTGATTTATTATTATTATTATCAATGAATGTTTGGTCTGTATATCTATTTTATGTGCATATATACCTGGATCACATAGAGATTTCTCCAGCAAGAAAGGGTCACAAGAGGATGAAAGTTGAAGAGGCCTTGGATTAGGTCATATCGTTCTGTAATAGTTTCTCATTTCCTATTCACTTAGAGTAGAAGTCATAGCCAAGCCTACAAGGGCCCAAAGGCACCCAGCCTCCTTCCAGCAATCTGCCTTCTCTGGTACTTTCCCCCGGCTCTTCCTTCCTCCCTCTGCCTCACACAGCCTCTGCTTCGCTGCTGACTTTGTTGGACAATGCCAGGCCAGCTCTGGCCTCACTCTTTAACTTGCTGGGAATGCTCCCTCCTCTGTTACCTATCTGATTAGACTTTATACATTTTTTTATATTTTTTTTGACAGGGTCTCACTAGTCATAGCCCACCCAGACCATTGCCCAGGTTGACCTCGATCTCTCAGGGATCCTCCTGCCTCTGCCTCCCACGGCTAGGATTAAAGGCACACGCCACCACACCAGGCCTGATTAGACTTTAACTTCTTTTCAGCCTTTGTTTAGATTTTCCTCAAGAAAGGTCCCCTGCCTGTGCCATTTCCTACTGAGCCTTGCTACCTCCCACTCCTCTGTAGGAGCCTGAAGAACCTTACAACTCCACATCTTTCTTTGTGTGTTGTGCTTACTTCCTTATATCATACCATACAATTTCTTTTTATTATATTTCTTTTTTTTTAATTTTTTTAATTAATTTTATTTATTTCTGTATGTGTATGAATGTACTGTCTGCATGCAAGTCGATGCACCCGTGTCGTGCAATGCCGCGGAGGTCAGAAGAAGGTCTCGGATTCCCCTGGAACTGGAGTTCTCCTCGAATTGGAGTTTCAGACGGCTCTCGGCCGCCATGTGGGTGCTGGGGATCGAACCCGGATCCTCTGTAAGAACAGTCGGCGCTCTTAACCGCTAGGCCATCTCTCCAGCCCCCTTTTTATTATATTTCTTGCTTGTTCTATGTCTCTCTGTCTAGCTTTTAAGATTATCTGTAAAGATCTTTGTCTGCCTCACTCAAAGATGAATCCCATTGACCTAGACCAATGTCTGGCACATCACTGTTTAGCTGTTTAGTAAATATTCTTGAAGGGCATACATCAGAGAAACTATTTGTTAAGATGTGTCTGAAATTTCTGGTACTTAATTGTATACTCCTATCTAGAGTAGCTTCTATTTTCATAGACCTTATACTTTTTTGTCTTTTGAGACAAGGTCTCCCTGTATTCCTGTAGCCCTAGCTGGGCTGGAACTTGCTTTGTAGACCAGGCTGGACTTGAACTCACAGAGATCCACCTGCCTCTGCTTCCCGAGTACTGAGATTAACAGCATATGCCACCATGCCTGGCTAGACCTTATACTTTAAATTCTCATTTGAGCCATTTTTGGTGACAGATGCTGCCTAAAGGCAGCAAGGCATATGAGATTAAGATGGGGGCTTTAAGCAACATGTACCTAGATTCAGTTCCTGGATCTTTAACAAGTCACCTTTTAGCCCCAAGTTTTCTCAACTGTAAAATGGCAACTACCTCACCGTCTATTTCAGTGTTTTGTGGGAGATGGATGGAATAATGTAAGCACAGTGACGGTACCTTGTCTTCACATCATTGGCACTGGGTAGCTATCTGGTACTGTTAGCTACTGCCTTTAAATGGGTGTACTTAAATGTATTGACCCAGCGACTTACCCACAGTGTTTCTCCCTTCACATGTAAACTAAAACCTGTTCACATAGGCTCCACTTCTCTTCAGTTGTCTCATATGAACTAGGTCCTAGAGCATTCAAACCGCAGCTTACATTTCTAAATGGGTTCTACATTTGCAATGCATTTAATTTATATTATATTGAACCATTGAACAATGTGGAATTACTACTTTATCTTTTCTACTTTCTCCCAAACACTGTGAAGAAAAAATATAGATGATAGATAGAGTCTCTAGATAGGCTGACTATACTCCAGTGGATGAGCTTGCACTGGGGGATGTCTGGGTACAAAACTTTGTCTCTATAGCCCTTACTGTATATGATAAGATACATAAAATTCTGGAGAAGCAACTATTGGGGGAGGGATGGAAGCAGGGAAATGCATAAGAATTCAATAAAAATATACATTGAAAAAAACTGAGAAGTCTACAAATCCAAAATGCATAGGGTAAGATAGCAGGCTATGAGTTCAGGTAAGAGTTGATATTCCAGTCTTAAATCTAGACTCCAGTGTCAGAACAAATGGGCTAGAATCTCAGGCAGGACTTATATGCTACAGATTGTTAAGGGCTGAATTCATTTGTGTGTGCCTCATGTTGGAGATCTAACATAGGACCTGTATAGTAATCACATGCTCTGCAACTGAGATACACACTCAGACTAGAGTGGGTCATAACCCCCAATACCGAATCATGTAAACTTGTTGGAAATGGTGTCATTGCAGATGTAATTAGCTAAGATACTATCCCACTGCAATAGAGGAGTCTACTCCAGTTACCGGTGTCTTTATCAAAAGAACAGCCCCTAAAGAGAAATATATGCACACATAGAGAATAGCATGTGAAAATGAGAACCAGGCTGCCACAAGCCAAGATGTTTTCAGAAACTAGGAGAAAGAACTGGAACAGACCTTACTCTGAAGTCTTCAAAGAAAACATGGCCGATTCTTTGATTTATGGGTCTATAGCCCCTAAATTGTGAGAAAATGAATGTTGTTTCAGCAGCTTATCCAGAACTATCTTTTTTTTTTTTTTTTTTAGTGTTTTTGAGACAAGGTCTCCCTGTAGCTCCAGCTGGCCTGGAACTCGCTTTGTAGTCCAGGCTGGCCTTGGACTCACAGAGAACCACCCGAATTAAAGGTGTGTGCCACCACACCCGGCCCAGAACTTTGATTCTTCTCTTTCTGCTTCAATCTTTAACCATCTCCTGTTATCTTAAGATTAAAAACAGCTCTCTATTCTGGGTTTGCTAATAGCCTACTCATAGTGAAACATCGTCTTCAGTGTGTCTCCCTGCAGCACACTGCTCCTTTCTCTGTCCATTCTCCATTCTGCCTCCCCCCATCTCCCCCAAATCCATCCTAAAATGCCAACCTAATTATGTCCCACATCTGGTTAGAAACCTGCGTTGACCCTACCCTGCCAAATGCTGATGCTAGACTCCTTACCACAGCACTTGAGGGCTTCATGAACAACATCCAATCTTACTTTCTTTGACTTTATTTTGATTCTTTATCCTGTACCTCACAACCACATGGAACTCCTACTATTTTTAAATAGACTATGGCCTACCATGCCGCTGACTTTCTGACTGAGTTGTTTCAATGTAACCTAGATTCCCTTTTTTTCAAAGCCTTTTCTGAATGCCGGTCCTGTCATCGTCCGATACCATGTTCTCTAGCCATGCCAAGTCCAAATTAAAATGGACATCAGGAGCAGAGGAGAGGTTCAGAATTAGTATATAATTATGAAATAATATAAAGAGGGAAAGGAAGAGGATTAGGCCCAGAAAAGGGAAGACAGGTTTAAAAACACAAGAGACAGAAGGAAGGAGTTTGGGGTTGATCTTTGTTTCCAAACCAACCCCACAGTTCTTGAACAAGCTATTTTTTTTTATTAGTTTGGACTTTCTCAGTGCTTTCCACATTGTGTCATGGCCAGAAATCTTACCCAAATTGCAGTCGTATCTGGTGTACAAGGTCAATTCTAATAGACAAAATACATTGATGTATTTGAATAGACTGAATAGATGAGGAAGACTGTGTTGTATAGATTTTCCTAAGACTTCATCCTTGCCCATTTTTACTACCAGATGCTTTGGAAGGACAGAAAATTATTATTCCAACTGGTCAGTGGTCAGAAGGTAGTATTCAAAACACCCTACCACATGGATAAACAAGAAAATAATTAGAAATCAAAATGTTAGAGAATTCTGCAGTGAGCGTGAATGTAATCCACAGGATAAACAACACTTGGTTGACATTTGACTGAATAAATTAAAACTCAAAGTAATTTGAATAAAAATTCAAGACATGTATCAGAGAAGTTCAGGGCAGGAGACAAAAAGATGAAATCTTTCTCTTTCCATCCATGCTCTACTGGAGTTTGGAGGTAGTCCTGCAAAGAAAGGTCAAAGGTCTTCTCATTTTGTATCCTGATTGTACAGCAGTAGAGAATGGTCTTCACTGTTGAAAGACCGTAACTTGACTCTTGAAAAATCCATTAAGCTAAAATGTGTACATTCATGATAGTGTGTGAGTGAAATCACCATACTTACAGCAAATAAAAAGTCAATCCAAACCATCCACTTTGTCTCATGTTTCCTTGAAACAAGATTAATAATAACAAATCAAAGACATTCTACTACCCTTTCATTACACTCTGTAAAAGAGCAGCAATAACCAGGTCTATAGTTATGGTGCTGGACGCTTGACTGTCACATTTTTATCATTACACACACACACACACACACACACACACACACACCACAATGCTTTTTGCTAGCTAAGAAGGATTTCAACCTCATGAGGTATACAGAATTGACTCTACAGTTGATCATCTTTTTGTCTTGTAGAAAATATTTTTTTACAACCATGCTAGTTCCAAGACACTGCCAGAAAGTTTGAGTTTTCAAACTTTACCCTTATAGAAAAAGATAAATCATTGAAAAATCTGATTATCTACACTTAAAATATTTACTGCATTATATGAAATATGGCCTTCTGTTTCCAGGAGACATAAAAAAAATTACCTAAGCTGATGATTAAACCAATAGGGTAAACCACAAGGCTTTGTACTCCAGCTTACCAAGAGTCCTCTTTCATATAACAGCTGCACTTAGTATTTAGAGAAAAAAGCATCCAAGAATTCTGATGGGAGAAAATGCAGGATAGAAGGTTTGTCCTGGGGACCAAGGAAGATGCAGCAACTCGGTGATAATACAGAGTAAGCGAGGCCATTGCCTAATACATCAAATCCACCAAGAAAAATAATTACACCCATATCAATTATTGGTCTATTAGGAGTAAAGACCTGGTAGAAGGATACTATCCAAAGGTGATTGCCTACTGCTTTCAAAATAAATATCTTATCTCTGCCTTGGCATTTTCTGTACCATCAAAAGTCCATTATCCTATGACAGTTCCATTCCACAGACATTAACATTAGATACCAGTTCTTTCTAAAGGCTCTTTACAATGCTTTTTGTCTCATTTGGTGGGTCTGCCAAATGTTCTTCACATTTCATTAATAAATTGACCCACACAAATCCCCTAGGATTCTAGGGGAAATTAAGCTTCATTCTTTTTCTCTTCTTCTATTCTAATTAATACTCTTAACAATGAAAAGACACTATCAATGGATCAATCAATTAAGCTGTATGGTTTAAAAGGAGCAATAGTAATTGGAAAGAGTATATTAATAAATATAGTTATATAATGGAAATGATTATATTTAGTAGTTGTATACCAACTGTTATGCCAAGATCTGTATGAGTTTTTCTGTTTGGTTGTTTTTGTTTCTGCCCACAAAAATCCTACCAGTGTTATTTGTTCAGGTTATAGTTGAGGAAACAAAGATTTGAAGATGTTAAGTAAATTCAGAACATAGGTCTTTTGCCTAGAAAGTCTTGACTTATAGACATACTGATTTATAGCCTTTTCAGGGGTATAGTCTATAAATGTCTTAAATACTGGTCCTCCATGTCTTGGTTTTCCTTTGTGACATTAAAAATAGTATGTTCTCATATTGTTTCCTCAGTTGCCCTTACTGTTTTATGTATTTAAGAAGACTAACAGTTATAGCTTCAGGCTCTGACTGAGTTGCATGGCAAGGAAATGAAACTGGGGTATTAGTTTTCCATGTTTACATATAACAAAGACAAGGTAAAGAAGAACAAGAATCAATAGCACTTAGGACTGGAAGGAACCTATTTGTCCCAACACACTGTCTTCCAGCAAGAACTGTCAAAGACCTTCAAGATAAGTGAAGCAGCTTGATCATTTAGGAACAAAAAGCTCTATTTTAGCAGCCTGTGATGATAGCTCATACCTGCCATCGCAGCACTCAAAAGGTTGGTGCAAGAAGATCACTGCAAGTTCAAGGCTGGCCTTCTCTACATAGCAAGTTCCAGGTCAGCCAGGGCTACATAGCAAGACTCTATCACAAACAAACAAACAAACAAACAAACAAACAAACAAAAATATAGAGCCCTATGGGGCTGCTGCCCGACTGTGAAGAAAGAGAAATTGCAGAGACCCTCCGAGGCCGCTCCCTTCTCTCCACTGCTCCTCTGTGGGTAACAGCCTGAAACAGCAAAACGGATCTTCCCAGGGAGAAGTAGATGACCCGCCCAGCTTTAATCCCTCCTCCCACGAAGTGCTCTGTCACTGCCTCACGCTGTGGTGACCACACTGTGGGGGAACATAGATTCCCTGCACATTCAGACATTTCTCCTATTTAACTCAAACCTACTATCACTATCATTTCTTTAAAAAAGTATAATATTAAAATATAAAGTCCATTTCTCAGAGTATTTTATTAAGATTTGAACCCTAGATCTCTTTGCAGAAATATTTATATTTTCTTTCCATAATGGCTTGGTAAGAAACTCTGTTTTGACTCTGAGAACTTGATGTATAGGTAGCTCTAGAACTCATTCGTTGCATAGGCTGAAAACTCCTATAACATCTCAATACCTACTGTGCTTTGTAGACAATAGAATTATGGAGTGGGGGAGGCAGATATTCATGTTTGAAGAAGATCTGCAAGAAGTCAGCCTAATTCCCCCAGTATGACTTAATCCCAAAGAAGAGTGGATGATAGAATAATAGACTGAATAATAGATCTTCATATGGAGAAGAGAAAAAAGAAAACAAAAAGGGAGACCTTGGTAGTGGGAGAGGAAGAAGCTATTTATTTAACTATCATTTAATCCCAGATTCTTTATTTCTAGCCACTTCTTCGGGTAAAATTAGGTACAAGTGATTTTTGGCATGTGTCTGTACAAGAAAGAAAAGTAAACCATCAAATTGCATTAAAGCTCTGGTTTGACAATTGAAGACAAAGCTATTCAGAGTGAAGGTTGCCTCTCAATCCTTTAATCATCTGTTATGTCCTGACATTCTAGGGGTCTCAGAAGAGTGCATGACAAACAATGGTCCATATGTGCAGCTAAAACTCTCTGCAACGGGGTAAGTGACAACAGAGGCACTGGGCGCTGAGTGATTATATCAGCACACTGGAGCCATCTCCTTGGTGACCTACATCATGGGGAGAGTCACACACACACACACACACACACACACACACACACACACACCCTTGTGTTTCTTTTGTTGTGTGACCCAGAGAGACTTCACTGATCTTCTCCCTCCTGTGGGTAAGTATCACATAGTTCACTGACTTGTCAAGCTTATCCAGAAGTTTTGCCCACATTCCTGGACTAACTGCCCATGAATTTCCCAAACCAAAAATCCAATATACTCCCTTCCCCTGCCCTCCCTCACCTTACTAGGGGACAATTACTGAACTAATCCTTATTAACTATAATTACTGTTTTTAAAATATAGGACAACTTAGTTCCAAACTAGATATAAATTAACTATCTCTGCTTCTGGAAAATTCCTTCCCTTCCAAGTGCAGAGATATTTGGGAAGGAAAACTACCCAAGCAGTGGCAGGCATGGATTCATTGTGCTGGGTTTTCAGCCTTCTCTCTCTCTCTCTCTCTCTCTCTCTCTCTCTCTCTCTCTCTCTCTCACACACACACACACACACACACACACACTCACTCAAACACATATATACACTCACACAGTCACTCTCACACAGGTATACACCCACACCCACATACACACAAATACAAATCATTTTAAACAGACCTGCATACTATTGATAGGTTAGTAGCCCAGCAGGATAGCACACCAAGAACTGAGGATGTTTTGGTAGTAATAAGCAAAGGAAGTTGAAACTAATCTATCAGTGCACATGAAAATGAGTAGTTTTGGGTTTGTATATGGATTTGCATTCTGATTATCAGAGTCAATGAGAGCTGTTTATGTTTGAAAACACCAGTATTTACTATTGCTAAAGATGTAGAAGCATTCTTTATCTAGAACATGCCTTCTCTATTAGAATTTTGTTACAAATACTGAGTCATGAAAGGGTAAATTCTTTCCTAGATCCATATTGGGAATTTATGTGTGTGTACATGCTACTGGAATTTCTACAATGACATGATAAATTTTTTTCAGCTTTAAATGCATCCTCAATCACTGTAAGAAATTATGCCAAACAAGCTAAAATATATTCAGGTCCTTACGGGAAAATGTTTTAAAAGAAAGTTGTGCTTTATTTAATGAGAGCAATGTTTTGCTACAAAGAGAATCATTTTTATGCCTCAACAACCAAATATTTTCTGTTACATGAATATGTGATGTGAATGCACAATTTGGGACAGTAATTCAGAGTCAAGTCCCTAATATTCAGCATTGTTCTTTATCCTCACATGGCGCACCCTTTCTTAATCACCCCAAATGTAGTTGCTCATATAAATTCTGTAACTGAAAAAGGGAAGGAGGAAATCTAACAGAAAATTTCTTGCCAGATGGAGAAAATTGAAACATTACCCTTGTTTCTGTGCCAGCATAGATCCATTTTGACAAGCTGGAAATGATTTATGGGGAAAAAAACGTATTTACACTGGCAGAGATGTTATTAATTGCCATTCAATGTTCACATTTTTGCATTGCTTTGTATATGATTACTTACGAGGCTTAAATATACAGTCCAAATATGTGGCATTTCTGCATGTTGATTATTTATGACAGACAGACTTACAATACATGATGCATGCCATAAATTGCATATAAACCTTCACAGGCAACACTACAGCAAAGGCAAGACAAAACAGAAAACCTGCAGACAGGACTCAGAGAAAGCAGGTCTTTATGTGTGCTTGGGCAGGTATACACATGGGCACACACACGGGTGCAAACGGCTGTAAAGGATTATGTACAGTATTTGGGAGTTGATGAATAATATAACACCTTCAATGCATAAAATATTACTTTTATTACTTCTTGGAATAACTATTGCTGCATGAAACCACTACTAAAGAAGACCCCAAAATGTTGGAAAATGAAAATATTAAAGCAATATATAATTTCGAAGTTGGAGAATTTTGCATCATAAAAGTCTCCTAGACTTGCTAACAGCAACAAAAGAAGTTTGGAAGCACATAGTTTAGGTAGCTTATTTTAAATGGTTTGAAGATAATCATACCTTTGGAGGAGAAATTTCCCTCGCATACATATGTAGTTGTAGGAAGAAGAAAAATTAGGCTATTTGGTGAAAATAAAAGCAATTGCAGTAATGACAAGGCAATTAATCATAGAAGCTGACCATTAGCTGTCTACCTGTTTATTGCTCTTACAATACTGTCAGTTTTTTTACACTAATGTAGATGGATATATTTATTACTACTTGCAATTCCAGATTTTAATCTCATATTAGAAAGATGTTCTCATATAACAGCTACTTTGTCTGGGAATCATTTATAATATATCTGTGTCCACTGAGGACATTCTAAGATACCCTTATTTCTGCACGTGGAAATTAATTTTGAAGGTCTCAATTTCAAACAGCCATATCAGCATTCCTACAAGCATCTGTACACGGCTGTTCCCCCAGGTTTAATGCTTTAGTAGCATAGTCTCTCTGCAATTAGTTTTATGCTCCTTAAATGTAAATCAGATGTAAGTCTCTATAAACACTCACTCTCTATAGTGTTTTGCAGAGCATTTCCATTGTATTGGGTTACTTTAGCAGGCAAATGATTCTAAATATGAAACAAAACCATGGGCATGTGCCAAAACTATAATTTAGTTGTTTATGATTTACCCAACTCCATCTTTGTTTGGGAAAAAATGGATTCAATATGTCTAGTAGAAATTAGCTCATAAATAAGGCTTTATTGTGAATGATTAATGAGGGAAGTCCAGCTTACATAAGATTAATTCCCTTCAAGGTCAATCTGTCCCACTGGGAATTTGGGCATTTGCCCAGGGACCCCCTTGTGGGTGGTCTTCCCTTTTCCAAGGCAGAACACCCAACAGCAAAGTGGAGCTGTCCAGCTGCCAAGCGTTGCATCCAAGATACTTCTGTCACAGCATCTTTGCTTCAAAGTCCCATGAGTTTCTATCCTAAACTTGTACATATGTGATCACTGGCAAGAAAAGCCTTTATTGAGCATGTACTTTAGAACCAACACTGTCAGTATCACGATAAGGTACATCATTGTTGTTGCTGTGTTTAATGAGTTAACAATTCAAAGCCTTTAGAACACTGGCACATACCTAAAAGGAATGTGCTTTATAGTAAGGTCATTATAGCCAAGAGATACTCGACAGGCTTTTAGAGTGCTAAGAGATGGTTGTAAATATGTACTTGTCTGTTTACATAATTTAACTCTGAAGCAAATATCAGGGAACATACTTGTCTCTATATCCTCACCAACAAAGTATCAATACTTGGTAGGTGCTCAACAGTTATTTGATAGAATGAACTGAACTTCCTAAACCTTTTAGATTGTGTTATTACTCAGAGATCCTTCCAATTCCTGAGTCAAAGGACATTTAGGGTCTCACCATTTAGATTAATTCAACAGGCACATTATTCTGTAGAAGAAAAGACTTCTTCATCTTAAGATTCTTCCAACAACAGCACTGGCCTGGGAACCTACCCAGAGGCCTGGAGTCAGGGCCAGGACACAGGCCTGACTGTGTGAGGATGGTTGTCCAGACAGAAGGCAGCCATGACCACTAGGGGTAGCAAACCATTGTGTTCTGGTAGTCAGTCCTACAAACAAACACCTTCCTTACTTGACAGCAGCTCCATAATGGGCAAAAATCAGGGATGAAAGGGGACAGATAATTCCTTTACTTCCTTCCAGATGAGACTCAGGCTTGCTATGCGATGGAGAGACCCCAGGTGGCTATTGAGAGTGGTCCAGGGGCATAGGGGCAAATGACCACTGGCAACAAGTGGCAGTTGTACCTTCCAAAACTGTCTAGCTCTTCAGCATCTTCCTGTAGAATTTGTTGCCAAGTACCTTTTGTCTTCTGCCTATATTTTGAGTCTAGTTTGTAAAGACCTTATAGCTATGTTATGAAATTCCTAATACTTGTTTTCTTTGGTCCTTTTGAGACAGGGTCTCCCTGTAGCTCCAGCTGTCCTGGAACTCGCTCTGTAGACCAGGCTGGCCTTGAACTCACAAAGATCTGCCTGCCTCTGCCTCCCAAGTGCTAGGATTAAAGATGTGTGCCACCACGCCCAGCTCTATACTCTTCTAATACATCCTTTTTTCTACTTCAGTCCGATAGATTTGTCTCCCATCATCTTTAACCAAGATCTCTGAGTAGTATGATAACAGGTCCAGATGTCCTTGTAACAGTGACTCAAGTTCTGCACTGCAGCCTCTTAAACTTTTCCACTTGTTACTCCTTTTCACCCAAGACATTTTTACACCACTTTGGGCATGTTAGGTATATTTAAAAGGCACACAAATAAACATGTAACGGTAATCAAGCATAAATAAATTTATTTAAAAAATAATTATTTGGGGGGCTGAAGAGATAACTCAGAAGTTAAGAGTACCGGCTGTTCTTGCAGAAAACCTAGGTTCAATTCCATACACCCACATGGTGGCAAAGAGTGTTCTGTAATTCCAGTTCCAGAGACCAATGCCTTCTTCTGACTCCATGGGCATTGCAGGGCATGGGTGGGCTTATATACATACAGGCAATATGCACATGCATATAAATTTAAAATAAATATTTTTATTTTAAAAATTATTTTTTAAATAAATATTTTTAAATTATTTTAAATAATTTATTTTTAATAAATTATTTTAAATAAATATTTAAATAAAATATTTTTAACCTAATTATTATATATAATGTTTCCATCTATTAAAGAGAAAAGCAAATTTTTATCTTGAGACAAATGTGCTTATCTAACATGATACAATCCAGAGATAAAGTAATTTGATGCATGCTAAGAAACACTGGTAGGAAAATATTAAAAGCCTTTGTTTTCATAATTAAGTCATTATGTCTCTGTAAGACTAAGAAATTTTGTATGAACAGTAAAATCACTGCAATTTATAATATGCAAGTCTTATATCTTAAGCAGTGTTTGTAGGTGTTGCATCATGTGACATCATGTGACAGCATGCTCAGTGCAAGATGCATTTGGGTATTCAGAGCTAAGACTGCAGGGAGGCTGTGCAATTCAACATGAAGAGCTAAGTGAGAAACACCCTGGCTTCCTTAGGCACTTGATTTTGAATTAGTTTCCCTCCTTGTATATCCAGAAACGCTATTTCAGTGGCATAGCTCATAGGGAGTTGCCATCACAATATGACAACCTTCATTCTAGATCATCCAATCTGAGATCCTATAATACTTCCAGGCAATGTGACCTTGAGAATGCTACTTGTTCTCAGATCCTATGAATATTGGCAGCTATCTCAAGGAGCTGCAACAGGGTTCAATTAGATAATGAATACTCAGTACTCAGAAGAGTTCACCCAGCACAGTGTTCAGTGGAAGTTGCCTATTGTTACTGGCTGTTATGAATGAGAAAGGCTAATAAATGAAACTTAGAGACCTCGTGGTAATAATTTTATCCTGTACATGTTGCATGTTTCATCAAACCTTCTCACCTATAGAAATCTCATGATCATTTATTTTCAATGTTATCATTCATTTTCAATGCCTGTATGATGCACCACACATAAAGGTCATAGAGAACACTTTTATTAACACATCTACTTTCTCCACATTTTTGTTTTACAAAATTTTCATAGAATTAGAAAGAGATACTGACTTTTGTCTTCTGTCTTCCTACCTTCTTGTATGTCACAGACTGTAGCCTCAAATGAGCTAGAGAAGCATTTCCTCTGTATTCTCTCAACATTGCACACAACAGATACTTAATATATGCCCATTGATTGATAGCCAGTATTTAATTTGATTACTAAAGCCATCTGGGCCACTAAAGTTGTATAGTTTGCACCCATCCATCTGGAACTCCCAATGACCTCAGCCTGGTTCCTATTAGCCAAGACCAGTGGCACAAACCACAAAGTCACCCAGAGATGTAAAGAACAGTTTCTAATAATCTGCCTAACTCAGGAGGAAATAATCCAGTCCAGCACCCCCTCTAAAGTCCTGCTGGGCTACAGTATTCGAATAAAGTGCCTTCAGAACAACTGGCCAGGTACCTCAACAGTTTTCCTAAGAACTTTCCAGAGCAGCATTCCTCGGATTGTGCTATGGGCAGCTGCGAGACTGGCTCCCCCAATTCCCCTAAGAACCACTGGAAGGATGAGAGAGAGAGAATCACTCTCTCTCCTGTGAGAGAGCATTGTCTCTGACTCCTCTCAGCATCCACTTGATTATCACCCAAGTTTCCAAAGGTACTGGAGAATATGTGATTAGGGGAATTCCCTTCTATCATATGTATGATAAATCTAAGTGGCTTTATTGTCTAGCAAGGTTTTTCTTTCTCCTTCAATCTAAGGCTTCTGGTTAGGGCTGAAACCACTTTCTAAACATCCCTAATTCATCCTGACTTTCTATGTTGAATTGAGGGTAGGTAAGACAACCACCAAAATGCTTGCATAAAGGTTGTTTCTAGTACTGGTTTGTACAAGAATTTTGTACATTTAAAATATATTTTAATATGTATTTTAATGTATATACATGCATATTTTAAATACATATTTTCTAATTTCCCAAGCCTTCAAAATATTGATAAGAAAAAGACATTCCCTCATTCCTATTTAATGTCCGTGCTATGAACCCATTACCTCTGAAAACATTTCCTTCCTTCTAGCATCCTCCTCACACTCTTACCAGTGCCCCCTTACTCCTCTCAGTGCTAATGGAAAGAACCCATCCCATGTCCTTCAGATCTGACCCTTGACCTTGAAAGGGTAATGAAGAAGACAAACAGCATTTTTCTAGAAATCATTTTCAGCTAAGTTGGCTATTCCTCTGTTCCAAAACCATGGCTGTCCTATCAAAGCGATTTTCATCTTCCACTGGAATCGTTGCTTCCTCGTCTACCTCTCCCATGAAAATACATGCTTATTGTCAATTTTCATCTCCTTGCTGCCAAAAACAGAATCTAATGTATAAAGATTATGGCAGGTTACAACAACTAAGCATGAATTTCTCCCATAAAAATGAGCACTGCTGACACATGACTATGAAGAGTATCAAGCTGAGACAAAGAACATTTGTCCAGCATGTGTGTGACCATCCCTCACAGGAAGTAGGGGTAGACTTGTGGCATGGGCGGGAGAGAGGTTCCTTTCCCAACCCTGGAATCCATGTTTAGCAATAATTGTCCTTATCCACACAGTGAGGCAGAGTGACGAGTGTTCCTGTTCCAAGCAGAGGCCTCTGAATGAACATTTTCTATTTTCATGCTCTGGGGATGAACCGACTTTATGCAGAAACCCAAGCAAGTCTCTTTAAAAATGTTTAAAGATGAGAGGTCACAGGGATGAAGATAAACAATTCTGTCTGAGGATCCTTGTTAGTCAGCCTTGCCGGACAGGTGAGGCGATCTGGGCCTCCCAAATAGCTGGCTCTGTAGACATAAACCATTGGGCCTGGTTAAGATATTGATTTGGGCATGGGGGTAATTTGTTAGGCTGCAACAGATAAATAATTCTGTAAGTATCTGATATAGGTTCGTTAAATGAATACATAAATCAATTGATTAAGAGTAGAGAACCTTATCATGCAATTGCAAGCCTTAGTACATGTAGCCAGAACATTAGCAAAACAGTTTGGCACATGCTTGATGTGACAGCTTCATCTGTCCTTCCTGCTGATGTTCAAACAGATCTCAAGGTACTCATTTTCTACATCCTACGATCACTTAGAAAATCTATCAGGGTCTGACATAGAGTCATTAAAAGACTCGCCTTCTAGATCCAAATAATCATTTTTCAAGCCAGATAACTTTGGGAGCAGTTGCAACGTGACTGCACAGGAGAGGAAATACCCCAGTTTGCCTTGGACTATATTAATTTAATATGCTTTTCACTCTCCAAGTACCTTGGTTTGGATAAAAAGTTATCTTTGAATCTCAGCTTCTTGTAAGTGAGAAATGATGTTTAACAGGAATATAACAGGTTACATTTCACGACTAAAAATAATATGAGTAGGTAACAAAGTGCTATAGAAAATAGTGAGATATTACTTATTAATAATGCTGGTAAATATCTTTTGGAAAAGGGGAAAGGAAGTTAAAAACTTACTCATTATCCACCACCAAGTTTGTCTTCTACCTGCTTTGACTCTAATAGTAACTCTACTCACAGAAAGCTTGCTAAGTTCTGACTCTAAAGCAAGCTGGTTATATGGAACATAAATGCCCCTTACTTCTCTGACCAGTGAATACAACTCAATCACTTTCGGAAATACTAGCTCAATTTCTCTCTCAACTGAATGTAGCTAGATATTCATTTCTTTAATTTTTTTTTTTTTTTTTTTGTTTTTTTCGAGACAGGGTCTCCCTGTAGCCCCAGCTGGCCTGGAACTTACTCTGTAGACAAGGCTGGCCTTGAACTCACAAAGATCCGCCTGCCTCTGCCTCCCAAGTGCTAGGATTAAAGGCGTGTGCCACCACTCCCAGCTTAGATATTCATTTCAAAGCTACCAAATGCTGTGCAGTGGGTTAAGAGATTTTCCAAATACATTTTGACAAAAACTAAATGTACCTAGATATCATATAACCATGATATACAATTTTTATCACGTATTGCAATGATCCATTAACTTAATCATCTGTGATTCATTATTATTTATTATTTACCCCATTTTCCAGATGGGGAAAGCTTAGGTCTAGAAAAAGTTAACTTGCTGAAAGTCACTCTTCTAACCAGCAACAGACTCAGTGAGTGCTCTCTAACTCCTTCAGTTCTCCTCATAGTAAACTCAATGATCAAGCAATAGTCTTCTGTGCTTCAGGGCCCGAGTTCACTTTGCAAGACTTAAAAAAATAAAAAAACAGAAACCCCAAACTTTAAGATTAACTTGACTTATTTTGGTCACCTACAAAAATATTTTTAATGATTTTAAAATGATATTAAGAATAAATAGATCATGTTGAAGTCTGGTCCATTAGAGTGCTAAGGCTTTAAGATGGAAAAGGGTAGTTTTCAGTGGAGTGCTTTTAGGACAAGGTTACTAATAGGCAAGGAAAAGAGATGGAGGGAAAGAGAAGGACCAAAAGAAGACAGATTCAAGCCGAGGTCTACATCATCGTAATAGATAGAATTCAGACAGAAATATGGGGGGGGACACACTGGAGACAGGGCCATGAAGCAGAGGCTCGGACAACGGGAATACTCAGACAGCGACCAGTTTGGTATAAGGTCTAAAAATGAGAGGAGACTAGAAGAGTGTGGTTTTTTTTTTTATTTTTTTATTTTGATGACTGGGGCAGGCCCAGCTTTCTCCATTTTCAACTAAAAGAAGAAAAGAAGCTGTATTTTAGGTCTAATTCATGGGCAGAAATACTAATGTGTTCCCATTATCCATTGATGGGTACTTTATACTTGTTTTACTGTTGCTTAATAAATAAATTAGAACATAGCTAAACTTGTTCAACAGCCAGTCATTAGTGCAGTTAGATCTACTGTTCAGAAAACTGAAGGGCTATTGACTGTGCTCAGTTTAATGAAGGAAAATGAGTCACAGGAGATCTGGGCAGGAGTGACTCATAGCTTCAGCAGACTCCTCTCCATTGTAAACTACTTTTCCATCATTCGTAGTCAGTAAGAAGCTCAAAGAATGTTAATGTTTCTTGAATGCTGAACTTCTGAGTTCACACAGACTCAAACTGCGGACAACAGGAAGTCAACATTTCCAAGGTAGGGACCAGTTACATAAAAAGCTTGTGGGCAGGCAGATTAGAGATTGAATATGGCATTGTTCTGGGAGGAGTCAAGAATCCATCTTGTAAGATGGAAGAATCTCTGTGTTACAAAGATGCTTCTGGTATTATCAGGCTCTGAAGGGAAAGTTCTCACAACCAGCACAGCATGCACTAGACAATGTTACCTCGTATCTAGAATAACACCACAACATTCTCAAGTTGTTTCTTTGCTTATTGTGAGAGTAGTTGCTCTTTTCCAAGAAAAGTCTCAAATCTCTGAGTAGAAATGCTGGTGATGAAGTTTTATTATTAATGGGTATAATTAGGAAACTCGCCATTTTCAAAGGAAGAATTTTCAAATGTACAAACAGTGATCAGTTATAGATATTGATGAATGATTTAGCCACAGGGACTTGTCAGCTAAGGAAATAACTCTAATGAAGAAGTTGTTGTGGTTCAGATATTAACTCTCCCCCTAAAAGCTCATGTGTAGAAGGTTTGGTCAGTGTAGCAATACTCAGAGGGGCCTACAGTGTAGGAGGGGATACCAAGTAAATAGGCATTGCCACACACTACATAGGACGCTGTAGAGTGATGTGAATATGCACTAGCCTAGGCTTGATGAGTAAGGAGAGGCCTTCTGTATTAGTCAAGGTTTCCAGAGAATGAAACAATAGATTATATATAGAAGGGGTTCATTTTTTATGTTTTATATTTAAGATTTATTTTGGCTTGATGCTCTTTTCTGGTCTCCATGGGCACTGTACATGCATATTTTACTCATACAAATAAAACACTCATGCAAATAAAATAAAAATGCATAAAATATTTAATATAGTATTAAAAATAATTATTCTATTTTTAATTATGGGCGTGTGTGTGCGTGTGTGTGTGTGTGTGTGTGTTGCCTGTGAAGTTGCCAGTGGAGGCTAGAAGAAGGCATTGACTTCTTTAGCATTGGAGTTACAAGTAATTTATAAGCATCCTAATATGGGATCTGGGATCCAAACTTCAGTCCTCTGATGCAGCAGTATCTTAACCACAAAAACATCTCTCTATCCCCGACATGGGCTTTATTTTAAAGACTTAACTAGCACAACTGTAAAAGTTCAGCTAGGCCAAAATCTACTGGGAGAGTCTGGCAGGCTGGAAACTTAAGGAAGAGTTTCACTTTAAATCCAAGGTCATCTCCAAGAGAATCATTTCTCAACCAGGATGCTCTTTCTATTCAGTCTTTCAATAGGATGGAGGAAGCCCACCCACATTACTCTGGGTTACCTATTTTACTTGAAGTAATAATATTAATGTCATTCAGTAAACAACTTACTAGAAACATCCAGAATATTTGACTATATTTTGGGACCCTGTGGTCTAGACAAACCGACACATAAAATTAACCATCACATATCTTAAGTTTGTGATCCCTGCAGAGATACCAGAAGAATGAGGAGTAACAGCTGATCAGGCAAGGGTAAGATGAATAAAAGAGGAGAGAGAGGCTTACAAAGAGCAAGAATGTGTACAAAGGCCCATAGAAGCGAGAAAGCTAAAGTCTGTCTAGAGTCGTCCAGTTTAAGGCTTTTGTCTATTCTAACCACCTCTGTGTCCTCTGTGTCCTCAGCACAGATGATAGCACCAGGAATTTATATGATAGGTGCTTAAAAAATATTTGTAGGATGGGCCCAGTTTAAACTTACAACAGCTCAAAATGCAGAAAATAAGTGTCTGTGGAGTGCTCAGCCACAAATGAAACATCTCCATCACCCCTGACCCCAAAACTCATTGCACAATGAATGCAGGGAGGAAGACTGTAAGAGCCGAGGGGTTGGGGAGGACCAGGACAAAACAGTATCTTCTGGACGTGAAGGGACCGGAGCATTTGTGGACTCAAGGCAGCTGTGGTTGTCTTCACAAGTCCTGCACCGGAGCAAGCCAGTCCACATTCTAGCATGGAGCCACAAGCCCTCACCCTTAGCTGAGGAGCTATTGACAGTGGATGGCTTCTGGAGAAAGGAGAGGCAGTTTACTTAAGAGTGCGGCCCCTGGTACGTCAACTACACTCCAGTGGAGGGTTGCACACCCTCAAATATACAAGCAGCATCAATTGCATATGACGGATTATGAAAACAAATGAAAAAGAAGACATGAAGTTGGGAGGGTTGGGGAGGCGGGGAAGGGGAAGGAGCGAGCAGGATCAAAATACACTGTATACAAGTATAAAATTCTCAGAGAATTAACAAATATATTAGAAAAAAAAAAGATGGGAAGAAGGGAGCCAAGAATATAGGTGTTGCTGGTGATTCCCTCCCCTTCCTTCAGGAGGTCAGTGTGAAAGAGGAAGTATGGCTAGTCTGCTGTTACTCCAACTGCTCCCTGTTCATGCATCACTTTTGTTGAGTTAACTTCTTACAAAGCTGAGTAATATTTCATACACCAGGACAAAGTACTTTTTCAATTACTCAAATGAAGAAAAACTGAGTCTTTCCCCAAAGTCTGGAAGAAAAAGTCTGTCTGAACTTGCCTGCCATCCTCCATCATGGAATCTTCTAAGAAATTTTCAAGAGAAGTATTAAAAATATGTAATCCACGATTTCTGGGTTGAATTCAGAATCTAACACACATAAAAACTGCAACTCCAGTGTGCAGACCTTGACCAAAGATCCAGACAGAAACATGGCAGCAAAACCAGCTGCAGACTCAAGAGAGCATCTGAAGAATACCAACAGGAAAAGGACGCTCTGCAGGGAAGAAGTTCATAATGATTGAGAGAAAAAGATGAGGAGGAATGAAGAAGACAAAGAGGCTGTGATGATGCCCAAGCGGATGAAAGGAGAGGGTATCCAAGAGTCAAGAGATAATCAGCATCAAGTGCAAGAGGTTGAGCAGAGTAAGGATGAAAGATGTTTACCGACATGAAGAACAGGATGACTGTGGAGAGGGCACTGGGATTACGGAACATGCTATGCTTAGCAGGCAGATATCTGGGGGCTGGGAGACTGCATACAGCCAAGTGTGAAAAAGCTGTGACTTCATATTTATTTCTGGAATAATTTCATAATGTCTGTCAATATTTGTCTCCCCTACTAGATAGTAAACTCCCATGAAAAAAAGGACAAGGTTCGGATTTTTAAATTTTTCATTGCGATAGAACTCCTATAACATTAAAACACATACAATTCATTAGCATTTGACCATATTGGGAGCCATCACTTTGACCTAGTTTCAGAATATTTTAATCACCCCTGAAGGAAGTCCCCTACCTATTAACCAGTCACTCTCCACTGCCCTTTTCCCCAGCTCCTGAATACCATTATTCTACCACCTATTCTTGATACTTTGTTTTTAACCAAAGAGAAAAGGGAAGCTCAGAGAGATCAAGTGACTTGCCCAATCCCACAGAGCTAAGCAGAGTGTTTATGGAAGAGACCCTGTTATGCACTGATGAAATCTACTTCCATTTTTCCAGTATCAAATTGTGGCTCATTGACTAAATCCAGTCTGCAACTTGTCCTATATAAATATTTTTCAGCCCAGAGCCACGCCTACTCATTTACATATTGCTATAGACTACTCCCAAGCTACACTGGCAGAGCTTAGTGGCTAAAATAAACTACCACCTGAAAATATTCAGTATCGCCCATACTGAGAAAGTTGCTGATGCTTATCCTTAGATCAACAGCTAAACGCCATTTCCTTGAAACCCTCTTTTGTGATCTAGGAGTCTCTCCTCCCCAGGGCTGAATACAGAGGTGCCACTGGAGAGATTTCTGGGCTGTAGAAGTCAGCCACTATCAGATGAAAGATAACCTTGGTGGTTGTGGTGGTTTGAATGAGACTGTCCCCCATAGGCTTCAAGTATTCAGGTTTTGTTCCCAGTTGGTGGTGCTGTTTTGGGAGATCTTAGAAGGTGTGGCCATGCTGGAGGAAGTACGTCACTGGGGGCGGGCTTAGAGAGTTTAACAAGCCTTACTAGTCTCCAGAGGCTCTCTCTCTCTCAGCTTCCTGTGCTCATTGGAAGACGTGAACCTCCACTTTCTGCTCCAGGTTCTGCCACCATGCCTGCCACCACAATGGACTCTAATTCCCTGGAACTGTCAATCATAAGCTCAAATAAACTCTTCCTTTTTTTTAAATTTTATTTATTTTTGTACGTGTATGAATGTATTGTCTACATGCAGGTCTGTGCACCCGTGTCATGCAATGCCATGGATATCAGAAGAGGGTCTCGGATTCCCCTGGAACTAGAGTTCTCCTGGAATTGGAGTTACAGACGGTTCTTAGCCGCCATGTGGGCGCTGGGGATTGAACCCGGGTCCTCTGCATCTTCCTTTTATAAGTTCCCTTGGTCACGGTGGTTTTATCACAGCAACAGAAAGTAACTAATACAGTGGAATAGACAAAGACCCAGAGCCATACAGCTTAGCATGGGACCTTTGTGAGAAATAAACCTTAGCTTTAGTAAGCCACTAAGGTTAAAACAGCAAAACTTAAGACTAGGAATGTAGCTCAGTGGTAGAATATCTGCCTAACATGCATAAGGACCTGGGTTCAATCTCCATAACAGAGAGAGAGAGAGAGAGAGAGAGAGAGAGAGAGAGAGAGAGAGAGACTCTTGAATCTTTTCATTCTATTCGCATAGCTGTTTCCCTTGTTGAACAGAACTTGGGAAGCATGAGCAGAGTTCTTAGCTCAGAAGAGCATTGCACTGACTCTCACACAGAACAAGAGTGGAAATGAAATTCCTCTCCCAGGTAGTTCTGACTAAAGCGTGGGGATGCTTTATTGGAAAATTGTCTGGTCACTATGACCAAATAACTGACAGGAATCAACGTAAAGTGGGATGGACTTGGCTCACACTACAGTGGGGAAGGCCTGGCAGTGAGAGTGGATCCAGTTGTGGATGGCAGGAAGTGAGGTATCTGGTCACAATATATCCATAGCCCAGAAGTAGACCCAGATGAACTCTGGAGCTTAGCTTGCTCTCTCCTTTTTACCTTTTGATTCATTTCACATGTAAGATGAATCTTCCCTCTTCAGTTCAGCCCCTCTGGAAATGCCCTCACAGATAGAGCCAGAAATGTGTCTCCCAGGTGATTCAAAATCCAATCAAGTTGGCAATGAAAGTTAGTCATCACAGATGATGGAGGGCCTGAGACCACCTGGAGCTTCAGGAAACAGTGGCAGTCAGTGAATAGCACCCATCCTGGGCTCAAAAGTACAGAGTGGGCTTTGCTATATATACCTCTGAGGGTCCCTGAAAGATGAGATAGCCTTCTCTACCCACAGGAAAGGTACAGCTCTCATTCTGAGATGCATAAACATGCTGCTACTGTTGACACACATAGGAGTCTATACTAAACACCAGTCTTGAATGTTTTAGACTGGCAGGGCTGAGCAGTGCACAGAAGACGTGTTTAAATCAGAAAATTTAAAATAGTTAAATAACAAAGACTACATATACACTGAATTTTAGCACATAATAAACCCTTTTTTCAGAAGATTTTTGCCTACATCTTTGTTTCATATGGATAACAAAGTATATTTCAAGGTGCACAGTTTATCACCCAAGCCATTTAAATGTCACATTGTAATGTTTAATGATACCAAGCACTCTCATAAGAGGGAGGATTTTGTTATTGTTATTATTGTTGTTGTTACATTATCATTGCATTTCATAAGCTGTTCTGCATTTAGTTGGTAAAATCTGGAAGGGAAGATTTTCCTTTTCATTTGATCCAAAACACAATTAGGAAAACAAAAACAAGTGATCTTTGTGCCTTGTGCCATGTGAAGTCATTACTCAAACCCTGCAGATTATAAACCCTATCCAGTCTGTTTGCTTCCCTCAGTGGGCCAGGCATCCTTAGAAATACAGTCTCCTCTAAAGTTTCATTGTGTCTTCCTGAGTATTTACTTCTAAAGCAATTACAGTAAATAGGCATGAAGTAGCAATGAGCTATTTTTGATCAACCTTCCTTCCTCTTCTTTTGGTAACACCACTGTAGGTCATCTCTCATTGCTGAAAAAAAATTTCCATCCTGTTTTCTAGCATATTATTTTTATATATTTGCTAGGTTGCTTACAAGCACTGCAGCACTATTGAAAGGTTTGTGAACCATTCAGTAAGTGGTTTTTGCTTGAATGAATTACCTAGCTTTCACGAACGGCCATGCAAAAGCAAAGCAGGCAGAAAAATAATGAATACATTTGTACCATGGCACTCTCTCCAGCTATGAGCTTCTCACAACCGTACAATTTCCCCACGAGGAAAGACAAGATTGCACTGTCATTAGAATAGGTAATCATTAGATTTATCTTTTCTATAATTTGTGGAATCTTAAACCATTCTATGTAGCCTCATTACTGCCGAGAGGCCCCTTTAACTGAGATGATAAGTAAATAAAGTAGAAATTACACACCAACAAGAATGTGGAATATGTTGTTTTAGTGTATGTCTGAGAGCTCCCTTCAGCAAACCTAATCTACTCAGCAGTTACCATTATTTCTACCTCAATGAGCATCCCCTAATTGCTGTGTTATTGCTTGTGAAGGAAATATATTATTAAAGTCCACAACTCATGACTTGTTGCACATCTACCGCAAAATCTTTCTTTCCATCAGCTTTTAGTCAGTTTGATCAGCTGAAAGCCCCCCCGCCCCCTGCCACCTTGAATGTCTGTTCGTTACCGTTTCCTAATGTCTCCTCCTAACAGTCAAGATGCATTCATAATTCATTCAGAGACCTGAAGATTTTATTAGACCAAATCTATTTCATTCTCCATGAATCCACTCAAGATGATTTGGGCAGCTTTATGTAATGAACAACAATTAGAGATTCCGAGGACTCAGAACTTGCTTTTAGTTGTTAATGTTTTATGCTCCGCTGTTGCTCGGCTGCCAGATAATGATCCTGAGCATTAACATTTTCTATTAATATTATCTTTACAGATGTAGTATGGCTCAGCCAAAGATGATGTTTCCATGGGCTTCGTCCTGTGTTAGGGTGTTAAAATGTTTTATACTAGTTATATTTTTGAGGCTGAGATACTGGACTCCAGCTCAGGGATTTGAAATCTCATGCTCTTGACCTTCCTTTTCCTATATGGTAGTCCAGAGTAGGTCAGTCTCATCAGTCTCATCAGCTGGCTTCTGGCCAATGTGAAACAAAAATAACTTTGTGGCCTCTAATTAACTTAATAAAAGGAATAATTTGAAATATTTAATGGGTTCCATTCTTCAGTAACCCCGGTATACTGTCTTTAGTGATTGAAAGTGGTGTAGGTCAAGGGTCATATACTTAAGTATCAATCAGCAATAAAGACAGATTCCTCCAAGAGTGGAAAACTGGTATATTCACAGAAGGGTTTAGAAACATAGCCATGAATAGTCAGTAACTTTCTCCCAGTGTACTTTATTTTCACAAGTACTGTCATAAGCTACATAAAGCTACTTTGGGCAACAATGTGCCACTACTTACATGAAGGTATCTCATAAGATTTCATTGCCTAGTGATATTGTAGCAGCCTTAGTTCGCACAAACACTCCTATGACTTCACAAAGTGGTAAAGTCAGCTGAGAATATACTCAGAAGATAGCACTGTCTTAAGTGATACATGACTCTTTGATATTTCTATGTCCGTGAAGTCACAATAGTGACTTATTCCAACTCAAATATGCTTAAAATATTTAGAGGCTATAATCTTGACATCTGGGAAGTAGGGGCAAGAGAATCAGAAGTTCAAGGGCATCTGTAGCTTTATAGGAAGTTTAAGGCTAGCCTGAAACAGACCAGGACTCAAAAAAAAAAAAGAAAGAAAGAAAGGGGCTGGAGAGATGGCCTAGCGGTTAAGAGCGCTGACTGCTCTTACAGAGGACCTGGGTTCGATCCCCAGCACCCACATGGCGGCTGAGAACCATCTGAAACTCCAATTCCAGGAGAACTCCAGTTCCAGGGGAATCCGACACCCTCTTCTGACCTCCGTGGCATTGCACGACACGGGTGCACAAACTTGCATGCAGACAGTACATTCATACACATACAGAAATAAATAAAATTAATTAAAAAATTAAAAGAAAGAAAGAAAGAAAAGAAATGAAAACAAGTGAAAACAACACTCTGCTTCTGATTTTTCCACGAAGAGAATGCTAAAGACATAACTTAGGTCAATAAAACAAGTACATAAGGAATGGCGCTGTAATCACAGCCCCAGATTCCAGGTCTGACTCAACCATGTAGCAACAAGATAGCCTGAAATATTTGTCTTCATTCTCCTTATCTGAAGTGGAAAGGAAACAATCATTAGTCCTACCTCCTGGGCTTCTGAGGGAATTAAATGTACTATTATGGATAAAGTTCTTAAGATAATAAATAGTTAAAGAAAATACTTAGTAAGTGGTATTCATCAATTTTCAAACACTGACTTTTGACACACTGTAATCTAATTATTTATTTTTCTAATTTTCTGTAAGACAAGATCTTATCACACTGTTTCCTAGAATAGTCTTCAACTCACTATGTATCCAAGATTAACCTCAAACTCATAGTAATCCTCCTGCCTCAGTTTCTGAGTGCTGGAATTACAGGCATAAGCCATCACGAATGGCTCTTCCACTAAGTTTTAGACATTAATTGGATACTGGAGATTTAGTAAAACTGACTAAAGTAATTGCCTTCTTGGGGTCTGTTGAGTATAATAGACAAATAAGTAAGATATATAGTATAAAACTGATGCTACACATATCAAATAACTATGTGCTAAGGAAAAGAATTTAGAAAGGTAGGATTTGAAGTATACTGAGGTGTAGTCTTGAATGTAGACAGAGGGGCATCTTACTGAGAAGGGAACATTTTGGTTCATGCCTGACAGTGATGGGTGCACAAACTTGCATGCAGACAGTACATTCATACACATACAGAAATAAATAAAAAAAATTTTTTTAAAGAAATAAGCCAAACAACATATCTCAAGGAAGAGTAGTTTGTTCAGAGAAAGAAGCATAAAGTCCCAAGGCAGAGAATGCCTGATGTGCTCCAGAAACAGTGTGCTAACCATTAGCTGTTAGTGCTATGGGTACATTTGCCTTCCCCAGTCTCTTTAGTAGAGGAAAGCAGATCCATTCTTCTCATCTCCACGAAGCTTGGTTCAGTACTGGGTGGGAAGTAGAGTGCCCTTTTTTGTAGTAAATCACTGCCTCTTCATCAGAATGACACAACTTGACTTGTTTAGATAGGTCCTCTACAGAATTTTTGGAGCTAGCTCCTTTGCATGTTCATTGTTATGAGAGCTTCAGGTATTATTGGTAAACACATGCTGTTCTGAAAGATTCCTTTTTGTTTCCAAAAAGATGCACTGGTCTGAAACTACTCCAGCCCAGCCTTTGCAACTGCCCAACGGACAGGTGAACTTGGAATCTTCTTTGGAGAGACGTAGTATTTGATCAGAGCCAGAAAGTATGCTGGCATGCATTTACCTCAGATGAAACACCAATTCCATTCAGCTACGGTATGAAACACTTCTTTTATTTGCATGAGAGCTCAACCATATAAGGCATAATAACTTCTTTCAGAAGTTCATTGCTGGTCCCATACTAGCACCTCCCAGCAGGAATGGCTGGCAGTTCTCTTTGCAGTAAGTGGAAAGCCATACTTTGTCAAAGCATCAAGTGCTAATGAAATAAACAAAACTTTCCTTACCTGAGGCAGGTGCCAAAGCCTGCTATTCTAAGTGCCCCCACTGGACACAATTTAGACTTGCTTTCAAATGTTAAAAACAAATAGGTTCTCCTAAGTGCAATTAAAACTAAGCCACACATCCAATCTATTGATACTGATGGAGCTATTTTGCTTCCAAGCTCTTAAGGGTTGTTCCTGAAAATATCACATAATTTGGTAATTATTGTTTTATGCTAATATATGACAAGGAATTCCCAAAAACAGTCATGAGCTTCTTGGACTTTTTTTTAATAATCTTGAATCAACAGTATTTCTCCAAAGAGCAGAGTAGTTACCATACCATTATAGCACAGTATGATTTAATTTAAATGATTAAATATACTGTTTTAATAAGATGTATTTCCATATTAAAAATACTTTCTATCCCCTTCTTTTCCATAGCCCCTCTCCCTATGCAGGAATAAAAGCTTAATTCTGAACCATGACAATTATTTTTACTATTCCTTTTTTTACTTAATGGCCATACTGTAGAAGTTTTGTTCCACTTAGTAGTTCAGACCAATTTGAAAAGGCCCCCTGCTCACAAATATCCACAGTTGTTATCATAAAGCATTTTATACCATGGTCAAACTTACATAGCTGAATGAAAGAAGGTGCAACTAAGAAGTGTGCCAAGATGGTTGGTTTAGGGCATTCACCCTACCTGCAGGTGTATTTTCAGGACTAGAGAAATAAGCATCAAAGTTTGCAAATCAAAAACATTTTTAATAGCATAGCTCATATAACCCACCCCCCAAAAAGCTAACTGTGATGTATGTCAGGCACATAGTAAGGTCTGTGAGTAACAGTGACATTGAGAGGCCAGCAATCTCTGGCTAAGAGTAGGGCAGGGTACCACAGCATGGCATGGCGGGACATGGTGGGAGAATGCTGCCCTCTAAAGTACATAAAACCATCAGACTTTGGAGCTCCCTTGAAGAAGATTTAGAGACCATGAACCATAAAAAACAGAGACTACATATATATATATATATATATATATATATATATATATATATATANAGGAGAACTCCAGGTTCCAGGGGGACTCTCGACACCCTCTTCTGACCTCCGCGGCATTGCACGACCAGGGTTGCACAAACTTGCATGCAGGACAGTACATTCAACACATACAGAAATAAAATAAAATTAATTAAAAAATTAAAAGAAAGGAAAGAAAGAAAAGAAATGAAAAACAAGTGAAAACAACACTCTGCTTCTGATTTTTCCACGAAGAGAGTGCTAAAGACATAACTTAGGTCAATAAAACAAGTACATAAGGAATGGCGCTGTAATCACAGCCCCAGATTCCAGGTCTGACTCAACCATGTAGCAACAAGATAGCCTGAAATATTTGTCTTCATTCTCCTTATCTGAAGTGGAAAGGAAACAATCATTAGTCCTACCTCCTGGGCTTCTGAGGGAATTAAATGTACTATTATGGATAAAGTTCTTAAGATAATAAATAGTTAAAGAAAATACTTAGTAAGTGGTATTCATCAATTTTCAAACACTGACTTTTGACCACTGTAATTCTAATTATTTTATTTTTCTAATTTCTGTAAGACAAATCTTATCATACTGTTTCCTCGATAGTCTTCACTCACTATGTATCCAAGATTAACCTCAAACTCATATAAGTAATCCTCCTGCCTCAGTTTCTGAGTGCTGGAATTACAGGCATAAGCCATCACGAATGGCTCTTCCACTAAGTTTTAGACATTAATTGGATACTGGAGATTTAGTAAAACTGACTAAAGTAATTGCCTTCTTGGGGTCTGTTGAGTATAATAGACAAATAAGTAAGATATATAGTATAAAACTGATGCTACACATATCAAATAACTATGTGCTAAGGAAAAGAATTTAGAAAGGTAGGATTTGAAGTATACTGAGGTGTAGTCTTGAATGTAGACAGAGGGGCATCTTACTGAGAAGGGAACATTTTGGTTCATGCCTGACAGTGAGGGGTGCACAAAACTTGCATGCAGACCAGTACATGATTTACACATACAGAAATAAATAAAAAAAATTTTTTTTTAAAGAAATAAGCCAAACAACATATCTCAAGGAAGAGTAGTTTGTTCAGAGAAAGAAGCATAAAGTCCCAAGGCAGAGAATGCCTGATGTGCTCCAGAAACAGTGTGCTAACCATTAGCTGTTAGTGCTATGGGTACATTTGCCTTCCCCAGTCTCTTTAGTAGAGGAAAGCAGATCCATTCTTCTCATCTCCACGAAGCTTGGTTCAGTACTGGGTGGGAAGTAGAGTGCCCTTTTTTGTAGTAAATCACTGCCTCTTCATCAGAATGACACAACTTGACTTGTTTAGATAGGTCCTCTACAGAATTTTTGGAGCTAGCTCCTTTGCATGTTCATGTTTTATGAGAGCTTCAGTATTATTGGTAAACACTGCTGTTTCTGAAGATTCCTTTTGTTTCCCAAACGATGACTGCGTCTGAAACTCCTCCAGCCACAGCAGCCTTTGCAACTGCCAACGGCAGGTGAACTTGGAATCTTTCTTTTGAGAGACGTAGTTTTTTTTTTTTTTTGTTTTTTTTTTTTTTTTTTTTTTTTTTTTTTTTTTTTTTTTTTTTTTTTTTTTTTTTTTTTTTTTTTTTTGTTTTTTTTTTTTTTTTTTTTTTTTTTTTCTTTTTTTTTTTTTTTTTCTTTTTTTTTTTTTTTTTTTTTTTTTTTTTTTTTTAGTATTTGATACAAACAGAAAGTATGCTGGCATGCATTTACCTCAGATGAAACACCAATTCCATTCAGCTACGGTATGAAACACTTTCTTTTATTTGCATAGAGGCTCAACCCTATAGCCATAATAACTTCTTTCAGCAGTTCATGCTGGTCCCCATACTAGCACCTCCCAGGCAGACTGGCTGGCAGTTATCTTTGAGTAAAGTGGAAATCCATACTTTGTCAAAGATACAGTGCTAATGAAATCAAAAAAACCAAAACTTCCTTACCTGAGGCAGGTGCCAAAACCGATATTCTAAGTGCCCCCCCCCCCCCCCACCACTGGACACAATTTAGACTTGCTTTCAAATGTTAAAAACAAATAGGTTCTCCTAAGTGCAATTAAAACTAAGCCACACATCCAATCTATTGATACTGATGGAGCTATTTTGCTTCCAAGCTCTTAAGGGTTGTTCCTGAAAATATCACATAATTTGGTAATTATTGTTTTATGCTAATATATGACAAGGAATTCCCAAAAACAGTCATGAGCTTCTTGGACTTTTTTTTAAATTAATCTTGAATCAACAGTATTTCTCCAAAGAGCAGAGTAGTTACCATAACATTATAGCACAGTATGATTTAATTTAAATGATTAAATCTGCTGTTTTAATAAGATGTATTCCATATTAAAAATACTTTTATCCCTTCTTTTTCCAAGCCCCTCTCCTATGCGGAATAAAAGCTTAATCGAACCATGACAATAATTTATTTTACTATTCCTTTTTTTTACTTAATGGCCATACTGTAGAAGTTTTGTTCCACTTAGTAGTTCAGACCAATTTGAAAAGGCCCCCTGCTCACAAATATCCACAGTTGTTATCATAAAGCATTTTATACCATGGTCAAACTTACATAGCTGAATGAAAGAAGGTGCAACTAAGAAGTGTGCCAAGATGGTTGGCTTAGGGCATTCACCCTACCTGCAGGTGTATTTTCAGGACTAGAGAAATAAGCATCAAAGTTTGCAAATCAAAAACATTTTTTCATAGATAGCTCATATAACCCACCCCCCAAAAAGCTAACTGTGATGTATGTCAGGCACATAGTAAGGTCTGTGAGTAACAGTGACATTGAGAGGCCAGCAATCTCTGGCTAAGAGTAGGGCAGGGTACCACAGCATGCCATGGCGGGACATGGTGGGAGAATCCTGCCCTCTAAAGTACATAAAACCATCAGACTTTGGAGCTCCCTTGAAGAAGATTTAGAGACCATGAACCATAAAAAACAGAGACTAACATATATATATAGTATCTATATATATATATATATATATATATTATGCCTATATGAATTGCATACTATATATGCATATATTTATATTATATGCATATTATATATCTTATATTATATAATATAAGACTCTAGCTATTCCCCACTACCCCAACCTGAACAAATTCAGCTTGGTTTGCACAACCACAAGGCCCTAAGGTCTTCCTTAAGCCTGCCACATATCTCCATTTTCTATCAATCTCGTTCTTCAAAGGAACCTATTGCTAGAGACCCATCTTTCAAGCCCAGATATGACATTCTTTTGCTCCCAAACCTACAATAATAGACTGTTAAACAGAACATAACTCTTAGTCATTCCCAACACATACTCCAAGCAGTCACTAATGATTTCTTATTATGAATGATGAGATGAAAATGATGTATTCATGACTTTACCCCTGGCTACCATGGTACCCTGGCCACCAATGCATCCTGACAATGTCTTTTATCCAGGCTACCCAGTGACCAACCTGAAGAACAGATCATAATTTAGCTAACAAATTCTCTGTAAACACATAGTTGCTTCTAGTTTTCTTAACATTATAATAAGCTTTATAATGAACACATTCCTAAAATCTACAAGAAGATAAACTGTATGAGTTAATTGAGCTAGTTCTGCCCACACAGGACAAAGTCTAGTTCTCAGTTCTTGCTTAATATTTGATGGTTGACTAACAAGAGAGGGGAAAATCTACAAGAAACACTATGCTCTAACAAATCACTAAATACAGAGGCTCAGAGGAAGACAAATTAGTTTTGCTCAAGAGGAATTTGAAAATGATAGGTACAGAGAAGAGAAGGACTAACATGTAAACTGGGCCCTGGAGGATAATTGGAAATTTAATAGAAGAGGAAAATCTGGAGGCGAGCCTCTTAGATATAGACAGAACAACAGGAAATAAGTGGAAATATATGGAGGTCAATTAGGTTTTGAAAAAAAGAGCGTGAGCCCATGTAGAGTGAACATTTTGCGTTAGTGACGTAAATCTGGAAGAATAATAGGCTAAGACTAGGTTTTGAAAGATCTTATAGGCTTGCTAAGAAACTTGGACTTAATTTTATAAGAAAGGGATTTAGGCAGAGGACACCTATAGCCCATTACGCATCTAACATTTCTCCTTGCAATTCAGCAGAAAAATGTGTAAAGACATTTATTTGGAATGTTTATAACAAAATTTACAGCAATATTACATTTTCTAAATAATATAAATGACCAGTAGTGAGGCGAAGTTAGATGAATTATGGTCTATGCATAAAATGTAACCACTAAAATGATGAAGATCTTTATTTATTGTTATAGAAAAATATCCACACTATATTAAGCAGGAAAAGAAGGTTACAAAATATGCAGACCACGGTCCCTGTTCTGTGGTAGTTTGTTTTAGGTGATATATGCATAAAGCAACTGAAAGGAAATGTACTAAAATGCTATCACTGGTTATTTCTGAGTAGTGCAATTTTCATAGAACAATTTAGAAAATCTTTTCTATTCCAAGATTTTATATTTATATGAATGTGTATATATGCATTCATATAATCTACTTTTCTACAATGCATATGTATTACTTTCAAAATGAATAAAAGCAGTATTATTAAAAATAATGTTATTGTTACCAAATAAGATTTACTTCAACTCTCTCTTTGTTCCAGGGGCTCCAGTTTTGTCTTTCTGTCTAAGGTCACTAATATCTAGACCTAGCTCCATGGCTATTTTCACTCTGGTGAAGAACACAAGCTCTATTTACTTGATTGTTCCTATATGTCTGAATACTGTTACAAGTATCTTGGCAAGGAAATAGCACCCAGTATGCTGCATAACAATCACGATAACATGATCACAAGTTACAGGGCCAACTGAAACTAAGTTAGGATGTTAGATGTGATCAAAGAGGCCACATGGCATTGTAAAGACAGAGAAAAAAAGGCAGTCTAAGTATATAACTGAGCTGAGTAGACGCCCTGACAGAGACTGTACCACCCAGCCATGATGGTGCTGAACTGCAATAACATTGTTGTCAGAAAAATGAGATCAGATTCATCAGTAGCCTTTAGACACCAGATCCCCAGGAACCCAAGTCTATATAAAGGCAAAGGGAAATTTGAGCTATAAAGTGGGGAATGTATAAGAAATGTGGCCTAGAAACTTCTGAAGACACAGTAGAGATATCAATCATGGGGGGAAACAAGCAGAAAAAGATGTATCCCTCAAATTTAAAAGACATAAATAAGCTGAGAAAATGAATGTGTACAATTCTCACCTAGAAAGAGGCAGCAAAGGCATTTAATGAATATGTACATGCTTTCTTTTAAAATTTTAAGTCCAATGCTTTATTATCACATTTATTTTATTTATTTATTTTATTTTTTTTTTTTTTGGTCTTTTTCGAGACAGGGTCTCCCTGTAGCCCCAGCTGTCCTGGAACTCACTCTGTAGACCAGGCTGGCCTTGAACTCACAAAGATCTGCCTGCCTCTGCCTCCCGAGTGCTAGGATTAAAGGTGTGCGTCACCATGCCTGGCTTATTATCACATTTATAAACAATTGCTATATTTCCAATGACTTTAAAACTGTTGGGAATACAGTAGATGGCCAGTGAATGTTTATGTTATGAAATGTTATTAGTAACATTTAGAAGGAAGTTATTTAACTCATTTAATAAACCAGAAACTAAAAAATAATGATCCTTGTGAAATATACTACACTTTGGGTCACATAGATCCAAAGTGTGAATAGTGGAGAGGTCTCTTACATTTGATGATGCCAAAAGGTCAGAGTCCTTTTTATGTCAGCATTCTGTGACACTGGGCAGAGCTGGGCTGGAAAGCCTGGGATTGGAAATCTAGTGTTTAACTCCTGGGGAAGCAGTTCATGGTGGTTACTGCTGTGGATTTGAATGAATAAATGATCTGACCTCTCACCTCTGACAGCTTCAGTTACCTCAACCTTAATAAGAAGGTGAACATAAAATCCGCCTTACTCCTATGACTATTTTGGCAGGCAAACTAGATCATATGTATTTATATTATGGTTTGTGAAAATTCTAAATAAAGGTTATTCTATGTAGAAGAGGATTTGGGAAGGAAAAGCATTTCATTTCTTTTACTATATTTGACTCAATAGAAGCTGTGAAAATTGAGTGGTGGACAAAATCCAGTGAGCAGTTATTAAATACATTCAAACATTGTTCTATTAAGTACATTCAAACATCTCACTTCAAAAGATGAATAGTATTTTATGAATGGGAACTGATATTCAGAGAAGTGCGGTGGCTTATTAAAAGTCACAAGGCAGGGGGGCTGGAGAGATGGCCTAGCGGTTAATAGCGCCGACCGCTCTTACAGAGGACCCGGGTTCGATCCCCAGCACCCACATGGCGGCCGAGAACCGTCTGAAACTCCAATTCCAGGAGAACTCCAGTTCCAGGGGAATCCGACACCCTCTTCTGACCTCCGCGGCATTGCATGACACGGGTGCTCAAACTTGCATGCAGACAGTACATTCATACATATACGTAAATAAATAAAATTAATTAAAAAAATGAAATAAAAAATTTTTTAAAAGTCACAAGCCAGGAACTGGTGGAATTGTTTAGTAATATTGAGCTGTGTTACAATTTTATCTTAATTACTCCTCAACAAGCCTGTCTCCAAACAGGGATGCAGTCTGGGGTACTGGGCAGCAGAACCCAACACTTCTGAGAAGGGAGTCTCAAGGGAAGGAGTTCCCAGGTCAGATGGGCCTTTTGAGCATGCCTGCAGGGAGTGTCTTGACTATTCATTGGCATGGGAGGGTCCACGCCCACTGTGAGAAGGCTTTGGCAAGTAGTCCAAGCCTGAATAAAAAAGCTAGCTAAGCCTGAGCTGGAACGAGCCAACAAGCAACCTTCCTTCAAGGTCTCTCCTTCAAGTTCCCGCTTGAGTTCCGGCCGTCTTTCCTCAGTGATATAACTGAAATGGCAAACCTGACTCCATTTTGTTCTAGTTGACTTGACTTTACTCTGTGGTTTTGCCCAGCCATTCCCACTGTAGACAGCCAGGCAAATGTCTCATGCAGGCAGTTTCAGGGAGTCCATTGTTTCCATAATACTGAGAAGCTTACAAGTAGCCAGGTACAAACAGCCTAATTGAAACTTATTGTTAACTGAAAACCTCTTTGTTAACTGACTTGCCTCTGGTCTGAGGGAACTATAGTGATCTGATATAACTACACTTACTGTCTGGCATAACGTAATTGTGGTTTTAAGCTTTATAAACCCTGTTCTGCTCCTCTGGGTTAGGCCTTAGCTCCCGCTCTTACCGCCGACTATTAATAAAGGACTTCCAATTCAACCATCAGTGTGTGGCTTTCCGCCATGCATCTTGATCGTTATTACATAACTATAACCCATTAACTGAATTTCTTTCCTCCCCAAGTTTCTTTTGGTCATAGTATTTGTCACAAAAACAAAAATAAAACTAGAACATTAATCCATAAGAAAAGAATGACCTCCAACCTGGCATGGTGGGACATGCCTTCAATCCCGGTGCTGGAGAGACAGAGGGAGGTGGATCTCTGTGACACGCATATAGTGAGTTCCAGGCCATCTGGGGCTACAGGGAGACCTTGTCTCAAAATAAAATACCCTCAAAGATTTAAGTTTCTGAAAATGAGACAAATGTTGAAATTTGTAGCAATTTTATAGACTCCGAAGTAAAAAATATCCATAATGATCCAAAATGTTATTGGTAGCTATTATTCAACAAAGAGTAATTATATAAAATTTATTGGGGTGGGGCTGAAGAGAGAGCCTAGCAGTTAAGAGCACTGACTGCTCTTGCAGAGGACCTGGGTTCGATCCCCAGCACCCACACGGCAGCTGAGAACCATCTTTAACTCTAGTTCCAGGGGAATCCGGCACCCTCTTCTGACCTCCTCGACATTGCACAACACGGGTGCACAAACCTACATGCAAACAGTACATTCATACATATAAAAAATAATAAATAAAGAAATAAATAAATTTATTGGGGCAAAGTTAAGAAGAAAATTAAAATTTTAAGTAGCATCCAGAGCAGCTTCTAATTGCGTTTTCCATGTAAAGAGCATCTCAGAAACTTTTTTTTAACCAATAACAGTAAAAGTTACTAGACTTCAGTTTGCTTCAAATGATTAGTTTAATTACCAAAGGATAAAGGAATCTAATCTGATGCATCTACCCCCATGCAAATCATCCTATCACTTTGCAGAGAATTGAAATATGGAGGAGAGAAACCCCTCATTTGACCATCAAAGTCTGCCGATGTCAGTGAAGCATAAAGACCCAAGCAGAGGAGGGCGCATGGTGGTAGAAGGCTTGTCATTACTGAGCAGTATGGATTGTGTTATTGTGTCTGACCCTGAGTTCTGCATGGTCACCCAACTCTGCCTCAAGGACCCAGGGGATAATTCATCATAAATGAAAATGCTCTTGGTAAAGGTGGGGAGGACTCAGTGGTCATGACCGGAGCTGGGATTTATGGCATTATAATAAGTTAATTAACTGCCGTGCTCATTGTGTTTTTAAGAATGAAGATAGCTTCTAAACACATATGCTTATTAGGAGAGATCTCTCTAAGCATATCGAGTGCTTGTTAGGGAAGGTGTCTTAAGAGGAATTAAAATTGTGAGTTTTATGAGGTCTAGGCCTACACATTAATCATAAGAACTCGAGTACTACAGGCTAATGGTGCCATAAAGAGCTGATTGGGTTACGCTGGTGTGCATCTGTTAAAATTGCCAGTTCGGAAATATCTGTGGAGTACTAACCGAGAAAAATCTATTCCCAAATAGCCAGTACACCGGAGTATTTAGAAAGAATTTGAAATGAGTAAGTAGCAGGTTAATAAAGGGAGAGAAAAAAGGGCCATCATGCCTAGTTTTGAGTTATTTCAACACAGTCATATAAAAATGTTGCAAAAATTTACCCAGAAAATAATTTTATACAAACTACAGCATACAAAAAAGAGAGAGAAGTGTTCAGAGGTTATATGCAAATTAAAATCTAATCAAGAATAAAGGTCAAAGTTCATAAAAATTTAAATTAATAAATGGAAAATAACAGAGATGATGTGATGATTCAGCATGAATGTGGGCTAAGAAATCTAAACACCTTAGTAGATGTCCTGCTTTGTGTAAGCTGAAATATCGAAGTTATTACAATAGGGCAGAAGTGAAAGGACTTGAAGACATAATCCAAAGCTGCATTTCTGCCCCTAGAAAAAGAACTCAGAGGTAGCATGGACTTACTCCTAGTCTATGAGTAGTTAGTACAGAAACATCTCCAATTGGGTCCAGACTTTGAACTTAGTATACATATAACCCCCAGTTGGTGGTGCTGTTTGAGAAAGGTCACAAAATCCCTTGGAAGTGGCCTGGCTGAAGGAAGCATGTCATAGGGGTCAGATTTTGAAGGTCCAGAGCCTCCTCCTGCTTCCAGTTTGTCGCTTCTGTTTCCTGCAAGGGCTTGAAGTTGTGAGCTCTGGGCCCCTGCTGCCAGGCCTGCTTGCCGCCATTTTTGCCACCATAATGCACTCATAACACCCTGGAACCATAAGCCCAATAAACTTTATCACAGCAACAGAAAAGAAAGTAATCCACTGGTTTATGTTTTTAAGCCCCTCCCAATTCACTGCATACTTCCTACATTGCAGTATCTACTTTGGAAAAGAAGATAATTAAAAGTAACCCAGCTACTTCTTAGCATCAGTCTAAGTTTTTATGTGTCGAACCGAAATGCTAAGAAACATGCAGGTGAAATGTCATTCAATAAATATACAAATGCTTAGATAAGATGCTGGTGAGTACTCAGTTACATACTGAAACTTAATCATTTATGTCTAAATAGTGTTTATTATAGGAGTCCAGAAATAGCATAAAATTATAAAATCTACTCACGCATAGCACTAGTACATTTCAATTCCAACCAAAATATCCAATAGGGTATTTTTGTGGTTTTTTGAGATTTACTTTTAATTATACTTAACATGTATGTGGGTACATGCACATGAGTGCTTGTGCCATGGAGTCCCAAAGAGGGTGCCAGGTCCCCTGGAGCTGGAGTTATGGGTGATTGGGTGATGAGCACTGGGAACCAAATTTGGGTCCTCTGGACAAGCAGCAAGAGTGCTTAACCATCAACCCATCTCTCCAACGCTAAGATTTTAATCTTTTAAAGATGCCTAACCTAAACCATCAACCAACATTCTACTTAACAATGACAGCATAAATAATTCTCAAAAATACCATTTTTATTTGATGTTGATATCAATAAAAACATTATTTGGCATATTTTGTGCTCCCGTAGTATGTCAAACACTGGCTGATAGGTATATATGTTATTTGTGAAATATCATTTCAAGGAACCCTAGGGCATAAAACGCAAAATTATAAAAGTTAGGAAAGAAGAGAAAAAAAGTGATCATTTCGAGACAACCTGGTTTTAAATGTAGAAACAAACATCAATGAAATGAAAAGCCACTAGACTTAAATTAAATTGGACAATAGTCAAACAAAAGTAAATAACCTTTCATACCAAATACTAATGTAATAGAAAAGAATAAACCAGGGGCTGGAGAGATGGCCTAGCAGTTAAGAGCACCGACCGCTCTTACAGAGGACCCGGGGTTCGATCCCCAGCACCCACATGGCGGCTGAGAACCGTCTGAAACTCCAATTCCAGGAGAACTCCAGTGCCAGGGGAATCCGACACCCTCTTCTGACCTCCACGGCATTGCACGACACGGGTGCACAAACCTGCATGCAGACAGTACATTCATACACATACAGAAATAAATAAAATTAAAAATAAATAAATAAAAAATAAAAAAAGAATAAACCATAAAGAGATCCCCTTTATAGTCAAAACAAAATTTAAGGTATTAACAGGAAGTAATGTCTTATATAAGTGCAACAATTCACTAAAACAGAATAAAGAAATACAGCTAATATATTCTGTAATGAGAAACTAACAAAAATTGCTTTTCTATCAATTATTCTGTTTTTGATTAACTAACATATATGTTAGTTGCAGATATTTGTGGAATTCAGCCCATATCAAATCCAACCTTGATTTATGTACCTTCCATACATCATTCACAGCTCCTAATAACCATTCAGGTTAACTTCCCCCACCTTCCACATGTGAAAGAAAATTTGCTGTCTTTCTGTGTCTGGCTTACATCACTTAACTTAATAGCTTGTAGTTCATCCATTTTGTTGCAAATCACAAGATGTCATTCTTTTATGGCTGAATAAAGAAGCATACTGCTATCTATACTTGCTACATTTTCTTCAGCCATCATTCATTAATAGATACCTACCCTGATTCCACCTCCTAGCTCTTATAAGTAGTGTACAATAGTCATGGTCATGGATGTATTTCTTTGACATTTTATTTCCTTTGACTAGACACCCAGGATTGGGATAGGTGGATCATATGGTAAGTCCATTTTCAGTTTTCTTGAAGAGCTTTCATACTAACCCAGTCCTGCCAACTGTATGAGTCCTATCATCTCTACACCTTCGCCCTGACAGTTGTTATTATTGTGTTGGTGATAGCCATTCTTATTAGGGTGAGATATCCGATTATTTGATTTACATTTCCCTGGTGGCTGATGTTGAGCATATTTTGTATGCTAGTCAGCCATATGCATTTAGCCTTTGGGGGTATGATTATTAAAAATGCTAATTCAAATCCCAACATTTTTTTTTTCTTAAATTGACTGTGCTGGATAGCTTCAGTTGTCAACTTGACATACGTGAGAAGAGCAAACCTCAGTGGGAAATTTCTTCTATCTGACTGCCCTGTGGGCAAGCCTCTGAGACATTTTCTCAATTCATGAGTGATGTGGGCGGGCCCAGCCCAGTGTAGGTGGTGCCACCCCTGGACAGGCGATCCTAGGTTGAATAAGAAAGCAGGCTGAGCATGGGCCAGAAGAGAAAGCCAGTAAGCACTGTTCTTCCATGGATTGTACTTCAATTCAGTTCCTTCTATGTTCCTGTCCTGAGATCCTGCCCTGGATTTCCTCAGTGAGGAATTGTGATTTGGAACTATGCCAAATAAACCCTTTCTACTTCGAGTTGTTTTTGTTCAGAAGTATTTTCTCAAAGCAATAGAAAGCTAACCAGAACATTGACCTGACCCATATAATTCTATAGTTTATTTGTGAAAGTGTAAAACATACATTTCCCATAATTGGAAATCATAAGAAAAGGTCAGAAGAGAATAGTTCATTCAGAACACACACACACACACACACACACACACACACACACACACACACACGTCAGTATTTGAATAGACTTGCATGATGTGTCAGTGTAAAGGTAGGATTTTAACAGAAGATAATCAGTATTTACCTACTATAGGTACTATAGGAATATAAATTAGTTTAAATTTTCAAAGGGATTTCCAAAGCAAAACTGGAAAGGAAAAAATAATAGAAAATATTTCTAAATTAGATGGATTATTTTCTTTAAAAGAGCAGTAGATGGCAGGAGTAAAATGGAGGAAGGATGAAGGGACAGGAAGGGAGGAAGGATGAATGGATAGGAAGGGAGGAAGGATGAATGGATAGGAAGGGAGGAAGGATGAAGGGACAGGAAGGGAGGAAGAAAACTGAAATCATAGTCAAATAAAAATACAAATTTAGTTACGAGAAACCTAAAAAGGAAAACCTGTTGTAAAAGAATAGACATCATACTAAAATGCAACAGATTTGGGAAAAATATTAGCACAAAATACATCAGTTCATAATGTTAGTGCTTTTGTTATAAAGATTTCAAACAGACTGGCTGACAGCCTCCAGGACAAAGAACTTAGAGACACAGGACTCCAAAGCCACAAGACCCAAGCCGGACAAGCCAGAGACCCATAGACCCAAAGAGCACAGTCAACCACATGGTCAGTGGATGACATCAGCCAGAGGGTGAGGGAGCTTTTTACAGTGTTATGTTCAAATGTGTCTTCAGTTCCATTCAGAAGAAACCAAAACTTCAGATTTTTAACAAATCATTCAACAAAATGCTGGAAAAGCAATGCCTGACATGATCATCCTGTCCTAAGACCATCTCTTTACAGTCACTGATAGGAGGAGAAAATCCATCCAAACAAAAAGATTGGTTACAGAAATACACTTAAATGGTGAAGTATCAACTGCTCATCCTGTTTGCTTTTCATCCAGACCAGGTAATCTTCACGATATAAAAAGTTAACCAAGAAACACTAAACACAACTTCTGGTCTCTGTCTAAGACTGGCTCAGCATCTCACCATGCCACGAGCAACCATGTGGCATGTTCCCTCGCCCCCAATTGCATGCAGTTATTTCAAACATCCACTTGCTTTTGTTCTTGTCATTTCCACCTTGAATGTTCTCTATTCTTGATGAAGAAAACCTTACTTTCTGAAGCTTAGTTCAAGCTTACTGTCAAACCCCAGGTAGAATTAACTCTAAAAGTCAATACATCTGTTGGGTCCTGCTCTGTGTCAGACAGTGGGGATAATATAGTATCTTTTCATCTTTCATGGTATTTGTACTCTGGTCACTGATATCATACGATTGCTGTGTCACAGCCCTTCACATATTCATATTTGTAATCAGCACAGTGAGCAGACTTGCTCACTTCTCCACCAGACCATAGCTCCTAGAAAAAATACTCGTGTCTTTCCATGAAACCAGCTATACCTTACATCCTGTACAATTTTAGTCTTTCTAAGTAGCTGTCCATACAGTAGACATCTAGTTTATTCTTGCTAATGTGCAAAGGGAATTATCCTGTTCTAAAAATGACTACAAAATCTTTAACTTCCTATGAAAAGGAAGCTCACAGTAAGGTAAAATCTATAATGGTAATTTAGAGGGAAAAACTACCCATCACAATTTGTGAGTGCTCAGTCCTCTGCTGCATGCAACATTCTGCTCTCCCTGAAGAAGTGACAAAACACTGAAACATTAATCAGCCCAGATACCTGCTAATCACTCTTCCAGTTAATTTGAGCAACAGAGAGAAAGGAGTCAGTATTCTTAAATTAACCCTGCAGAGACATATTAGCATAGAAGCACAAAACAAACCCATGTTGACATCTGGAGCTCTGAGCCGTAACTACACCCCAAACACAAGTAGATTGGGCATGTCTTCTTAAAGCAACTACGAAAGTCATTTCTTCTAGCATGGAAGCCCCAACAGCCTTCTATCCCAGGAATTATCCTGGGTTATCAAGGCTAAAGTCTGCAGTTTGGGCTGAGGGAAAGGAAATGTTAATTGTCAAGATAAGAAGCAAGAGTGCAGGATTTGTTACTGCTATTAGTGCTGCTCTGGTGAGGAACTCCCAGTGTGTTCAGTAGGCATTGTAATTTACCAGGCTTTCCCTGATCCTACTGCTCTACCTTCCTTAGTGGACTGAAAGGTCTCTGAAAAGAAGGCAGAATATGTGGCTTGTGGTACCTCGAATGATTACTTCCCTTTTCACTCCCAGAATATATATATTAACTATCATACAACTCTATGACTTAGAATATACCATGTAGACACCAATTATAAATTGCCCTAAAATATGAACTAAAAATGATATGCTCTGGTATAACCAGTTCTGAATTCCAGGAATATCAGGAGTCACAAAATACTTAAGCCACTGCTGGGCATGGTGGCACATGCCTTTAGTCCCAGTGCATGGGAGGCAGAGGCAGGTGGATCTCTATGAGATCAAGCCCAACCTAACCTGGTCTACATTGTAAGTTCCAGGCCATCTCTGGTTAAAAGGAGACCCTGTCTCAAAAATACCAAAAAAAAAAAAAACAAAAAAACAAACAAAAAAAACCCCCAAAACCCTAAATTGCATGTTTTAAGTAAGTACTTACTGAATGGACTGAGTTGCTTTTAAATAGTTATTCAAATATAGGTCTTGGTTCATAATCATTTCTAAAGTGGTTTTTTTGGAGAGATTCTATTGTAGAAGGTGAGGAGCCACTAGTAGGGTTAGGAACACATATCAGCCATTGCTCTTGTCCCAAAGAAGATTCTAATTAGAAAACTTGGGAGGAGGGACATGAAAGATGGGCTTTCATGAGACAAAGTAATGTATAATACTATTGATTCTGTGGTATTTTTAATTGTCTTAAGTTCATACCAGAGAAAGAACCAACTTCTTCATCATGAAGTGTTAAGAGTTTGAAGAATCTGTTCACATCAACCTGTCCCTCTCTTACATATTAAAATTCCATAAAAGTTAAGTACCTTGTTCAAAATTCTACGCAATTTAGCAGCAGATCTAAGATGAGAATGTGTCAGCCCTTCTTTCCTAGTAACACCACACTATGAATCTTTTAGAGAGAGGAGGTGTCAGCCACATTTGTACAAAAAATACAAATTGCTTTTATTAGCATGCCCAACTCTGTTATTTTCTTGCCTTTCAATTGACTTTCAGCAAATCTAACCCAGATATAATCTAGTGACCTACCACAACAAAACGTACAACTCTTTATACATATTTTATAATTTCTTTTAAGTTGCACTTTACAGGGCTTCTGAGTTTTTCTCTGGTATCTCCGGCATTCTGATTTTAGTTAATAGCAGTGAAATAACAACAAGAGCAAGAAAGTAAAATAACAATCCTTGATCTGGGCCTGTTTAGTGTGCCAGAGAAAAAAACACACCAGAGCTGGAGGCACATGAAAACATGTCAATCAGATGTAATTGCTCTCCAAGAGAAACACTTTTCAGGCAAGTAAAAAAGAACTCATCCTGAACACAAGTCTTTGTAGCAACGACTAATCTACTAATGACCAGCTCAGTTGTTATTCTCATACATGTTCAAGATGAACATTTGATTCAATGTGACAGAAAAGGACACCCTGACCAAATCACAGCTCTTAAGCAATAACATAAAGGGTACATATACACAGCATCTATCTACATATGCAGTAATAATACTGTGTCTATCATTAATGCAGTGCTATTGAGAATCCAAATGCCACTTAAGTATTTCATTGTTATTGACATGGTACAGATAAATATCAGAACTCTACTACATTTTCAAAAGCCTCTAGTTGTACAATGATTCTTTTAAAAAGTTCAATAGCCTAGATTCAGCCCGAAGACATGAAACTGACACCCTAAGGGTAATGTTTAAAGGCTGAATGTATAGAAAGTCTGCTTTAAAATATTTTCAATATCATTTTCCATTATTTCAGAGTCTACTTAAATGGAAACTCAATAATTTCCCCACAAAGGGCAAAGGGCATCTGTTCACTCATTCAATAAAAAAAGAAAAAGCCACACAGTCTATTATCACTGGTTATATTCATTACCCCACAACTAAAGTACCATATTTTAATAGCACCAGATTTAGAATATTCACAAGCTACAGGCATAAAGACTGTTCTTTTAAGTGAAGAAACAAAACAAAAGCAATAACAAAGTCTATAGTCTATAATAATTCCTAGCCAAAAGTCCATTGTAATTGCTATTCAGTTATCAAAGGCTAATGCCACCCATTAAGACCCACACACTCTCTAAAATACCATATTGGAAAAGCTTCTATAAACTATTTGTGTAGAAAATGCACAGTTTCATTTAATTTATTTATGTAGTAAGGACTGGGCAGAGTCAGGGCACTTTCTTTTCTCTTCTTATTCCTTTGGTTTATAAGAGAAAGCACATGAAACTACATGTTTGACCAGTCCCTCTGTTCACTGCAACAGCTCTTCCCATGGTACAAAGAGGCCAGTCATACTGCTGCTGCGCTGGAGTCCAGAGCCACCGCATGCGCTGGTGGTCATGCTCTACAGGCCCCATGCACTTTTCCCCTCCTCCCCCATGTTCAGCATCTGACCTCCAGCCTTTGAGTACAAACCCTGAGGAGTGCAGCCAGCTGTATTCACGTAGCTGGTCTAGAAGAGGGATGCACTGCCCAACCTCCTTCAGAAAGCAATCCACCCACCAGGACTGCCACCAGCAAATGGCTTTCACAATAGCTCCTTTGAGGATTATTTAGTTATCAATAACCAGCTTCCAATCCCAGCTTTGCAGGACTGCTCAGACCCAATGAAGGACTGGTACAGGAATGGAAAACTCTGGCAACTCAGGAAAACTCTGAAGTCTCCTTCCAGGTATAGAACTCCCTATGGAGTTGGCCAAGATCACCATCCGGCCTCTTCTGTTGATGCTTGCTTCCTTGCCTCCCTTGGACTTGTGGCTCTCATGGCCACTCATCAGTGGGCATTCTGCACTCCACACTCTGACCTAGGTGCTACTTCTTGAAGATCTCAACTTTGGACACTAAGGTTTTGACCCCTACTCTAAACATTAGACTCTAGAGCAGAACTCTCTCCTCAGGTTACTGCATCTGACTCCTGCTGAAGCTTCGTCTGTCAGTGAAGGCCTGAGCTTGGATGTAATGAGCACATTCTCGCTATTAATAAAAACTGCATTTCTTTTCCCTTTTGGTTATTGCAATCATGTCATGGCCCAGATGTCACTGAGGCAGATCACGAGTGGATGATAGAATTTAAACATTAAAATCACACCCTCTACTCCTAATAAGGTCTACTTCTAGAGCCAACTGAAAAGGTATAGTATGAATTTCCAGAAATGTCAAGGTTTCTTCAAATCATTTGAATTTTCCCCTTGAGAGTCTTCATTTCCATGACAACTATAAAGATTAAGGATTAGTGAACAGTTCCCAAATTCAAAAAAGTTTTAGAGTCTGAAAAATCTTAATTTAATTAGATTAAGGTAAGATTTATTGTTGTTTAATAAATAGAAATAAAGCTGAAAGAATGTTTTAAATCATTCACATTAAAAGAAACAGTGGATATAGAGTTTCAGAGAAATCCTCATTTAATTCATTGGAGGATTCTAAAAGTATTCATATTTCAATGACTACTATGAAGTTTAGAATTTACAGGCAGAGAAGATTAATTGACACTCCACATGAGCTGTATCATGATCTGATAGTTTATTCAAGTAAATCATTTAATTTGTGCTGTCGAAGGAAAGCTTAATACTCAAAAATATTTTAATTTTTTCTACAATAAACCACAAAGATTATACTATTTTTCTAAAGTTATGAATCTACAAACACATTGTGAACAAAAAAAATGAAAGGGGAAATCCTTCATAAGCCCATAGGGCTGGTAGAGAAGAAACTTGATGTTGGGATCTAGACATCTACTGTAGACACATGTATGTCACTCCCATCACTATATAACTATGTGGTTTTCCAAGGCCAATTGGTAATTTAAGCAAATTTCATAGAGAAGAGAAACAAAATTGGATCTCCATCGTTGGCTGAATAAATAACCAAGTAGAGTGTAGTCTCAGAACCACAAATGCCCGTCAGTTTATAGAACAACTCCACTACCACCTCCACCTGAAGTTAAGGTAAAGAAATTGACTTCAGTATAAGAAATATGAGCTCAGTTCAAACTCCAGAAAGCATTTAAAAATATAACTTGACAGCTGACATTTCTGCTCCTTATAAGAGAACAGATACTTGGAGGAAAAACTCGAGAGGCTTTTCAGTCATCCCTCACATTCCCATGCCAGTCTCTGAGAACCGCCCCTCACTGGCCCAGCAAATGAACTTTCCAGCCCTGGACCTTACCTCTAAATGAGTGCTTCCTCTTCCTCTTCTTAAAGTTCCCTAAGGTTAAATGTGCTTGCCTTTCATTGTTGCCTGACCTATTTTCCTTTCTTATAAAATAATGCTAGCTTAACTTGCCATAGGAATTTACATACCAACTTAAATTGCCATAGTAGTATTACAAACACTGGCTTTTACAAACACTGTATTGCACATCTCCTTCTCACTGATCTGAAGCCTCCAATAACCAAAAAGCACATGCATATTTCTTATTTATAGCATGAGCATTTATCAAGTAAATACCATTTAAACTAAACTAGAACAAAATAAAATCAATACTCTAAATCCTGACAATATCCATGCTTGCCAGACAGGCACTATGGAAGGTCTCCCCACAGCCCAGAGCCTTGGGATGCAGCCACTGTCATCTCCATGCTCGATGCCTAAGGAATGTTTCCTCCACAGTCCACTGACAAGGGACTGTTAGAGCCAGGAGCCTGAATATCATTGACACCTGGATAAAGTTCCATCTAGGGTACACAATTCCAGGAAGGCAACTGCCAGTACAAGTAGTCCAAGCACACCTGCAGTAGCTCTGCCTCAGGAGCTTGGCGTCCCACAGTCTTGAGTCAATGATTTCTGGTGCCACGATCCTGATCTCGCCTCTTCTCATTCAGGAGGACTTGGGGAAGGTCTTATCTCATGCTGTGCTCTAGACCTAAGACTGCTAGTACCACAGCCCCGGACATCTCCCGCATTCATCCTGAAAATACTGAGCAAGTTCACCTTCACATGCTGTCTCAGAGACCATGGCTACTGGTCCCAAATTCCTTAGGGTTACCTATGCATGCCATGAGTATTCAAGAGCAGTTCTCGCCATGCAGCATGACACTGAGACTGGATGCTGGGGTCACAGGCCCCACTGTCGTCTGTTCTTAACTTTTTTTTTAGTCTGAGGACACACTTTTCCTACCTCCTCTGCAAAGCCTAAAATAATTTTCATGAATCACCACAGTCTAGACAATTGAAACACTTTACACTGCTTGACATTACACCTTTGAGCTCACCTATAACACATTTGAGCTCACCTATAACAAAAGGCAAAGCAACTACCTAATGGACAGTCTGTGCCCTAATTAAGCGAATAAATAATGTTTTCCTATAAAACTAGTCCATAAAATTAGAAGCTACAACTGTTACAGACTTCGGTGTAGAGACACAAGAAAAATGAAAGGAAACATTACACCCCCAGAGGGAAGAGTAACTTTCCAGAGACACAGTCCAATCTGAATAAAGTCTGAAATGCATGAAAAGTTCAAAGTAGTGATATTAAAGGCAGCCAAGGGGATGCCGGAAGTTACGGACAGCACAAAGAAAGGAAAAGCAACTGAGTAGAAGAACAAGATATTTCCCAAATATACAGAGATTGGGAAAACGAGCCAGTGGGGGACTTGGAACTAAATATTTCAATCAATGGAATAAAAACACAACAGACTAAAGCAGCAAGAGAAAGTGTTTTTGAATGTGAGAACACATATTTTGAATTAATACTGTCAGATAAAAAAGAAGGAATGATTTTAAAAAAGAATGAAGAGCAAAGAAAAAACTTATAAGATGTCTGGGACACTCAAGTGGATTATGATAATCCAAGGAAAAGAAGAAATTCACTGAAATATTTTTCCTCTTCAAAAAGATGTAGAGATTCAGATAAAAGAATCCTGAATAACCCTAACTAAATACAACCAAATAAAAGAGCTTTACAAATGCATGTTTTAGTTGGTGTGCCAAAAGTCTCAGACATAGCCAGAATTCTGAAAGAGCACTGGAAACACTGAGTCACATGTAACCAAGTGCCCATTCAACCAAGAGCAGAACTCTACAAGCCAGAAGAAAATTGGATTATATATTCAAAGCCCTGAGACAGAAAAAGTGGCTGCATCTTACTACACCAAGCAAAACTCTTTCAGAAATAATGTCATTCCCAGAGAACTACAAACTGACTGAACTTGTCACCACCAAGCTAGCTCCACAGAAGTTATTGAAGGGAAACCTATACACTAGAAGTATAAGAATGATAACAGGGCTGGAGAGATGACTCAGTGGTTACTGGCTGCTCTTGCAGAGGACCCGGGTTCAGTTCCTGACGCCCACATGGTGGTTGATAACTGTCTGTAACTCATTTCCAGTGGATCCAACATCATCTTCTAATTTCTGTGGATACTGCATGCACATGGTTGGCATACTTGCATACATGCAAGCAAAACACTCATACATCTAAAATAAAAATAAATAACTCTTTTAAAAAATAATAACCACCATCACGAAAATACATGATTGTATAACTCTTACTAGAAAAACACAGAAAACACAGAAAGAGAATCAAATCTTCCATGTCACAAAACCACAACATCACAAAATTAAACTATAAAAAGAGATGGAAAGGAACAAAATATTTATTAAACAAACATCAATTAGTGAAAGGATAAAGTAGATATTATCAATAATAACCCTGAATTTAAAAGGAGATAAAATCACCCATCAAAAGACATAGGCTAGCCAAAAGAAAAACAAGAGCCAACTATAAGCTGCCTACAAGAAACACAGTTCTTTTGTTAAGATATACACACACTGAAAGCCAAAACATATCACAAAAATGGAAACCAAAAGGAAGAGGGACAACTACACTTTATGAGATTAAAAAATCTTTAAATAAAAGTTATAAATAAGAGAAAGAGACAAATAAGTTTATATATTCATAAAAGGATATTTAATAATTACAAGTATACATGTTTCAAGCATGTAGTGACTGAGATACATATTCCAAGTATTACTATATATAAAAGGAGAAAAATACTCTAATACACTCAATATTTGTGGTCTTCAATATTTCCAATGAATAGATAATCCAGAGAAAATCAACAAAGACAACTCTGAGCTAAAACATGCTTTGAACAAATGCACCTAACAGACATCTTCAGAACAGTTATGCAACATACATATCCTCTTTATCAGTACACATTCTGTAGGACAAACCATATGTTAGGCCACAAATCAAGCCTCATATTTTAAAATCATGTCATGCATTTTCTCAGAACACAATAGCATAAAACTATAAGTCAACAATAATATAGAAAGTCAGTCCATAGATGGAAATAGTTATATACGGAAGTATACAACCACAGGGAATAACATGCTTCTGAGTGACTGATAGACAATTAAAGAAATTAAAAGTGAAATAAAACATTTCTAGAAATGAATGTATAATGACAGCACAACATAGCAAAAATCTGCAGGATACAGCAAAAGCAGTTCTGAGAGGGAAATTTATACCAATAAATGTACACATTAAAAAGTAGAAGAGGGGCTAAAGACATGACTCATCAGTTGTATGTGCGGGTTGCTCTTCCAGATGACCTGAAATTTGTTTCCACCACCCATGTTGGGTGGCTCAGAACCACTTTTAACACCAGCCCTGGGGGATCCAACACCCTCTTCTGGTTTCTATGGGCACTTGCACACACATGACATACATTCACACAGATTAATGCATACACATAAATAAAAATTAAAAATAAATCTTTAAAAAAGGAAAACAATCTCAAACAATCCAACATCAACATGCTGGACATAGTAGCTCACAGCTATAATCCCAATACTAGTGTTACAACGGCTCGACTTCTGTGCCCTTGAGGCCAGTTGGGTATACATGGGAAGTTCCAAGTTAGTGAAAGTTAGTTTACATAGACTCTGATAAAAATAAATAAATAAATTTTGGACTCACAGCTCTGACTCCAGACACCCACCCAGAGTCAGTGAGGTTCTGGTGAGTCAAGGTGGTCTCACCTTGTCCTTGGGGGGCACACCATCAGCCCCCGGAACTGCCAGCTCGGACTTCAGACACCCGTCCAGAGTCAGTGAGGTTCGGGTGAGTGAAGGTGGTCTCACCTTGTCCTTGGGGGGGGCTCACCATCAGCCCCCGGAACTCCCAGCTTGGACTCTGGACACCCACCTGGAGTCAGTGAGATTCCAGTGAGGCAAGGCAGACCTGCCTGGATCCTTGAGGACCTACCGGCACATGGGCCAAAGCAGCAACCCAACCCAGTGCTCAACCCCCAACGTCATCCTGGTGGAGCTCTGGTGCAGAGGACCCAACAGGTGGAGCACTGGTGATCATAGTCTGTGCAGCCAATGTTGAGGTCCCGGAACTCAAAGAACAAATAAACAGACAAATCCACATGCCAAAGACACAAAGAGAAAACAACATGGGAAAAGCTCATAATAAATCCACATGAACTCTACCAACCCTACAGAAGATCCCTAAAATGAGATCTCCAAGGAAAGAAGACAAGACACCTACCTTAGAAGAACAACTGTAGACACATCCAAAGAAATCAGAGAACTAAGGGAAGAGAATGAAAAACTCAGGAAGGACCTAGAGGGAGATAATGACAAATGATGGAAAGAACTATGGGGAGGGATTGAAAAACTCAAGAAGGACCTAGAGGGAGAAAAATCACAAACTCCGGAATGAAGTCAAAACACTGAAAAGATCCCAGTCCGAAATGAAAAAAAAAAAAAAAA
>VZQC01004822.1:4249913-4262413 GCA_009823505.1 Rhizomys pruinosus
AAAAAAAAAAAAAAAAAAAAAAAGTCAAAATACTGAAAGCCACAAGAGAAAAACAACAAGTTACATATAAGGGGAAACCCATCAGAATCATGTGGACCAAAGTATTCCCTGTGCTAAACGACTTTAAATGCCAACCCAGACTACAATATCCAGCAAAAAATGTCAATTATAGTTGAAGGAGAAAGAAAAATCTTTAATGACATAGACAAGATTAAAGAATACATGTCTAAGAAACCAAAACTTCAGAAAATCCTTGAAGTAATCCAAAGAACAGAAGAAAGAAGAAACTATCCCTAAGCAATTAAAGACAGAAAGCAACAAAATCATAACAGAGTACATATAAACCTAGACCAAGAATGCAAACAAAAAATAAGGTAAAAGGAATCAACACACATCTCTCAATAATAACATTAAATACTAATGGTCTAAACTCCCCAGTCAAAAGGCATAGACTGGGAGAATGGATTAGGAAACTAAACCCTTCTGTGTGCTGTCTACAAGAAACCCATCTCACCCTCAAGGACAGACACCACCTTAGAGTGAAAGGAAGGAAAAAATATTCCAAGTAAATGGTACTAAGAAACAAGCTGGAGTGGCTATTCTAATATCAGACAAAATAGATCTCAAAGTAAAATTAATCAGAAGAGACAAAGAGGGTCATTACATCCTTGTCAAAGGAACAATGAACCATGAAGACTTCACAATCCTAAATGTCTATGCACCAAACTCTGGTGCACCTAACTTTATAAACACAACTCTGCAGGACCTCAAGACACAGATTGATCCTAACACACTATTAGTGGGAGACTTCAACACCCCACTGAGCCCCTTGGATAGAGCAATAGGACAAAAAATAAACAGAGAGACATCAGAACTGAACAGTACAATACACCAAATGGACCTCACAGACAGCTACAGAATATTCCATCCAAATACCAGAGAATATACTTTCTACTCAGCACCTCACAGAACATTCTCCAAAATTAACCACATACTGGGGCACAAAAGGAACCTCAACAAATACAAAAGGATAGAAATTATTCCATGTATTCTATCAGACCACAGTACAATAAAGCTCAATATGAACACCAGAATAAATCCAACTAGCTACAAGAATGCATGGAGACTAAACAACATAATCTTGAATAACGAATGGGTCAGGGAAGAAATAAAGAATGAAATAAAAGTATTCATGAAACTGAACGAAAAAGACAATGCAACACAACAAAACCTGTGAGATACTTTAAAAGCAGTCTTGAGAGGGAAATTTATAGCCCTAAGTGCCCACATCAAAAAAACAGAAAAGGAACAAGTAAATGATCTAACACTGCAGCAACAACAAATGAACTGCAAACCCAACAGACAGGAAGAAATAACAAAAATCAGAGCAGAAATCAATGAAATAGAAACAAAGAAAATAATGCATAAAATCAACAAATCCAAAAGCTGGTTCTTTGAAAAAATAAACAAAATAGACAGACCTCTAGCTCAGTTAACCAAAAGAGAGAGAGAGAGAGAGAGAGAGAGAGAGAGAGAGAGAGAGAGAAACTCCAAACCAATAGTATTTGTGATGAATGGGGAAACATCACAACAGACAAAGATCCAGTCAATCATACAGGAATACTTCAAAAATCTATATTCCACTAAATTTGAAAACCTAAGAGAAATGGATGAATATCTGAAAGCCTGGGAACCAACAAAGTTTAAACAGACCCATAATATTTGAGGAAATTAAAGACGTAATTAAAAACCTCCCAACTAAAAAAAGCCCTGGTCCAGATGGCTGCACAGCAGAATTCTATAAAACATTTAAAGAGGTCCTACAACCATTGCTACTCAAACTGTTTAGAAGGATACAAACAGAGGGAATTCTCACAAACTCCTTCTATGAAGCCAGCATCACTCTAATACCAAAACCAGGCAAAGATGCAAGCAAAAAAGAAAGCTATAGACCCATCTCACTAATGAACATAGATACAAAAATTCTCAACAAAAGACTTGCAAATTGCTTACAGACCCACATCAAAAAGATCATCCATCATGATCAAGTTGGATTCATACCAGAGATGCAGGGACGGTTCAACATACATAAATCAATAAATATCATAAAACACATAAATGGACTGAAAGACAAAAACCACACATCATCTCAATTGATGCAGAAAAAGCTTTGACAAGATCCAGCGTCCCTTCATGATTAAATTCCTAGAGGGAATAGGACTGAAAGGAACCTTTCTCAACATGATCAAAGTCATATATAGTGAACCCACTGCCAACATCATCCTAAATGGAGAAAAATTGGAACCATTTCCCTTAAAGGCAGGAACCCAGCAAGCCTGCCTCCTATCACCACTCCTCTTCAACATAGTGCTTGAAACACTTACTAGGAAAAAAAAAAACAAGAGAAGGAAATTAAAGGAGTACTAATAGGAAAAGAAGAAGTAAGCTATCCCTTTTTGCAGATGATATGATAGTTTACCTAAGGGATGCTAAAAACTCCACCAGAATACTTCTAGAAATGATTAAGAGTTTTAGTAAAGTGTCAGGCTACAAAATTAGCCTAGCAAAATCAGTAGCCTTTCTTTACACCAACAATAAACAAGTGGAGAAGGAATATAAGAANAAAAAAAAAAAAAAAAAAAAAAAACATTTAAAGAGGTCTTACGACCACTGCTGCTCAAACTGTTTAGAAGGATACAAACAGAGGGAATTCTCCCAAACTCCTCCTATGATGTCAGCATCACTCTAATACCAAAACCAGGCAAAGATGCAAGCAGAAAAGAAGCTATAGACCCATCTCACTAATGAACATAGATGCTAAAATTCTCAACAAAATACTTGCAAATCTCATACAGACCCACATCAAAAAGATCATCCATCATGATCAAGTTGGATTCATACCAGAGTTGCAGGGATGGTTCAATATACATAAATCAATAAATATCATAAAACAAATAAATGGACTGAAAGACAAAAACCACAGATCATCTCAATTGATGCAGAAAAAGCCTTTGACAAGATCCAGCATCCCTTCATGCTTAAAGTCCTGGAGAGAACAAGACTGAAAGGAACATTCCTCAACATGATCAAAGCCATATATAGCAAACCACTGCCACCATCATCCTAAATAGAGAAATATCAGAACCATTTCCCTTAAAGGTGGGATCCCAGCAAGGTTGCCCCTTATCACCACTCCCTTATCACTCACTGCTAGAGCAATAAGACAAAAGAAGGAAATTAAAGGAATATTAATCAGAAAAGAAGAAGTTAAGCTATCTCCCTTTTTGCAGATGATATGATAGTTTACCTAAGGGATGCTAAAAACTCCACCAGAAAACTTCTAGAAACAATTAAGAGTTTTAGTTAAGTGTTGGGCTACAAAACTAACTGATAAAAATCAGTAGCCTTTCTTTACACCAACAATAAACAAGTGGAGAAGGAATATAAGAAGACTTTCCCACTCACAATAGCCTCAAAAATAATAAAATACCTGGGAACAAACCTGAACAAAGACACTAAAGATCTCTACAACAAAATTTTTCAACTCCTGAAGAAGGAGATTGAAAATGACATCAAAAGATGGAAAGACCTTCCATGTTCATGGATTGGGAAAAATTAATATACTAAAAATGTCCATTTTACCCAAATTATTATACAGATTCAATGTAATCCCAATTAAAATCCCTATGAGCTTCTTCACAGACTTGGGGAAAAAATCCTTAAATTCATATGGAAAAACAAAAGACCTCAAATAACTAGAGCAACCCTGAGTGAAAAATGCAATACAGGGGGGTTTGCCCTACCAGACTTCAAACTATATTACAGGGCCATAGTCATAAAGACAGCCTGGTACTGGCACAAAAACAGACCCACTGACCAATGGAACAAAATTGAAGATCCAAACTTGAGCTCATACAATTTCAGCCACCTCATATTTGACAAAAGGGGAAAAAAAGCTCAACGGAGGAAGGATAGAATCTTCAGCAAATGGTGCTGGCAAATTAGATCATCATTTGCAGAAGAACAAAATTAAACCCCTACCTCTCACCTTGTACAAAAATCAACTCCAAGTGGATCAAAGCTCTCAATGTGAAGCCTGAAACCCTGAAGGTGATAGAAGAAAAAGTTGGCAACAACCTACAAGACATAGGCATAGGAAAAAAATTTCTAAATCAGACAGCAGCTGCACAGGAAGTAAGGTCAACAGTGGACAAATGGGACCTCATCAAATTCAATAGCTTCTGTACAGAGAAAGAAACAATCAAGGAAGTGAAAAAAACCCACAGAGTGGGAGGAAATCTTTACCAGTGACACATCTGACAGAGCATTAACGTCAAGAATATATAAACTATTCAAAAAAACAAAGTAAGAAGACAAATGGCCTACTAAAAAGATGGAGTAAAGAGCTGAACAGAGACTTCGCCAGTGAGAAACATCTTAAAAAGTGTTCAACATATTAATAATTAAGGAAATCCAAATTAAAACCACTCTCAGATGTCATCTCACTCTAATACGACTAGTTGAGATCAAGAAAACAAATGATACCAAATTCTGGAGAGGTTGTGGGGAAAGGGGAACACTCATCCACTTCTGGTGGGAATGTAAAATCATACAACCACTACAGAAAGCAGTGTGGAGAAACCTTAAAAGACTCAGAATGAGCCTATCGCCTGACCCAGTCATAAAACTCCTGGGTATGTACCTCAAAGACTCATCCTACACAAAGATAGCACTGGCTACTCTTGCAGAAGCCCTTGATTCAGTGGTGGCTAACAACTATCTAGAACTCCAGCTCTAGAAGATCCATGTCCTCGTCTTAATCTCTGTGAGCACTGTGCAACATAGGTACACTTCCATGTGTGTAAACATACACATAAAAGAAAAATAAGATATTTGAAAAATGAACACTATTAAGTAATAAGGAAAGAGTGTTCTTAGAAGAGGAAAAGAAGAAACAAATGTCCAAATGACCCAAAGTTGTGTAGAAATAAAGGGTATCCAAATGTCAAAACGGGCAATTAATTCAGTTTCTTATAGCAAGGAGGTCAACTATCATCACTTTCTACAGCAAGGAGTTCAACTACCATCACTTCCTATAGCAAGGAGGTCAACCGCCATCACTTGAATTTGGCAAGAACTCAAAGATAGTCAAGGAAAAGGGGGGGGGGAAACTTGCTCTACCTGGAGTTGCTGACATAGGGACCTGGAAGTTAGCTTGATAGAAATGGATGTCTTCAGTGATTGCTTTGGGGAGCCTATTTAACTGCCTCTTATTGGTCCCAAGTTAGATGCTAAGCTATGATGGGAATCAAACTATAGAAGGCAGAAATTGTGGAGCAGCTCTCCGAGCTGACTACTCATAGAGGCTGTGGTTTGGCTTCCTGAGTTTCTTATGTGGGTCAGAGTTTTATTTACACATGCTGTCTGGCCAGTGTTTATATATTCACCCTCTTAAGAGAGTTGGTTCTTCTGGGAACTGAAACCTCAGTATACAGAGGGTATATACTTCATCAGAAGAAGAAAAGGAATGGGGACAAGAAAGCATGGTAAACAGAAGCCACAATATGCACCATGGTGGTTGACTTGAGTATTTTTAACAACAGCTCATTTATTTCGCAAACTGGAAAACCTGATTCATGCAGAAAGAATCCACATTTGGGAGGCCATTTGTGTGCTATATAGACAGAATAACTCCTTCTCCCCAAATGCTCATGCCTTAGCCCATAGGATAAATGAACAGGGACAAAAAAGGAGACTATGTACATTCAATTAAGGAAAAATTCCTTATATAAGCAGGTTTCTTTAGAATTTCAAGTCAGACTCAATATAACCATATAAGTCCTTTAAAAGTAGAAGAATATAACAGAAATATTGGTCAGAACAATGCAACAATAAAGAAGAGGTGGAGGGCTGGGTAGATTGACCCAAGCACCGAAAAAGATAGGCATCCTCAAAGGTTGAGACCATTCCTCAGGGGACAACCAGAATTAAGCTTAGTGGTGCATGTTGATGCCATGAACGAACCAGGAAAGACATCCCCCATGTGCTTCAGGAAGGTATACAGACCTGCAAGCAGAGCTAGAAGGTCACGAGTTTGTGTTCAAACAACACCACCAACAACAGAGGGGACTGCATCAAGGAACTGACTGAAAGGGTGAATCTGGTGGGGTGGGGGGCTGGGAGGGGGACACGAGTCTGGATTCAATTTGTAACATAACCTTGTACAAAAAAAATATGTAAAACAATAAATAAAAAATTAAAAATAATTAAGAAAAACAAATTTGTGTACATTTAAGAAATTAAGCCAAGAAAGGCCTGGTGGCGCAGGCCTTTAATCCCAGCCCTTGGGAGGCAGAAGCAGGCGGATCTCTGTGAATTCAAGGCCAGCCTGGTCTACATGGTAAGTCGAGTTCCAGCAAGTTCTAGGACAGCTGGGACTACAGGGAGACCCTGTCTCAAAGATCAAAAAAAAGTTAATCAAATGCAGGGTCCAGACTACATTGCTGTAGTTTCACCATTCACCCCAATCGAGCCTTACATTCTACCACGCCCCCTCTTCCACAGATTATTCCCTGGGCTTAGAAAAGGGGCACAGGTGGATGAGAAGCAGAACAGTCCACTCTCTCTGGAGCTGTTGTTTTGGATTCTGGATCAATTCTGGCTTTTTCCTTTCATGGAGCTGACAGTTGTCCAGGAATAACCTTTCAATCTACTAATGAAGACAAGCAATTAGTATATAGGTACTTAAACAGTATAATAGTTTATGGTAGGTTACTTTGGTATAGACACATATGTTTAGATGATATGTTGACCACGAACTACATTTTTTCCTGTTAAATATGACAGGGTCTTACTGTGGCTTATATACATCTCCTAACCTGTAGAGGATGTAAGCTTGTTGGCATCAGCCATGGGTTATTCCTCCAAGGAGAGAGTATAGCCAATTAGATTTGGGATATACAGACATATGACTGACCTTTGCGACAAGTATTTCCAGCAGGTGAGGTGTAGCTGGTGCTGACAGTGGAGCCTTGTTTGTACTCAAGGAGACCCGTATTTGCTTTATTGGTTTAGTGGCCCTTGGTAACACTCTCTGGCTTTCCAGAGGCCATCTGTACACCTTGCATGTGTCGGTCTCTAATGCATCTTTTTATGTATATGAGTGTCATTGACTGCATGTATGTGTATGAGTTAGTGCAATGCCTAGTGTCAGAAGAGGGCATTGGATTCCGCTGGAACTGGGGTTCGTAGCCACCATGTGAGTGCTGGGAATCGAACCTGGAGAGATGGCTCAGCAGTTAAGAGCACAGACTGCTGAGCCATCTCTCCAGCCCCTATCATATCACTTTTGACATTGACAACCATTACTAATGAGGAAACGTGGGTTTATATTGGCCCAGAGATGGATTTTCATGCTACCTTTCATGAGGTAGCAATGAAGTAGCAATCTGATGACTTATATTGGTCTATCCATTTCTACTGAAACAAACTATCACTGACTTAATTCTTTTTTTTTTTTTTTTTTTTTTTTTTTTTTTTTTTTTTTTGATCTTTGAGACAGGTCTCCTGTAGTCCCAGCTGTCCTAAGACTTGCTGGACTCGACTTACCATGTAGACCAGGCTGGCCTTGAATTCACAAGAGATCCGCCTGCTTCTGCCTCCCCAAGGCTGGGATTAAAGGCATGCCCACCACGCCTTTCTTGGCTTAATTTCTTAAATGATACACAAATTTGTTTTTCTTAATTATTGTTTAATTTTTTATTTATTGTTTTTACATATTTTTTTGTACAAGGTTATGTTACAAATTGAATCCAGACTCGTGTCCCCCTCCAGCCCCCCACCCCCCACGATTCACCCTTTCAGTCAGTCCTTGATGCAGTCCCCTCTGTTGTTGGTGTGTTGTTTGAACACAAACTCGTGACCTTCTAGCTCTGCTTGCAGGTCTGTATACCTTCCTGAAGCACATGGGGGATGTCTTTCCTGGTTCGTTCATGGCATCAACATGCACCACTAAGCTTAATTCTGGTTGTCCCCTGAGGAATGGTCTCAACCTTTGAGGATGCCTATCTTTTTCGGTGCTTGGGTCAATCTACCCAGCCCTCCACCTCTTCTTTATTGTTGCATTGTTCTGACCAATTTTCTGTTATATTCTTCTACTTTTAAAGGACTTATATGGTTATATTGAGTCTGACTTGAAATTCTAAAGAAACCTGCTTATATAAGGAATTTTTCCTTAATTGAATGTACATAGTCTCCTTTTTTGTCCCTGTTCATTTATCCTATGGGCTAAGGCATGAGCATTTGGGGAGAAGGAGTTATTCTGTCTATATAGCACACAAATGGCCTCCCAAATGTGGATTCTTTCTGCATGAATCAGGTTTTCCAGTTTGCGAAATAAATGAGCTGTTGTTAAAAATACTCAAGTCAACCACCATGGTGCATATTGTGGCTTCTGTTTACCATGCTTTCTTGTCCCCATTCCTTTTCTTCTTCTGATGAAGTATATACCCTCTGTATACTGAGGTTTCAGTTCCCAGAAGAACCAACTCTCTTAAGAGGGTGAATATATAAACACTGGCCAGACAGCATGTGTAAATAAAACTCTGACCCACATAAGAAACTCAGGAAGCCAAACCACAGCCTCTATGAGTAGTCAGCTCGGAGAGCTGCTCCACAATTTCTGCCTTCTATAGTTTGATTCCCATCATAGCTTAGCATCTAACTTGGGACCAATAAGAGGCAGTTAAATAGGCTCCCCAAAGCAATCACTGAAGACATCCATTTCTATCAAGCTAACTTCCAGGTCCCTATGTCAGCAACTCCAGGTACGAGCAAGTTTCCCCCCCCCTTTTCCTTGACTATCTTTGGTTCTTGCCAATTCAAGTGATGGCGGTTGACCTCCTTGCTATAGGAAGTGATGGTAGTTGAACTCCTTGCTGTAGAAAGTGATGATAGTTGACCTCCTTGCTATAAGAAACTGAATTAATTGCCNTTAACCTGATTGGACATACAACCCCTCACTCCCCGCTGGAAGGTGGGGCTGTGGGGGTTTGGGCACAACAGCCTGCAAATTGGTTTTACATGAAGGATGCTTGTACTCATGGATTATCACTTACAGCTAAAAAATGGAAAAAAAAACTGAGAGAGATATGCAGGACAGTCATGGCAGAATGCATGATCTCGGTTGGGGTGGGGGTGGGGGGGAAGGGAAGGGGAGATATGCCTGAACTGAATTGGAAAATGATGTATGAAATGCACAAAGCATCAATAAAAAATGTTAAAAAAATAATAATAATAAATAAATAAATAAGTGATATGATAAACTAAACTTGGTATTAGTGCACCTGCAGGTTCTCCTAGACAACTCTCTTCATTGGCTGTTTTCCATATTGATTTCCTTTTTCCAATTCATGCCATCTGAATGCGATAGCATGCATTTTGCCTAATTCTAGCATGAAGCCCAAGACAGGAGCAATTTTATTCCTACCAAATGCAAAGGAAGTCAGTACTTAGACTCGGTGTTGTCAGAGCACAGCCACGTTTATTTCCCACTGAGGCTAGGCTCTTCCCATTGCAGCATATTCCTTATGTTTAAAATGTTCTTGAATGATAAAAGGTGTCAGTTTCACTGGCCTCGCTGCTTCCTACTCAGACCTGGTCAATTAATATGATCTTTGATAGTAGCCTTCTATGTGGAATCTTTCAAGGTAACCAATCCATTTAATTCAAGCAACATGATAATGAAGTTCAATAAATTTCATGTTATTTGTGAATTTTTACTCTTACATAATTCATATTTAATATCCCATAACTGAGCACTTTTCTTCTGCTTTATATAGTTTATTTTTTATATAGAAATTTTTTACAACTTTTCTATGAGGTGATGGTGTGTGTGCGTGTGTGTGTGTTTGTGTGTGTGTGTGTGTGTGTGTGTATTACTAGGGACTGAACCTAGGGCCTTGTGTACAAGGCTCATACTCTACCACTGAGCTGTACCCTCAACTGAATGAGACTCTAAGGGCAGAGAACCAAGCTCAGACAATTCAGCCAAAGGAATTGGAACAAATCCCTTGCCCTCTATATGCCTACTACATACCTCCTCTGAGAGAGGGGATGCTAACAGTGCCACCTCATGGCTGTTATGAGAATTGAATAAGATCAAATTGCTAAAAGTAAATTGAGCCTCATTGATCAGGCTGGTTGGGTTCAGGGACAACAAATTGTCTATTTTCAAATAATAAGTTATTATCTCTCTAGAAATCTTGAAATCTGAAAGATCACTTGGGCCCCCTTTTGCTTCCAGATATTTAGGACGAGAATGACTTGTTGAAGTAAAACTTCTCTAAGCATCTTTTACAGTCAATACCACATTATCTCTTTTAATTAAGGCCATTTCTGCTTATGTTGTCTTTGAAAACTTGAAGTAGATTTGAGGTAAAGGTATTTCAGACATAGGAAAAATAATCCAGCCAGACTAACTTAAATGGAAAGAGAGCAAGGGGTGGTTGAGCAACAAGTGGAGGGAAATGTAGGCATTATATGAAATAATGTGAAGACAGCAGACACGCAGTGACAAAGATGTGTTGGGTTTCATATGAAGAAAATAAGAGCACCAAGCTGGATGAATAAGAAAACACTAGCGGATCTGAGAGGAGTTTGAGGAAGGAATGATTAAGATAAAAATACACGACTGAAATTCTAATTCTCTATTCAGAGCCAAATATAATACTAAAGTCTTTATAAGCTGGGTAATTAAGCAAAATATATTAATACAGCTCTGATATCAGAAATGGATTATTCTGCTGAGGAGATGTTGGCTAGGGGATCCAAGTGGCCAAAAAGGTAAAGCCTTTTTGCCAGCAAACAAGGATACCTGCAAGAAGAGAGGTGGTAAGGTCCTGCTGTCGAAGATCTGGTGTAAGCATGGGAAAGATGTATTGAGACCACACTTGCAATTGTACAGTTGGTCTCTGGAATGTCAGAGAGTGTTATCAAAAGCCACTAAATCAATAAAGCAAATATTGGTCTCCTTGAGTCAAGCAAGACTCCTCTGTTAGCATCAGCTACACCTCACCTGCCTGGAAATACTGTGCAGCAGTGGCAGCCATATGTCTGTATATCCCAAATATAATTGGCGATTAGCTCTCTCCTTGGAGGAATAATTCTCAGCTGATGCCACAAGATTATGTCCTCTAGTGGTTAGGAGATGTTATAAGCCACAGTAAGACCTTGTCATCTTTTACAGAAAAGCTATAGCTCATGGATTAGCATACCATCCAAACATATGTGTCTATACCAATGTAACCTACCATAATAATTAGTACTGTTTAAATGCCTGTATATCTGATTGCTTGTCCTTCATCAGTATGAGAAAAAGGTTATTCCTGGATAAACTGCCAACCCATGAAAAGAAACAGCCTGAACTGCTCAGTGTCCAAAATGACATCTCCAGAGAAAGTACACTGTTTTGCTTCTTGCCCACTTGTGTCCCTTTTCTAAAGCCTAGGAAACAATCTGCGGAAGAGGGGGTGTGATAGAATGTAAGGGCTATGATTGGGTGAATTATGAAACTACAGAACTATAGACTGGACTCTTATTTGATCAACATGATTGTACATACAAGCCCCTCCAGCTGGACAATGGGGGCCTTGGGCTGTGTAAGTTTGGGCATAGCTGCTTGCAAACTGGTTTTACATGAAGGATTCTAGTATTCATTACTTATTACTTATTATTTAAAAAATCAATATATTAATACAGGAGCTCTGACATCAGCAATGGATTGTTCTACCAGGTGGATGTTGGCCAGGGGATCCAAGGCCCCACAAAAGGTAAGGGCTCCTTGCCTCTAAGTTGGGATACCTACAGGAGGAGAGGCAATAAGACCCTGCTGCCGAAGACCTGACGTTAACATGGGAGGGATGTATTGAGACCACACATGCAAGTGTACAGATGGCCTCTGGAATGCCAGAGAGTGTTACCAAAGGCCACTAAACCAATAAAGCAAATATGGGTCTCCCTGAGTCAAGCAAGACTCCACCGTCAGCACCAGCTACACCTCACCTGCCTGGAAATACTGTGCAGCAGAGGCAGCCATGTGCCTGTATATCCCAAATCTAATTGGCTATTGGTCTCCCCTTGGAGAAATACCCATGGTCTGATGCCACAAGCTTACATTCCTCTCCCGGTTATATGTATAAGCCACAGTAAGACCCTGTTCACTATTCAACAGGGGGGAAAATTGTAATTCATGGATTAAAATAACATCCAAACATCTGTGTCTATGCTAAAGTAACCTACCATAAACTATTAGTGCTGCTTAAAAATACCTAGATATATCTAATTGCCTTGTGCTTCATTAGTAGGGACGAAAGGTTATTCCTGGACCAAACTGTCAGCCCATGAAAGGAAACAAGCAGAATTGACCAGAGTCTCATCAACAGCTCCAGAGAGAGGGATGTTTTAACTCTCACCCACCTGTGCCCTTTTCTAAGCCTAGGAAA
>VZQC01004822.1:4267413-4433875 GCA_009823505.1 Rhizomys pruinosus
TGTTGGATACCCTGGATCTGTAGTTACGGGTGGTTGTTAGCCACTATGTGGGTGCAGGGAGTCTAATCTGGGTCCTCTGCAAGAGCAGCCAGTGCTCTTAACCTCTGAGCCACTCTCCAGCCCAGCATGAACTTTTTTTTTTAATTTTATTTAGTTCTGTATGTGTATAAATGTACTGCCTGCATGCAAGTCTGTGCACCCGTGTCGTGCAACGCTGCGGAGGTCAGAAGAGGGTCTTGGATTCCCCTGGAGCTGGAGTTCTCCTGGAATTGGAGTTTCAGACGGTTCTCAGCCGACATGTGGGTGCTGGGGATCGAACCTGGGTCCTCTGTAAGAGCAGTCGGTGCTCCCAACCGCTAGGCCATCTCTCCAGCCCCCCAGCATGAACTTTTATAGCATGGGGAAACTGAGTCATTGACAGATGCCAGCAGGCATTTTTACACATGGTTTAAGATGCAGCTGACACTTCATCTCATGTAAATAAGCTCCAGGAACCTGGAGTTGAGGCCCTGAGGAGCCTTTGAACTCAGCTCTCTTGAAATTCTCAGAGCTCTCAAGGTGGTCAAGCTTTATAAACTCCTCATGGGTGACAAAAATAAAAACTAATTTCATACAACCGCTTTTGCAAATTCACCTTCAAGTTAGAACTCAGATAACATAGGACATAAATAAAAACCTTTCTTCCAACTCCCCTCCTGCCCACATACCCCTTGTTTTGCCAAAGAAGAGCCTAAGATTCAAGAAAACCACAACATTGCCAAGAAAGCTAATGTAAACCCATTGCAAAATTTTTATCCTATAATCACTCTGAAAACTTGCAGCTTCAAAGCCACCCTGCAGAACAGCACGCTGGATTAATTATGCCAGACTGCAGCAATAACCTTGAATTAAAGCTGCAACCTTCTATTTTTAAGAAACACTTGCCTTTCTGGTTGACGAAACCTGTCGTCCCATCAGGTAACAGACGTGACCAGGAAAGAGAGAAGCAGTAATGAGTCAATCCAAGCTGTTTGATACATTTCAGATCTTCCCCCCACAGAGTGTAGCTGCCACAAGCTACATCACCAGTCTGGTTCTTGAAAACTCGCTCTCCTCCCTGATGGGTGAATGTGTCCCAGACACAAGGGCCTCTTCCATCTGCATCCCAGCCTCCTGAGAAAAGGAAGAAAATGAAACGTGACATCAAGAGGCATATGTGGAATGTAAATATTTGTCACCAAAAGAACATACCTCATTAACTCAATGTACCATATTTATAACTTTAAAACATGCCTTTAAAATAACATGCATGAGTGAGTTATGTGTTTAACTGTCCTTGATCCCTAAATCTGACTAGTGGCAAATTAAAAATTACTGTGCAGTCCCAACGCATAGCAGGCTTTCATGGCTCATTATCTCAGCTGGTAAATAGAGGCAGGCCCGGTTTCTGAAAGTCTGCATCAAAAATATTGCCTCCTTGGGAACATTCCTCCTGGCTGTGCCTGGCAGTCTTGTCCTTACAAGTCACAGAGTCTGGAGACCTTATCTCTAGCCTGCCTGAGCCTATCCTTTTTATCTGACAGGGAGGCCTTGAATGGTCCAGCCTGATATTTGTGGGAAGACACAGTTTCCACTGTTGGTATCAGCATTCGAAATGAGTTCATTTGTGTCTCTATTAATTCAATAAACAGTTTATATCAAGAACTCTCCCCAGCGAGGGCCTTTCCAGGGAAAGCTGGGCTGTGACTCATATTTTGGGGAAACTAAAGTAAATGTCAACTGTAAAACTACAAAGGTAAGGGTCCTGGCTTTCGCAGAAACCCAGGAAAGGCAAATGAGAAGTTATTATCCAACTGGGACCTAAAGTCAGGAGATTTCTTTCTGCTCAGTGTTTCTGTAAAGCTAAAATTGCTCTACAATACAAAGTCTTTTAATTTAGGAACAGAATATATAGCAGGATAGCTGCATTGTATATATTTAAGAATTATATAAAAACATATAATTCTTAAATATATACAATGCAGCTATCCTGCTGGACTGTTTTACCTCTCATCCACCTGTGCCCCTTTTCTAAGCCTAGGGAACAACCTGCGGAAGAGGGGGCGTGGTAGAATGTAAGGGCTGCGATTGGGGTGAATGGTGAAACTACAGCAATGTAGTCTGGACACTCATTTGATCAACTTGATTGAACAAACAACCTGTCACCCCCCACTGGATGGTGGGGCTGTAGGTGTTTGGGCACAACAGCCTGCAGATAGGTTTTGCATGAAGGATGCTTGTACTCATGGATTATCACTTATAGCTAAAAATGAAAAAAAAAAAAGAGAGAAAGATGCAGGACAGTTATGGCAGAATGCATGATCTGGGATGGGGTGGGTGGGAGGGGGAGGAGGGAAAGGGAAATAGCCTGAATCTGAATTGGAAAAAATGTATGAAATGCACAAGCATCAATAAAATTAATTAAAAAAAAAAAAAAAAAAAAAAGAATTAGAATAAAAACCAACCCATGCCGATGTGGTGGCACACGCCTTTAATCCTAGCACCTAGGCAGCAGAGGCAGGTGGATCTTTGTGAGCTCAAGGCCAGCTGTGTACAGGCCGAGTTCTCAGGCAGCTGGGCTACACAGAGACCCTATCTCAAAAAGACCAAAAAAAAAAAAAAAAAAACAAAAAAAAAAAAAAAAAAACCTATGCAAGTCAAAAGAACAGCATCATTTGTAGAAAGGATAAACCAGGGCTGGTGGCTCCCTTCAGAGAGAGAGGGCTGGTGGCTCCCTTCAGAGAGAGAGGGCTGGTGGCTCCCTTCAGAGAGAGGGCCGGTGGGACCAGGGAGCAAATGGGAAATCCTTTTCTCTTTTTCTTTTTTAAATGGGGAGATGTCGGTATTCTTTTTTTATTTTATTTATTTATTTATTTATTATTTATTTATTGTTATGAATTATTGTCTGCATGTATTTTTGTACCCTGTATGCAATGGTTTTGTAGGTCAGAAGAGGGTGTCAGAGGGTGTCGGATTCCCTGGAACTGGCAATTCTGGAATTGGGAGTACAGACAGTTCTCAGCCGCCATTGTGGGTGCTGGGATGGAACCCAGGTCCTCTGAAAGAACATCCACCTCTTAACCACTAGGCCATCTCCCAGCCCAGGGGATCTTTCTTTCAAGCGTGTCCTCTGTGTGTGTGTGTTTTTTGTTTTTTGTTTTTTACCTCTAGCCAAGTGAAGATTTTTTGGGCTGTCTTTTATATCATCCACAATCTCTCTTATAAGCCTAAAAAATTTTATCATAATTGCTATGTAAGAAAGAGTTTGCAGTCAGCAAAAACAATTATAAGGACTCTAGCCCTCACTGAGCTTCCATGTATGCTTCTCCACCCCATCCAAAGGAGAGTGTTGGTGATAAGAAATTATGGGGAGTGCTGAGAGCACAGAGGAGAGCTGATAAAAGGATAAATTCTGACAAAATAAAAGTGATTATCCATATCCAGATAAGATAGGAAATATCTACACAAAGAAGCCACGGACAGTACAAAGGGCCGTGCTCCCGAGGGACACCACTTGTATTTCTCCCAGGGTTTATGGGAATGGACAAAAGGCAGCTGGCTTTGTGTCTTAGTATGAAATAGGCACAAACATTAAAATATAATTTTCCCGTTTGGTGCTCATGGCTTGAATAACTGGTTTAATAAGTAGAGAAGTTTAACCTTGGGGAACTTCAACAGGGTAGTGTGGGTGAATATTTATTTTTTTTTTTAATTTATTTTAGGTTATTTTTATAGGTAAGGAATGTATTGGTATGCATGCAGGTCTGCGCACCCGTGTCGTGCGATGCCGCGGAGGTCAGAAGAGGGTCTCGGATTCCCCTGGAACTGGAGTTCTCCTGGAACCGGAGTCGCAGACGGTTCTCAGCCGCCATGTGGGTGCTGGGGATCGAACCCGGGTCCTCTGCAAGAGCGGTCGGCGCTCTTAACCGCTAGGCCATCCCTCCAGCCCCGGGTGAATATTTAATTGCTAGCTGGCTATGTACAAACACGCATGTGAGGACATCCCTCGAGTGGTAGTACATGAAGCTACTCCCTGTAAGTTTCCTGCGGCCAACCACTCAGAGAATGTTTGTTTTCATTCTTGACCAATTCTCATATTTATAACCAACCTGTAGCTGTGAACTGATAGTCATGTGGCTCCTGGCATGGCTCATGGATTGGCGTTTTTGCTTAATGAGCAGATGCAATGAAAAGAAAGCAACAAAAAGGTCCCAGAACTTCACTGGTTCACCAGGTTCCTCAGGTACTTTACTGAATTAGATAGCCATTTTGACACAGCTTAGTAATAGTTCCAGTGTTTTGTACTATATACAATGAACCATCCACAGATATGGAAGACTAGATGTTTAAGTTTAATCTGCATTATTAACATTTTCTCTATCATTTAGTTAGGTCTAGACCACAAATAAAAATGATAAATCAAATTGTTTGGTTGTAGCACATGCCAATATCTGAGGTGTTAAATACTCCCACTGTAGCAATCTATGCTATGTTCTGTAATGCAAAATTTGGACAAGATGAACAATAGTGCATACCTTATAGTTCTTCCCGCATGAGAAAACTAAGTAATCTCAATAGCACAGGTAATGGTAAAATATCAGTAATGGCTTTTAGTGTGTATTAATGTATCTGTTACTATAAATTATGTGCCTATATAACTTTATTTTTACTAATAGTTTTCTTTAACAATCAGCTCACAAATCACAATAGAATTTCATGAACCAGCAATGGTTGAGGTCCTGTTACTGGGAAGTAACTTTTCCAAAACCAGAGTTATTAATACTAAAAATGCCAAAATTTGTATCTATAGCTTCGAAGTCTGAGTCTTCTACCTTTAATGACTGGGAATGATGAAGAATGAGCATGCTGTCCCACACTCCTCAATGTATGAAGCAAAGAAATGCATTTTGGAACACAGTCCATCTGGCACGACTAAAACAGTTTTGACAACTTTAGGACATGATTCTTAGCAGGAAAATGTATGTTTGTAGACCAGCTCATTCTATACATGTATTGTGCCTTGCACCTGTGGGAAACTAAGCTTTAGGCTGAAAATCAGCAATTATGATGAAAACTTTGGTAAAAACATAAAGTGGACAATAATCACTAGGGCTCCAACATAAATATTACTGAATGAATGATATTAATACCTCAGTTTTCCCTATGAAGTTATATCCTATCTGAAAGTAGGATTGTCCTTTATAATAAACAAGACTAACATTTTTGGATGGAGCATACATTCCAAAACATTCTCTAAATAGTTGCAATTCTCAGGTGAAATAAGGAAACATGTTTTTAATGCATCCAATCCAATCTCACAGAAAGTAAAGTAATCCAGAAATCAAAGTGAAAAGGGTAATTCAGAGGCATGAATGAGGGATGATATGGGATTTCATGGGTATCTTAGCATATGTAGGTGTGAATTCTATGTCAGTATTAGCATAGAGGCAAGGAGAGGAGAAATAGCAATAAGTGCACTTAGAAAATTTGGATTATCCATTAAATATCACTCAACAATGATAGGCCCAATGATGTGCACTGTAAAAGTTGCTAAAGGAAACACTAAAATAACAAATAAGGAATTAAAGCAAACAAGCCAGCAAGAATATGCACTGAGATCATAAAACATAACCTGGAAAATTCAGAAACTAGGGAAAGAAAACAAAAGAGCTGAATCAAGTAAAAAACAGGTAGTCATATGTGTGATGCCTAACCATGTCAATAATGCCATTAAATGAATGTAAGCAGCCTACTTGGAAGCCAGAGATGCTCATGCTGAATGCAAATGCAAAATTCAACTCTATATTGCCCACAAGAAACTCACTTTAAAGAAAAATGCACAAGAATATTTAAAGTGATAGGATGAAAAATTAAACTATGCTATCATTAGCCTAAAATCTCGAATCTCTATATTAATATCAATGCAGATTTCATAGTAAGCACATCGCCAGGCATAGGTATTTCTTAATATTATGGAGGCTAGTTTTTCAAGAGAATATAACAGTACTAAATCTTTGTGTATCTATTAAGAGTTTCAAAATATATGTCAAACCCAGAACTAGAAAAATAGGACAAGTCCATAATTATATTTGAATATTAAAAGCAACAAAAAGTACAGGAAATAGGGAAAATATTTGAACAGCTCCTTCATAGAAAACATGCCTAGTAAACTTTTTTTGAGAATCTCCCTGTAGCCACAGCTGGCCTGGAACTCAGTATATAGACCAGGCTGGCCTCCATCTCACAGAGATTGGCCTGCCTCTGCCTCCTGAGTGCTGGGATGAAAGGCATATGCCACTACATTCAGCGTAGTGAACATTTTTAATGTAAAAGATCATTAAATCTGGGAAATACAAATGAAAAACACAGAGGTGTCATTCTATACCCATTGGCACAAACTTAAAAGCTGGGTAATATCAAACACTGGAGAGACTGTTGCTCAGTGGGCATACGCAGTATTCGTTGGAGTAAAAGAACCATTAGTGAGTTTGAAGAAACACATAGTATTCTATAACTTATTAATTCACATACCACCAAGTACTTCGCTTCTACCAGCATGGGCCAGATACATACATCCCAACAATTGCAATGGCAAAAATCACAAAGGAGAAAAATAAATATTAGAATCAATACAAATTTCCCTTATCCAGATAATACATCAATTCATTATAGGATGTGTATATGATGGAAGACTATACAAGAGTAAGAATTAATGAACTGCATTTGAACAAACCAACCTTCACAACACTCCAAAATATACTGAGACAGAAAAGCACATTCTGAATGTATTCAAGATATTTTACCATCTGTGTGATAACAGCAGTAAGTGATAGATTAATTAGCTACAGTTTGATGTGGTCAGGCTACAGAGAAATCAAGTAATTAATAAATGTAAAATTCATTGAGTGCATATCTCTGAGCAGGAGACAGTATTAGATGGGATTCTTGTAATATTATCAGCATGAGAACATTTCTTTTATTTACCATATATGCATCAGAAATGTTATTTACCTATTGTGATTCTAAAAATCCAACTTTATAGCACATTTTAGGAAGAAAACTTTTATTGTTTATAGCAAAAAATCTTTTATAAAAATTCATGGATTAACATATCCAAACATGTGTCTATGCTAAAGTAACCTACCATAACTATTAGTGCTGCTTAAATACCTAGATATCTAATTGCTTGTTCTTCATTAGTAGGATCGAAAGGTTATTCCTGGACAAACTGTCAGCCCATGAAAGGAAACAGCCAGAATTGACCAGAGTCCAAGTCAACAGCTCCAGAGAGAGTGGACTGTTTTACCTCTCATCCACCTGTGCCCCTTTTCTAAGCCTAGGGAACAACCTGCGGAAGAGGGGGCGTGGTAGAATGTAAGGGCTGCGATTGGGGTGAATGGTGAAACTACAGCAATGTAGTCTGGACACTCATTTGATCAACTTGATTGAACAAACAACCTGTCACCCCCCACTGGATGGTGGGGCTGTAGGTGTCTGGGCACAACAGCCTGCAGATAGGTTTTGCATGAAGGATGCTTGTACTCATGGATTATCACTTATAGCTAAAAATGAAAAAAAAAAACTGAGAGAAAGATGCAGGACAGTTATGGCAGAATGCATGATCTGGGATGGGGTGGGGGTGGGGGGGGAGGGAAAGGGAAATAAGCCTGAACTGAATTGGAAAAAATGTATGAAATGCACAAAGCATCAATAAAAACTAATTTAAAAAAAAAAAAAAGAAAATTTCAGGTGAATGGATGGAACTAGAAGCCATTATGCTAAGTGAAGTAATACAGTCCCAGAAAAACAAATGACATATGGCGTCCCTCATTGGTAGATTCTAGCACCAAATCCTTATATGTAAGTCAAGTTGGGTAATTTTTTAGTAAAAATAATACCACATTGACTGATGCTAAAAAAAAAAAAAAATTAGCTTTCTGTCGACTCTATACCAATATCTTATTAAAATGTGCTCTTTTTTCCTCATAATGATCCTTATAGGTATGTTTATTGTTCCAAATGAATATAAAAGAAGTTAAAGATTTTAGTTTTCATAAAGATAATTGAGTGATCTTTCCAAAATTACATAGCAGACACCAGTATGGATGGCAACATCATCTCCCGTTCCCACCCCCATGTATCAGTCACATTTCTGTTGCTGTGATAAACCACCACGACCAAGTGAACTTATAAAAGGAAGAGTTTATTGGAGCCTACAATTGACGGTTCCAGGGAATCCGAGTCCATTGTGGCAGGAGGCATGGTGGCCAGAGCTGGAGCAGCAAGCCGAGGTTCACATCTCACAATGAGCACCAGAAGCAGAGAAAGAGAGAATGGAGACCACAAGGCTTGTTAAACTCACTAAGCCCGCCCCCCATGACGTACTTCTTCCAGCGTGGCCACACCTTCTAAGACCTCCAAGAACAGTGCCACCAACTGGAGACAAAATGTCTGCATACTTAAAGCCAATGGGGAACATTCCATTCAAACCACCACACCCCATCAGGGCCAACTCAAGTCCTTGAACTGAATAATTATAACAGGATAGTCTGGAAAATGTAAAATCTTGCTTCATGCATTAGTGTTTCATTCAACATTTAATGCAATGAACAAGTATTACACATCTACTGTTTTCTGAGAACCTCACAAACTTGTTGCTATCTTACAAATCAACTCTGACTACATTAACAGAGAGTTGTAATTACATCGTGTAAACCAGGATGGGAAAAAGTGGACACTCAAGCACCCATATTACCATTCAGAGCAGGTATCTTCCAAGGAGAACACGCCAAGGTGGGTGTTGGAAGGTGAGAGTCAACAAGGAGAAAGTGATTCATGATCCCCATGCAGTGCTGATGGTGCCTGAAGAAAGAGGCCCAGGCACTACCTGCCAGGGCTGTACTACTCTGGGCCACCGTGTATTTTATTTTTTAGTCATTTGAAAAGAAAACAAAATTATCTTTGAAATGTCCATCCTATTAAGTGATAGAAGGGATTCCCACAAAAGTTTAAAATACTGAGCCTATGAAATTGTTCAGATGATATAATCCTCACAGCTAAGCTTGATAACCTGGTTTCAATCCATGGGACCTACATGGTGGAAAGACAGAACCAAGTCCTATAAGTTGTCATCTAACCTCCACATGAACACACATGTGGGTTCACATGCACATCCATGCACACTAATAATAATTTTTATTTAAAATGCTGACATTTACCCACTATTCATTGCATCCAGGGCTGCAGCATATTATGTAAAGTGCAGAGGTTCCACAGCTGTGTATAGACGAGCTTATGTGCTGTCTCCCCTCAGGAGTCAAATGACTCCTCTGAAAGTAAAATGCGAGCGCATCAAGTTCTCCATAGACTTCTAGTGAAATTCAAATAAGCAAAGCAAAAATGATCATGGGGGTACCAATGTGGACCACAAATTTCTACTCTCCTCTCCTATTTCAGGCTTAGGGTGATAACCACTAACTACACTTGTACAAAACATGACCTGCTTGGATTTTAGCTTCTCTCTGTCATCTGTTCTTTATATCAAAACACACATAAAGGAAACACTGTAAACAACATTTGTGTAGTCCTTGAAATAAACAAGGAGCTAAGGGGCCAAAGGAGAGGAAGAAGATGCTCACAGAGAGGGGATAGCAGGATCACCATCCACACAGAACAAGTTTCCCTGTCCTGTTATAGGATGATGAAAGGTTTAGAAGGAATGTCCCCAACAACAGGGGGAAAGAAATGGATAAAGTGTGCAACGTGTTTGAAAACACTGAGAAGCAATTAGCATGTCTGGCATACAGGGGTGGGAAAGAATCAGTGAAAGAATCACAAAAAAGGAAGCCAACAATAACAGCAAAACTCAGACAAAACAAAAGCCATTATAGATGTAACCATAGAGCATTGGTGACTTAGTTTGCAGAGTGTTTACATTAACAATGATGTAAAAACAAAGCAATCATTTAAACAAGGTTTGTTCATTAGCCAAATTAGGAAAACAGAGAAGTTAGCTTTGTGTGTACAATGCAGTGAATAAGCAAACTAACAAACACTCATCTGAGGTAATAAGAAGTTAATGTTACACCATCAAAAAATCAAGTAATAGCTACACATGCAAGCCATTTAGGCTATTTTTAAAAAAGAAAAAAGGGCTGGAAATGTGGCTCAGTGGCTGTTCTTGAAGACCCGGATTTGAATTCCAGCACCCACAAGGTGGCTAACAACTGTCAATAACTCCAGTTCCAGGGGATCTGATGAGCTCTTCTGTTTTCTGTGTATTCTCACTCAATAGAAATAAATAAATATGAATCGATAAATTAACAAATAAATGATTCAAATATATTGGCCACACACACACACACACACACACACACAGAGAGAGGCATCTACAGAGGTGCGTTTCTTTGTTATTAACTGATATAATTCTCACAGCTCTACTGCAGTACTTGGCACATACATCACATGATAAAACTAAACATTAAATTAGTGAAATAAAGCTAACCATGGGATAAGAGAAATTATAAGCTTGGTTTCAATTGATGGGAATTAATTTGTAGTTCAGTCTGTTATAGCACCCCCGGTAGGCAAGGCAAAAGGCACAGCTGTAGTTCTGGGTGTCCCAAGAACTAGGATGCTACCGCTATCTCATGACTTAGCCAAAAAGAGGCCTGATGAGACAGAGGAGCCAACCTCAGCACGGACACAGCCAGGCAGAACACCAACAGCTCTTCCACAGGAGGCTCTTTACTAGACAGCAAAGGACGCACAGAAAGAGAGAGAGGAGGGAAAACGGAAACCATAACACAGAAGAGAAACGTGGCTGGAAAAGGTTGAAACAACAGTAGTTTTTAAAATTACAAGTTCAGGGCTGGAGAGATGGCCTAGCAGTTAACAGTGCTGACTGCTCTTGCAGAGGACCCGAGTTTGATCCCCAGCACCCACATGGCGGCTGAGAACCGTCCGCAACTCCTATTCCAGGAGAACTCCAGTTCCCGAGGAATCCGACACCCTCTTCTGACCTCCGAGGCATTGCAGGACATGGGTGCACAGACCTACATGCAGACAGTACATGAATACACATAAAATGAATAAATAAATAAAAATTTTAAAAATGTTTTAAAATTACAGATTCATTAAATAGTTCAGTTTGGGCAACTGAGATAAATATTAAGAGAAAAAAAAATACCAGACAAATGTTAACACAAATAAAGCAGATTATGTAACAATAATATTTAATGATGACTACAAAAGCTATTAAAATGCTTAAATAGCAATATCTCATATGAACATGTTACAGTTCACCAAAACAATGTAGTGAATGTGATCCTGTGTGCTCCAACTAGATCCTGGAAACCTGAGGCCCCAACAGCTGGACCAAAACACATTAAGGCTTTCTTAGAAACTGACAGAGAGGCTTTGATTGTCTTATTCTCTCTGTGGTATATGTATCTGTGTATGTATGTGTACCCATGTGTGTTCTTATTCTCTATGGTATATCCACTTGTGGGGGGGGGTGTGTGCGGTTTACACATGTGAAATAGAAATGGTCTAGAACCAAAAATATTTTAATATTTTCAAATAATAGTCACCAATAATGAATACTTTCTATGACAAACAAAACTGAACAAAAGAAAGAGGAGAACAAACAAAAAAGACTAATAAGCCCCCCACCTCCTTCCCCAATCTATCCAATTGAAACACTTCTTAAATTTTTGACTAATCTTAGACTAAACAGGAAATTAGAGCAAAATTATTTTAAAGGAAAATGTATACTGGCACTGTGTTAAGTAAAAGCAAAAACTTGAAAACTGACCACTTGAAGGCAGCTGCACACTTTCTGGGCGTGGTGGTGCACGCCTTTAATCTCAGCAATGGGGAGGCAGAGGCAGGCAGAGCTCTGTGACTTCAAGGCCAGCCTGGTCTACATAACCAGTTCCAGGCCACCTGGGACTACAGGGAGACCCTGTCTTAAAAAAAAATATATATATATATATATATAAATAAATAAATAAATAAATAAATAAATAAATCTTTCCACCAGGCATGGTTATTCACACCTGTAATCTCAGTTATTTGGGAGACTAAGGCAGGGGACTTGCTACAATTTCAGGCTGAGCTTGGCCTACATAGTAAGCACAAGGTCAGCCAAGGCTACACAGAAAGACCTTGCCATCAAATTCAATAGGTAGGGCCTATGGAGATAGCTCTGTGCATTTACTGTAGAAGCCTGAGAACCTAGGCAGATCCACAACCAGCTGGCCCAACAGCCAGCCTAGCAGAAAACAGGGAGATCCGGGCTTGGTGAGAGACCTTGGCTCAGGAAATATTGTGGTGAGTGAACTCACTGACCACACACAGGTAGGAACACTCAGGAACACTAACACATCCCTGTAATATACCACATATACCCCACAGATGCTGTATATGCATCTAAAAGAAAAGTAAATAAATAAAATTGATGTTTTTAAGTGGAGAGTCCACTGTGCAGATTCTTAGAAATTTCTGTTTAGGGTGAGATAAGAGTTTATTTTTCCATTGCACTGTTCCTGAGAGAAAGCTGCATTCACAGGCACAGCACAACTGTGAAATCAACTCAGCATTTTAAGAATCTTCACAACCAGGGATTGTCCTAAAGCAAAAGGTACCCTCAAGATGTTTTTACTAAGAATTAGGTTCTTCAGTCTTCCCAAGACCAGCAACTTGAGCGCTGGGAACAAAAATGACATTTGCGGGCTGAAAGACTCAAGCACAAGCTGTTTTATGATGCTGTGGAATGTAACCAACAGGAAAAGATGCAATTCAGGTTTATCTTTCAGCTTGATTCTTCGAGGTACAGGTGATGATCTGTAAAGACGATTCTACACAGTTATTTCACAAGATACAATATCCAAAACTTTTCTTCAATATTTTGTAAGCGAACACTGGATGAAGCAACCTTTCATTCCTCCTTTGTGCTCAGAAAGCACACATGTACACACACACACACACACAAACACACATGCACACATGCACACAGCTACAACTAGTCTATTATGTTCTCTCTTTAGAAAAAATGCGTAATGCACAGAGCTTAGATCAGGGATTTCCTAGGACCACCTGAAGCACAGGTAGGAGCTGGGCACTTCAGCCAGGTGGACTGTTGAATCATCCTACCTCTGGCTTGTTGGATGATTGTCTCATTGGTTTGATTAAATCATTGTCATGTGTAGCTGTAGGGGCAGAGTCGTCCTGCTAGCTGGTATAAAAGGTGGGCCTGTTGCCACTGTGAAACTTGAGTGCACAGAGCTTAGATCCAGGATTTCCCAGGACCACCTGAAGCACAGAGTACCCAGGCACAGACTAAGCAGGCATACCCGCCCAGCCCCCGCCAACTGGAATTGCTGAGAGTGTCCAAGTGGATTATTTGGAGAACCTTGAGAACAGAAAGGGGAGAGTGAGTTAGACTTCCAATAGAAAGCCTAAAACTTAGACAAGTCAACACTCCATAAGCACGGAGAAAAACAAATCAAACAAACAACAACAAAGACATCTGAAGGAGGCTAGCAAAACAAGCCTTCAACACAGCGAAGAGGCATTTGAGATTTGCAGTAGAATACAGGCAAAGAGAAACCCATATGCCAGGGGCACAATAAAGGGACAACACGGGAAAGGTGCAGCATAATTCCACAACAAGCTCTACCAACCCTGTGGGAGATTCCTGCAGTGGGATCCCCCTGGGAATGGCTCAGGACACAGATCTTAGAGGAACAATTTCAGACATATTCAAAGAAATCAAAGAATATAAAGAACAAGTCCGAGAACTAAGGAGAGAGAATGAAAAACTCAAGAAGGAACTAGAGAGAGATTGACGCATGCCAGAAAGAATGAGAGGGAGAAAATGACAAACTCCTGAAGGAAGTGGAAGCACTGAAAATAGCCCATGTTATAATAAAAAAGGACCAGCAAAGCAAAGAGCTACAGGAAGAGATTGAGAAGCTCCAAAAGGAAGTGGAAATACTAAAGAAATCACAAGACGAAATGATAAAGGAAATCAAACACTCATCCAATCAAGAGGAAAGGAATGTAAAAAGCCTCAGAAGCAGAACGAACGGAGGAAGCAGAAAAAAGAATATCAGACTTGGAAGATAACACAGAACAACTAAAAACCTCAAGTAAAGATTATGAAAAATTTTAAAATACACAAAAGTGGAACAACCAGGAATTGTGGGACACTGTGAAAAGATCAAACACCTGCATCATAGGGATAGAGGAAGGAGAAGAATCCCAAGAGAATGGTATTGATCAGATCTTCAACAGAATAATAGATGAAACTTTCCCCAAACTAAAAAACGACAAACCAATACAAATGCAAGAAGCAAATAGAACTCCAAACAGACAAGATCAGAAAAGAAACTCTCCACGCCATATCATAGTTAAAATGCTAGACGCCCAAAACAAAGACAAAATTCTGAAAGCCACAAGAGAAAAACAACATGTTACATATAAGGGGAAACCTATCAGAATTACAACTGACTTCTTAGTGCAAACTATGAAAGCAAGAAGAACGTGGACCAAAGCATTCCCAGTGTTAAAGGACTATAGATGCCAACCCAGGTTACTCTACCCAGCAAAAATGTTGATTCTAGTTGAAGGAGAGAGAAAAATCTTCCATGATATAAACAAGATGATAGAATACATGTCCGGAAAACCAACCCTTCAGAGAATACCTAAAGAAATTTAAAGGATAGAAGAAAGAACAACAATCCCCAGGCACCTAGAAAGAGAAATTAATAAAAGCATAACTGCAAAAGTAGAAACCTAGACCAAAATATGCAAATGGACAATAAGGTGAAAGGAATCAACACACATCTTTCAGTTATAACCTTAAATATTAATGGACTAAACTCCCCAATCAAAAGACATAGACTGGGAGATTGGATTAGGAAACAGAACCCATCTATGTGCTGTCTACAAGAAACGCATCTTACCTTCAAGGATAGGCATCACCTAAAATGAAAGGTTGGAAAAAAATATTCCAAGCAAATGGTACCAATAATAATAAAAAAAAAAGAAAGCAGGTGTTGCTATTTTAATATCAGACAAAATAGACTTCAAAGTAAAGGAAATCAGAAGAGACAAAGAAGGCCATTACATTTTTATCAAAGGAACAATCAAAGATGAAGATTTCACAATCATGAATATATACGCACCAAACTCTGGTACACCAAACTTTATAAAGACAATTCTCCAGGACCTCAGTACACTCATATTAGCGGACTTCAATACCCCACTGAGTCCTTTGGACAGGTCAACTGGACAAAGAATAAACAGAGAGACATCTGAACTGAGTGATACGATACACCAAATGGACCCCACATACATCTACCAAATATTCCACCCTAATACCAGAGAATAGATTTTTTACTCAGCACTCTATGGAACATTCTCCAAAATCGACTACATACTGAGACACAGAAGAAACCTCCACAAATACAAAAAGATTGAAATGATTTCATGCATTCTATCAAACCACAGTGCAATAAAGCTCAGTATCAGTATCAGGATAAGACCTACTATCTACAAGAATACATGGAGACTAAACAACACACTCCTGAATAACGAATGGGTCAAGGAAGAAATAAAGAAAGAAATAAGGGGCTGGAGTGATGGCCTAGCAGTTGGGAGCACTGACTGATCTTGCAGAGGAACCAGGTTCGATCCCCAGCACCCACATGGCGGCTAAGGACCGTCTGTAACTCCAATTCCAGGAGAACTCCAGTTCCAGGGGAAATCAAGACCCTCTTCTGACCTCTGCAGCATTGCATGACACGGGTGCACAAACCTACATGTACATTCATACACATACAAAAATAAATAAAAATTTAAAAAAATTAAAAAAAGAAAGAAATAAAAGCATTCCTGGAACTGAATGACAATGATAATACAACACAACCAAACTTATAGGATAGCTTAAAAGCAATCCTAAGAGGTAAGTTTATAGCCCTAGATGCCTACACCAGAAAAACAGAAAGAGCACAAGTGAACAATATAACACTGCAGCTAAAAACACTTGAGAGACAACAACAGATGAACCCTAAGTGCAACGGACAAGAAGAAATAACAAAAATCAGAGCAGAAATCAATGAAATAGAAACAGAGAAAACAATACAAAAAAAAAACAATGAATCCAAAAGTTCGTTCTTTGGGAGAATAAACTAGATAGATACACCTCTAGAACAATTAACCAAAAGAAAGAAAGAACAACTCCAAATCAATAGAACCATGATGAAAGGGGAAATATCACAACAGACAACAAAAAGATCCCCACAATCATACAGGAATACTTCAAAAACCTATACTCTACTAAGTTTGAAAACCTAGGAGAAATGGATGAATATGTGAAATCCTGGGATTCACCAAATCCCAACCAAGAAAGGATCAACAGCTTAAACAGACCCATAACATATGAAGAAATTGAAGATGGAATAAGAAACCTCTCAACTAAAAAATGCCCAGGCCCAGATGGTTTCACAGCAGAATTCTATAAAACATTTCACAAAGACTTACAATCATTATTCCTCAAATTGTTCAGAAGGATACAAACAGAAGGAATTCTCCCAAATTCCTTCTATGGAGCCAGCATCACTCTAATACCAAAGACAGGCAAAGATACAACCAAAAAGGAGAAATATAGACCCATCTCATTAATGAAAATAGATACAAAAATTCTCAACAAAATACTTGCAAACTGCATACAGGCCCACATCAAGAAGACATCCATCATGACCAAGTTGGATTCATACCAGAGATGCAGGGATGGTTCAACATATGAAAATCAATAAATATCATAAAACATATAAATGGCCTGAAAGACAAAAACCACATGATCATCCCAATGATGCAGAAAAAGCCTTTGACAAATCCAGCATAGCTTCATGCTTAGAGTCCTAGAGGGAATGGGATTGGAGGGAACATTCTTCAATGTAACCAAAGCCATATACAGGAAACCCACAGCCAATATCATCCTAAATGGAGAAATGACAGAAGCATTCCCCCAAGTAGGAACTTGGCAAGTCTGCCCCCTGTCACCACTCCTCTTCAATATAGTGCTTGAAACACTTGCTAGGGCAATAAGGCAAGAAAAGGAAATTAAAGGAGTGCTAATTGGAAAAGAGGAAGTCAATCTATTCCTTTTTGCTGATGATATGATTGTTTACTTAAGGGATGCTAAAACCTCCACCAGAAAACTCCTAAAAACGATTAAGAGTTTCAGTAAGGTTGCAGGATACACAATTAACCTAGAAAAATCAGTAGCCTTTCTTTACACCCAACAACAAGCAACTGAAGAAGGAACACAAGGAGACCTTCCCTCCCACAATAACCTCAAAAACAATAAAATAACCAGGAACAAACCTAAACAAAGACACCAAAGATCTCTACAACAAAAATTTTAAACCCCTGAAGAAGGAAATTGAAGAAGACATCAGAAGATGGGAAAACCTCCCATGCTCATGGATTGGGAAAATTAATATAGTAAAAATGTCCATTCTACCCAAACTCTTGTACAGATTTAATGCGATCCCAATTAAAATCCCCAAGAGTTTCTTCCCAGGCTTGGGGAAAAAAAGTCCTTAATTTCATTTGGAAAAACAAAATATCCTGAATAGCCAAAGCAACCCTGAGTGAAAAGAGCAATACGGGGGAGAGGGATCTCTATAGCAGACTTCATACTATACTACAAAGCTATGGTCATAAAAACAGCTTGGAACTGGCACAAAAATAGACCTGTTGACCAATGGAACAAAACTGAAGATCCAGACTTGAGTGGTACAATTTCAGCCACCTCATATTTGACAAGGGGACCAGGAAGTCACAATGGAGGAAAGACAGCATTTTCAGCAAGTGGTGTTGGCAAAACTGGATCACAACTTGTAGAAGAATGAAATTAATCCCCTACCTCTCGCCCTGTACAAAAGTCAACTCCAGTTGGATCAAAGACCTCAACGTGAAACCCAAAACCCTGAAGGCCATAGAAGAAAAAGTTGGCAGCATCCTATAAGACATAGGCATAGGAAAAGACTTCCTAAATCAGATAGCAGCTGCATAAGAATTAAGGTTGACAATTGATAAATGGGAACTCATTAAACTCAAAAGTTCCTGTACATCAAAAGAAACAATCAAGGAAGTGAAGAGAAAACCCGCAGAGTGGGAGGAAACCTTCACCACAGATATATCTGACAAAGCATTGATTTCCAGAGTATATAAACTACTCAAAAAAACAAAGAAGAAAGAAAACAAATGACCCACTCAAAAGATGGAGCAAAGAGCCGAACAGAGACTTCACAGAGGAGGAATTAGAGATGGCTGAGAAACATCTTAAAAAGTATTCATCACTAATAATTAAGGAAATGCAAATTAAAACCACTTTAAGATATCATCTCATTCCAATAAGACTGGCTAGGATCAAGAAAACAAATGAACCCAAGTGCTGGAGAGGTTGTGGGGAAAAGGGAACACTCATCCATTGCTGGTGGGATTGTAAACTTGTACAACCACTATGGAAAGCAGTGTGGAGAACACTTGGAAGACTTGGAATGAACTTGCCACCTGACCCAGCCATACCACTCCTGGGTATACACCCACAAGACTCATCTTACCACAGAGATACATGCACAGCCATGTTTATTGCAGCTCTCTTCACAATAGCAAACCAACCCAAGTGCCCCTCAAGTGACGGGTGGATAGAGAAAATGTGGTACATCTACACAATGGAGTTCTATGCAGTGGTAAAGAAAGATGACATCATGAGTTTTGCAGGTAAATGGATGGAGCTAGAAGATATTATGCTAAGTGAAGTAACACAGTCCCAGAAAAACAAATGATGAATGGTATCCCTCATCTGTGGATGCTAGCACCAATTACCTAATTGTATGGCAAACTGAATAAGGTTAATGTGATCTGAAAACAACTGTGCTCTTATATTGTGAATCCCTTAAAAATAAATAAATAAAAATTTAAAAACAAATACTTTAGTACTTACTTAGCAAAATGGCTTTAAATCTATAAAGTTTAAAATAAAATTATGGTGGCTGAAGAAATGGATCTTACAGACGATTCAAGTTTGGTTCCCAGCACCAATGTTGGACATCTCCCAGCTGCCTGTAACTCCTGATCCAGGGCATCCACGCCCTCTTTTGGCCTCAGCAGGTACCCACATTCACAAGCACAGACATAAACATACTCTTTTAAAAAACTAAAAATACTGATATTTTTACTTTTACTAAGTCCTAATATACCACATAATATGTAGACAAAGTTTGGGCAAATTTGGATACCTGTTAAACTCACATCAATTAATTATACATTAATCGAATATAGACCTGTGTCCCCCTCCCAACCTTCCAACCCCACCAGATTCACTGCTTCAGTCAGTTTTTTGATGTAGTCTTTTCTGTTGTTGATGTTGTTGTTGTTGTTTCCAATACACATCACTCCCACATCCACATCCACATCCACAGATGAGGGATACCATTTGCCATTTGTTTTTCTGGGACTATGATACTTCACTTAACATAATAACTTCTAGTTCCATCCATTTACCTGCAAAGTTCATGATGTTGTCTTTTTTTACTGCTGCATAGAACTCCATTGTGTAGATGTACCACATTTTCTCTATCCACTTGTCAGTTGAGGGACATTTGGGTTGGTTCCAGCTTTTTGCTATTGTGAACAGAACTGCAATAAATATAGATGTGCATGCATTTCTGCATTAAGAAGAGTTTTGTGGTTATATACCCAGGAGTGGTATGACTGGGTCAGGTGGTAAGCTCATTTTTAGTCTACCAAGGGTTCTGCACACTGCTTTCCATAGTGACTGTACAAGTTTACATTCCCACCAGCAGTGCATGAGTGTTCCCCTTTCCCCACAACCTCTCCAGCACTTGGTATCATTTGTTTTCTTGATCCTAGCCCATCTTATTGGAGTGAGATGATATCTTAAAGTGGTTTTAATTTGCATTTCCCTAATTATTAGTGATGTTGAACACTGGATAAAAGTTTTTAATAAAAAACAGTAATACATTTAAGCTAATGGAAATATAAATTATTGTCCACATTTGTTTTACTTAAAATTTATATAACAACAACTTTGGGATTAATGTTTACAAATGTTCTCTATAATTTTTGTGCTGTACAGTATCATCTTGTAACATTTTCTATTACCTGTAGGATAATTTAATTAAGTCTGCTACCCAAATTAACAACATACAATCAATGATAAACAGCTTGGGTAAATTTGATTAAAATTTACACCTTGATTCCTGCCTATAGGTATGTGTACTATGACTGCCTTTTTGAGATTCATGGTTCAAAAAATAAAAACCTAAAATAAAAATTGGGGGATACAGTTATATATTAAACCTTTTGTCAAATTTTTCCATTTAAATCTTAAAATTAACTATGGGAAAAGATTTGCATGTTCCCACAGATCAAAACGTCACCAACTTAATGGCTGAGAAAGAAAAGATACAGCTTTGCATTGTGCAGGATGGATCAAGAAATACCAGCAGAGAAGTTGGACCATCCCCAAAGGAAGGAAAGCCTCAGACTGCTATAGGCATCAAATATCTCTGTGGATCCTATTTGTAACTGTTTATAATGAGTCCTAATGAACTTTACCTTCCAGGTGCCGCAAAGTTTTAATATGAGAGACTTTCTTACCTCCTCTTCATAGAACAACGAAAAACATGATGATAATGAAGTCATTCCCTAACTGTAAATTAGAGCTGACTATTATAGAGGTAATCTCTTATAAAACCGGTATAACTGCTTTCTTTTTTATTTATTTTTTATGTGTATGAATGTACTGTCTGCATGAAGGTCTGTGCACCCATGTCATGCAATGACGAGGACGTCAGAAGAGGTTGTCGGATTCCCCTGGAACTGGAGGTCTCCTGGAATTGGAGTTACAGACAGTTCTCAGACACCATGTGGGTGCTGGGGATCAAACCCAGGTCCTCTGCAAGAGCGGTTGGTGCTCTTAACCACTAGGCCATCCCTCCAGCCCCCTACTGCTTTCTTTAATTGACTAATAGACATAAGAACTGGGAAATGATTATTCTCTATTCAGAGCCAAATATACTAAAGTTTTTATAAGCTGTGCAATTAAGCAAAATATATGAATACAGGAGAGCTCTGATATCAGAAATGGATTATTCTGCCAAGGAGATGTTGGCCAGGGGATCCAAGCCCCCCCAAAAAAGGTAAAGGCTTCTTGCCTGCAAACTGGGATCTTGCAAGAAGAGCAGGTTGGCCCTGCTGTCAATGACCTGGTTTAAGCATGGGAAAGATGTATTGAGACCACACTTTCTTTTTTTTTTCTAATTAAATTAGTTTTTATTGATGCTTTGTGCATTTCATACATTTTTTCCAATTCAGTTCAGGCTTATTTCCCTTTCCCTTCCCCCCCACCCCCACCCCATCCCAGATCATGCATTCTGCCATAACTGTCCTGCATCTTTCTCTCAGTTTTTTTTTTTTCATTTTTACTATAAGTGATAATCCATGAGTACAAGCATCCTTCATGCAAAACCTATCTGCAGGCTGTTGTGCCCAAACACCTACAGCCCCACCATCCAGTGGGGGGTGACAGGTTGTTTGTTCAATCAAGTTGATCAAATGAGTGTCCAGACTACATTGCTGTAGTTTCACCATTCACCCCAATCGCTCACAGCCCTTACATTCTAAGACCATGCCCCCTCTTCCGCAGGTTGTTCCCTAGGCTTAGAAAAGGGGCACAGGTGGATGAGAGGTAAAACAGTCAACTCTCTTGGAGCTGTTGACTTGGACTCTGGTCAATTCGTGTCTGTTTCCTTTCATGGGCTGACAGTTTGTCCAGGAATAACCTTTCGATCCTACTAATGAAGAAAAAGCAATTAGTAATAGATAAGGTTTTAAGCAGCACTAATAGTTATGGTAGGTTACTTTGTATAGACAACACTGATTTGGATATGTTAATCCATGAATTACAATTTTCCCCCCTGTAAATATGACAGGGTCTTATAACATCTCCTAACCATAGAGAGGATGTAAGCTTGTGGCAGGTCAGCCATGGTTATTTTCCAAGGAGAGCCAATAGCCAATTAGATTTGGGATATACAGGCACATGGCTGCCTCTGCTGCAACAATTTCCAGGCAGGTGAGTATCTGGTGCTGACGGTGGATGTCTGCTTGACTCAGGGAGACCCATATTTGCTTTATTGGTTTAGTGGCCTTTGGTAACACTCTCTGGCATTCCAGAGGCCATCTGTACACTTTCAAGTGTACAGTTGGTCTCTGGAATGCCAGAGAGTGTTATCAAAGGCCACTAACTCAATGAAGCAAATATCGAGTCAAGCAAGACTCCTCCATCAGCATCAGCTCCACCTCACCTGCCTGAAATACTGTGCAGCAGTAGCAGCCACATGTCTAAATCCCAATATAAATTGGCTAGTAGCTCTCTCTCGTCTCGAGGAATAATTCATGGCTGGTGCCACAAGTTTACATCCTCTAGTGGTTAGGAGATGTTATAAGCCACGTAAGACCTTTCATCTTTTACAGAAAAACTATAGTTCATGGGATTAGCATACCATCCAAACTCTGTGTCTATACCAACATAACCTACCAAATAATTAGTACTGTTTAAATACCTATATATCTAATTGCTTGTGCTTCATTAGTAGGATTGAAAGGTTACTCCTGGATAAACTGCCAATCCATGAAAGGTAACAGCCTGAACTTATCACAGTCCAAAATGACATCTCCAGAGAAATTAGATGTTTTGCTTCTCACCCACTTGAATCCTTTTTCTAAAGCCTAGGGAACAATCTGTGGAAGAGGGGGTGTGGTAGAATGTAAGGGCTGTAATTGGGGTGAATTGTGAAACTACAGCAATATAGACTGGACACGTATTTGATCAACTGATTGTACATAGATGCCCCTCAGCTGAATAGTGGGACCTTGGGTGTGGGTTTGGGCATAGCTGCTTGCAAATCGGTTTTAACATGAAGGATGCTGTATTCATTACTTTACTTATTGTTAAAAAATAAAATAAAATAAAATATATATATATATTATATATATATATATATATAAAAAAATAAATTTAATCAAAAAAAAAAAAAATTAAAAATACCTATACCAATTTGGCCAAGGTCTAAGGATAACTTTGTTCCTTGCCTCAGAGGTCAACTAAGTCCCAGGGGACTATGCATGGGGGCATCTCTAGAAATGTCCTGCAAATGTGGGTCACCAGTCTTCCCTTGCAGGGAGGGTCCTGGAGATCACTAATGGGACTTCAGCCAGGGTCCAGTCTATAAATAGGAAAGTCTGCTCATGCTTCAAAAAGGGAAGCCTGGTCTAGCAAGACCTGATTTTGTATTCAAGTGGATTGAACTGGTAATTGAAAAGCCAAACAGAGCCAGGGGCTCCCTCCCCCCTCCAAAAAAAAAAAAAAAGAAAAAAGAAAAAAGAAAAACTACCCTGAGTGACCCTTGAGAGCCAGGTCCTCAAGTAACCTTGAGAAAACAAAAACCTTGGTTATCTGGGTTAACTGTGTGTCCTTAAACATCCAAAAGGAAAGTATAACCAGAAATAAATAAATAGTAAGGCCTGAGAAATTGTACTTCAGGTATAAAACTTGAGATCTTAGTGAAAAGTCAAAAGGTAGGAAAAAAAGGACCACAGTTGTTTTTGCCTATCTTACTGGCAAGTGCAGCTACCCTGTGGCTGCCACTGCTTTTGCCATCCTTCAAAGACATGAGACACAGTTTTCAACCTTCCAAATGGACAGATGATCATGTTTCTCCAAGAATCCTCAAACCTTAGTGCCAGATGGGATTGCTGAGACAACCCAACGTGTGGACTGAGCATCTTCTGGGGTTTCAGCCTTCAGAGTATGACTGCCATTGTTGGACTACCCAGGCTGTATCTGGAGATCAGTACAGGAAGATCAAGACAGGACACAGTGCTACTGAACCTCATTTGGTGACCATGGGAAGGGAAACCCCAGTGTGGAGCATAAGGGCAGAACTGATGGTTGTTTTGGCTTGCCAAGAGGAGCTTCAAAACCTTAACGTATTCTTTCAGCCAATTAAAAAATCATAAGCTGAAGATGCAAAACCTATGATATATGTGGCATGCATATGTGCATATTTTGGAGTGATGCATATGGGAAGGAATTACAACAACAACAACAACAAGACTGGGTCAAAGTTTATGGTCAAAACGGTGAACTTCTGCTCAAAATGGTAAACTTCTGAATTGAGAATTTAGAGAGAGACTGAGAAAAAGATGAAAAACATGTTTGGCAGAATGCATGAGCTCTGATGGGGTGGGAGGGCAGGGAGGGGGCACAGATCTAAATTTGATTTGGAATTTTGTATGAAATGCACAAAGCTTCAATAAAAATTGGCTTTGAAAAAAATTAATAATTAAAAACAAACCTTTAAAAAAGAAAAAACTCAATAAAATTGCTATAATTTAAATGCATATTTATTGATTCAATCTCTCTCTCTCTTCTCTCCTCTCTCTCTCTCTCCTCTTCTCCCTCTCTCTCTTCTTCTTTTTTATTTTAATTTCAGTATTATGTAATTTAAATGTAATAATTATATCAGGGCTGGAGAGATGACCTAGCAGTTAAGGACCAAACCACCTTACAGAGACCGGGTTACAAGGACCCAGGTTCGATCCCTAGCACCCACATGGCGGCTGAGAACCGTCTTTAATTTCCAGTTCCAGGGGAATCCGACACCTCCTCTGACCTCTGCGACATTGCACGACATGGGTGCACAAATCTACATCAGAAGATACATTCATACACATACCAAAATATAAAATTTTAAAAATTCTAGAATTTAATTTTTAAAACGTAAGATATATCAAAACAACCGTAGGGTGAGTAATTCTTAGAAACACTGCATATATTTAATCCAGATACATAGAGGTAAATAACAGGAGGGCATGGAACAAATGACCAAATGGAAGTCAACAAGGACACAAACATGAGAACAGTGTTTGGAGTTCCAGAGCCAGGTGCAGTCAGACATCAGAAGTCACAGCTCCTTTCCTTTTTCTTTAGTCTCACCTGGCCTGGAGCTCGCCATATAGACCAGGCTGGCCTTGACTCAGAGATCCACTGCCCTTTGCCTCCCAAGAGGGGATTAAAGGCATGTGCCCACCATGCCAGGCCAGCTCCTTTCTTCTCATAGAAGTGTGTCAAGGCTGGAGATATACTAAGATATTCATAAACTCAGCCGTGAGCCCAGTGTCCCGAAGAAGTCGATAGGGCAGTCCCTACACTTCACCTTAGAGATCAACACTTACATAACCAAATAGTATTCCTCCAAACTTTTTATATTGAAGCCCTAGTCCTCCATAGCTTAAAACAGGCCTGGATCTGGAGTTAAGGCTTGCAAGAGGTAATTAGTTAAAATAAGGTGGTTAGAGTGTGAAGAGGCTGTATGAGCACAGTGTGAAGGGGACCATCTGCCAGTGAGCAGGGAGCCTCTGGAGAAAGCCAGTCTGCCAACACCTTGATCCTGGATGTTCAGCCCCCTAAAACTGCAAAAAAAGAAAGTGTCTGTTGTTGAAGACTCCCTGGCCTCTTACTCTTGCAGTGGCAATAACCACAGAGAAAGAAATCCAGCATTCAAATGCACCACGCAGAGCCATGTTGTGCTTTTATACTTCCATTAAAGAGAAATGAATTGGAGCCCTGACTTCTGATGAGTAAATCCAAAATCAAGGGAAGAACAGGAAAGAGGGAAAGAGAAGGGACAGCGAGGAAGTGGTGGGATGCTGCAGAGTCAGGGTCACCCTATAGGCGCGGAACCTGGATGAAAAAGGCTATGCTTGCATTTCATGCACAAGAAATGGGGCCAGGTAACACGGCAAGAATGGTGATGCCACAGCACCTGACCAGAATGCCCAAAAGGACAAAGAGACGTTGTATTAGTCCTCTGGGGCTGATGTAGCCAATCATGACAAGTTAGTGGCTGAAAACAACTGAAACTTATGTTCTATGGTTCTCAAAGCCAGAAGTCTGAGATGAAGGTATGAGCAGGGCTGGTTTCCATAACCATGAAGAGAGGATTGATTCCAGTGTCTCCCCTCACTCTCCTGAGCTGCCTACAGTCCTTGCTGCCTCTCTGTTCACTCCATTTTCTGCCTCTGACTCCACTGGCCGTGCTCCTTTGTAGGCCTCTGTGTTTTCTCCTTTTACTTAGGCAAGTGGCTGTTCAAGCGAATGGCAATCCCCCTGCCTCAGCCGCCCAGAATTTGGGGTATGACAGAGGTGAGCCACTGTGCCTGGAATCCTTTTCTATCTTTTTTTTTTAATTTAATTTTATTGATGANTCTCTCTCTCTCTCTCTCTCTCTCTCTCTCTCTCTCTCTCTCTCTCTCTCATTAGTCTTCTACTTAACAGTACCTAAGTGAAACTTTAAAATGTAAGATATATCAGGGCTGGAGAGATGACCTAGCAGTTAAGAGCACCAACCACTCTTACAGAGGACCCGGGTTACAGAGGACCCAGGTTCGATCCCTAGCACCCACATGGCGGCTGAGAACCGTCTTTAATTCCAGTTCCAGGGGAATCTGACAACCTCTTCTGACCTCTGCGACATTGCACGACATGGGTGCACAAATCTACATGCAGACAGTACATTCATACACATACCAAAATAAATAAAATTTTAAAAATTCTAGAATTTAATTTTTTAAAACGTAAGATATATCAAAACAACCGTAGGGTGAGTAATTCTTAGAAACACTGCATATATTTAATCCAGATACATAGAGGTAAATAACAGGAGGGCATGGAACAAATGACCAAATGGAAGTCAACAAGGACACAAACATGAGAACAGTGTTTGGAGTTCCAGAGCCAGGTGCAGTCAGACATCAGAAGTCACAGCTCCTTTCCTTTTTCTTTAGTCTCACCTGGCCTGGAGCTCGCCATATAGACCAGGCTGGCCTTGAACTCAGAGATCCACCTGCCTTTGCCTCCCAAGAGCTGGGATTAAAGGCATGTGCCACCATGCCAGGCCAGCTCCTTTCTTCTCATAGAAGTGTGTCAAGGCTGGAGATATACTAAGATATTCATAAACTCAGCCGTGAGCCCAGTGTCCCGAAGAAGTCGATAGGGCAGTCCCTACACTTCACCTTAGAGATCAACACTTACATAACCAAATAGTATTCCTCCAAACTTTTTATATTGAAGCCCTAGTCCTCCATAGCTTAAAACAGGCCTGGATCTGGAGTTAAGGCTTGCAAGAGGTAATTAGTTAAAATAAGGTGGTTAGAGTGTGAAGAGGCTGTATGAGCACAGTGTGAAGGGGACCATCTGCCAGTGAGCAGGGAGCCTCTGGAGAAAGCCAGTCTGCCAACACCTTGATCCTGGATGTTCAGCCCCTAAAACTGCAAAAAAAGAAAGTGTCTGTTGTTGAAGACTCCCTGGCCTCTTACTCTTGCAGTGGCAATAACCACAGAGAAAGAAATCCAGCATTCAAATGCACCACGCAGAGCCATGTTGTGCTTTTATACTTCCATTAAAGAGAAATGAATTGGAGCCCTGACTTCTGATGAGTAAATCCAAAATCAAGGGAAGAACAGGAAAGAGGGAAAGAGAAGGGACAGCGAGGAAGTGGTGGGATGCTGCAGAGTCAGGGTCACCCTATAGGCGCGGAACCTGGATGAAAAAGGCTATGCTTGCATTTCATGCACAAGAAATGGGGCCAGGTAACACGGCAAGAATGGTGATGCCACAGCACCTGACCAGAATGCCCAAAAGGACAAAGAGACGTTGTATTAGTCCTCTGGGGCTGATGTAGCCAATCATGACAAGTTAGTGGCTGAAAACAACTGAAACTTATGTTCTATGGTTCTCAAAGCCAGAAGTCTGAGATGAAGGTATGAGCAGGGCTGGTTTCCATAACCATGAAGAGAGGATTGATTCCAGTGTCTCCCCTCACTCTCCTGAGCTGCCTACAGTCCTTGCTGCCTCTCTGTTCACTCCATTTTCTGCCTCTGACTCCACTGGCCGTGCTCCTTTGTAGGCCTCTGTGTTTTCTCCTTTTACTTAGGCAAGGCTGGCTTCAAGCGAATGGCAATCCCCCTGCCTCAGCCGCCCAGAATGTTGGTATGACAGATGTGAGCCACTGTGCCTGGAATCCTTTTCTATCTTTTTTTTTTAATTTAATTTTTATTGATGGTTTGTGCATTTCGTACATCATTTTCCAATTCAGATCAGGCATATTTCCCTTTCCCTTCCCCCCCACCCCCACCCCATCCCAGATCAAGTATTCTGCCATAACTGTCCTACATCTTTCAGGTTTTTTTTTTTTTCATTTTTTAGCTATAAGTGATAATCCATGAGTATAAGCACCCAAATAGGATTGGGGAGCCAACCTTAAATCTACTATGATTTTGTCTAAGGAGTATTAACTCAACACTTACAAACTGTTTCAAAACATGGTAACATTAGCGGGTATCAGTGGGTCAGACACATCTTTAGGAGTTACTTTCCTGTGTACAAACAAAAGCCAAATACTTTACTGGATTCCTACAGGACAAAGAAAGAAATAAGGTGGAGACCACGGTTCAACTATATCTCAGATCTACGATGTCCTTCCAACAATAGGCTACAAAGTTGTCTACAGGGAAAGGGATCAGCTCAGAACAGCTGCCAAAGTTTCCGTGTAATGTCATCTTAGGAACGTCCCTTCTTGGTACGTCACCTTCATGGAGTTTAGAAAGTGCTGCCTATGAGCCAAAATAAGAGAAAGAGGATGCTCTTCTACAGCACAAAGGGAGACCTAACCCTAGATCCAAACTGGAGTTTTAACTGTCTCAAAGTGTGATTATTTTAACAGCTTTTGCCTGTGCTCTTCCTGCACTTATTCCTTTAACTTTCAGTTAAGTCTCTGCATTCGCATTCGGCCATTTATGTCGGAACCGTGCTGTCTACTCAAAGATACTTTTCCCTAGTCTTTGCAAATCACCTTCCGCTCCTCCTTCCGTCCACCAGGCACTGATTTCTCCTTGCTGGCTTCAGCTTGTTATTGCTGCTCTGCTGGTCAGATTCCCGTTTAGAAGGAGAAAATGGTAGAGTGGAAAAACATGAGGATAATAGTATTTTTTTTTAATTTATTTATTTTTATTTTTATATGTATGAATGTATTGTCTGCATGCAGGTCTGCGCACCCGTGTCGTGCGATGCCGCGGAGGTCAGAAGAGGGTCTCGGATTCCCCTGGAACTGGAGTTCTCCTGGAACCGGAGTCGCAGACGGTTCTCAGCCGCCATGTGGGTGCTGGGGATCGAACCCGGGTCCTCTGCAAGAGTGGTCGGCGCTCTTAACCGCTAGGCCATCCCTCCAGCCCCCTGATAATAGTATTTTATATCATTTATTCAGCCCAAAATGGGCAGAAATCTGCTAAGTAATTTACATGCTTTATAACTAATAATTATCCCCCATTTAAATATGAGTAACCCAAGGTTTCCTTGAGTTCAAGGACTTGGAGAAGATCTTAGATCCAGCAACTGGCAGAACTACAATTTGAAGTCAAGTGTGTCTGAACAAAGCCCACCCTCTTGACTCCTTCTCTTGTAGCCTGTTAGTTAATATTTTCTATTGATTAAGTCTATGATTCACTATCTCTGTAACCCTAGGGAGCTCACTCACCCTCCTTTTTCACAGTTTCCTTATCTATAAAATGAGAGTGATTATAATTCCAGGTCTTCCTTATTGTAGATTGAACTTATTAGAAGTATGGTTGGAGTCAGTAAATTCAAGCTGACCTGCAGGAAGGCAGAAGGTAGCTGTCATCATTGTGTGTGGACAGCGTTGTCCCTGCCGGCTTCCGTAACTATACTTTCTTGTCTGCTTCCCTTAAAAACAGATCTTAGAGCATCTAGACCTTCAAGGAGCACCCTCTCAGCTGGCTTTTCTCAAGGACAACATCCCTGGCCTGTTAGGCTGCCTGCTGCACCCTTCTCATCCATGCCTGGGTTCTTCTGAGCCTGGCACTCCACCATCCCTGGCCTCTTGGCACTTTGAGAAGGATATTCATCTTTCTCCAGAGTTTTGATGCAAGTAAAACAGCCCCATGACAGGGGCTGGAGAGCTGGCTCAGAGATTAAGAGCATTGGCTGCTTTTGCAGAAGACTGGGGTTCAAACCCCAGTATCCCTATGCAGGTTAACAATCATCCCTAACTCCAGTTCCAGGGGATCTGATTGCCCTCTTCTGTCTTCTGTAGGCATTGCATGGCACAGGTGCACTTACATACATGCAGGCAGTACATTCATGCACATAAAATAAAATATAAAATTAAAGTAAATTAAAAAATAAAACAAAATAAAATCAATAAATTTTTTTTAAAAGTCCTCAGCACAAAACCAACCAGTAAAAGATATTTCCAAGGGCAGCAAGTATTTTTCTCTGCAGCCTTTATTTCTGTTTCTCTTTTTAAAAAAAATAATAAAATTCTCTTCTTACATAACAGTAGGACAAGGATCAGTGTTTAAAATGCAAGTGCGCCCTACATTCAGCCCTATGCTGCCTGGGAGAAGCGCCTGTCCCAATATTTAATTAAACCCTTTAACTCTTTCCTCCCCTCTGCTGCATGAAGATTTCAAAGTGCTATTGATCTGTAATTTCTTGCTGACATCACATGAAATATGAAATAATCTTAGAAACCTCAACGCCTGGGAATTTGCCTGGCTCTGTCCCAAAAGCAAATCAACTCTAAAATTTTATAAGCACTGACTCAATTTTCACTATTTTCTTATCAGTCACAAATCACAGATTTTCATTGCATGACACAATTAAATAAAAAAAATGACTTTGTGAATCTGTTTGGTGAATTGGGCAGGGTAGATTAATTCTGTTATTCAGTTACATATCAGCATCTTGTTTTAAATAATTACATTTTGATGTATGCCTTCTGGGCTACCTATATAAGTTTGGCATTCATAAAATAAGCTAATGGCATCAGATTTGCTGTTGTTGCTATTTAAACATCACAGCACACAGGGGAAATTGGATCTTCCTTTTATCATCTCAACAAATACTTATGGAGCACCCCAATACTTCAGATACTGAGACAGAACTCTAGGGTTTAAACCCAAGTTCCCATTTCCCTAGGGAAATGAGGCAAGGCTGGAGTAGGGGATGAACCCTTGTGGAGCCTGACATACAGTGATGTTTCATGGCTACATATGGTACCCTGAAGAATATTGAACCCCCCAATTAAAGAGACAAGAATTCCTGACTTCCCTAAATAGGATGTAGAATTATCACACCTACATACACATTTATTATGGCTAACTTAACTTCTTTAGAGCTGTGTCTACTTATAAAAAGGAGTAATTCTATTGCCCTTGGACATTTTTTCTTTTCTTTTTTTTTTTCAGTTCCTGTCCTCTTCATCTCCTTGGGACACGTTTTCTAAGAGTAGGGATGGGACAATGACTACCGACCTTACTTTCAAAGCTAGCTATCGTTACTATTTTCTTCTTTTTTGTTTGTTTGTTTGCTTACATTCTTCTGTTTGTTTTAGGTTTTAACATTCCTCATTAGATTTACAATGTACTTAGATGTTAGCCATAGGTCAAAATGACAAGCTATATCATAAGGCAAATGTGGTATCATTTTTGTCTCACAGAAAATGTCCTGAGGACAGCGGCGGTGGCGGCAGCGGCTAGCCCATCCTCACATCCTCCTGGCTTGGTCTCTGGGTGTCTTGTTCTAAGTTGCACTGCCTGTGAAGTGGTTAATTAGAAGAGGTAGGGGAATCTGAAATGTCACAAGTTCCTTTTGGCCCATTGTCACGTTTCATGAATTCTTTTGCTGAACCCATTTGGATTGAGCAGTGACCCACTCTGGATAAATCACTCTGTATTCTTCTCTCCTGTCACCTATCTATGTTCCAATACATCCACATTGCGTGGCTCGTGAGATCCATTAAGTCTTTGGACACTCTTTACAGCTATTTTGTTATTATTTCTTTGAGGCTCAGATTTCTCCAAATAAAGTAGAAAACTACTACACCAAGGGTGAATAAAACACATTTTTTTTTAAGGACAGGGGACAAAAATGAATACAATATAGTTTCAGCCTGCAGCTCTCACAGCAACACTACAGATGAGAGACAATCATTTCTTGTAGGTTTTGAGTAAAGATATCATTTACCTTTATTTGTAGACACAAAACTCTAAGAAAACATCATTTGCTCTCACTGTCACAGGCTTTAAAAATATTTATGGGGTTGAAATAGTTATCCAGAAGCAGACATTTCAATTCAATGTCATAGGTCAGGCCCACTGGCTAACACCCCAGATAATATTGATGTACCTTCAAAATTTAAAATAATGTTTATACCATTTATTTATTCAGCCATATACAGAGAGCACCCATTCTGAAGTATCTGGGACACTGAACAAGGTTTACATAAATCTGACTGTTTTTTCCTCTGGGCCATTTGGCTCAGTGTGCTAGACCATAAATATTCAATAATACTTTACAATGACAAAGCATCTTTTATGCAAACATCGCTAAGCACATTACTCACCAATATTACAATCTCCTTTTAACCTACTGGTAAAGTCATAGAAACTAACTGACTTTCTTCAAGGTCCCACCACAAATTGCTTATTTTGCTGATCAAAGCCCAGGTGTCCTGATCTTAGTTATAACTAAACAAAAGAAACAAATAAACACACACATTTTTAGATGCTTAAGCTGATAACCTACACTAAATATTTCTAAATTAAATCTATTAGGCAAAACGTCTTCCTTAAAGATGTTAAATGTTGTGATGCATCCAATTGAATTTTACAACTTTTGTTCCAATTTGCCCAGGGCCAGTTACCATTTTCAGAGCCCCAAGAATGACCTACTTTAATTGAATCCTGTTACAAACACTTAAACTTTCACACTCTAATCAAATCAGGTTTCTAAATAGAAATTAAAGTTGAAGCAGAAGAATAAAACTTTTCACAGAAAGGTCCACTTGAAGTAATAGCACAGCCGTATGAGAATATATAAAAAACAAGACAGGTGCTATTCAGACCTGGAGAGGCCTCAACAAACAGTTCCTATAACCCAAGAAAACATTCACTAGTTTTTTTTTTTAATTTTTTTTATTTATTTCTGTATGTGTATGAATGCACTGTCTGCATGCAAGTCTGTGCACCCGTGTCGTGCAATGCCGCGGAGGTCAGAAGAGGGTGTCGGATTCCCCTGGAACTGGAGTTCTCCTGGAATTGGAGCCTCAGACGGTTCTCGGCCGCCATGTGGGTGCCGGGGATCGAACCCGGGTCCTCTGTAAGAGCGGTCAGCGCTCTCAACCACTAGGCCATCTCTCCAGCCCCATATTCACTAGTATTTTTAAGTCTCCCTCAAAATGCTAACTAATGTTGGTTAAATGTAGAAAATTAATGAATTATCCAAAACTGGAAGATTTTTTAATTACCCATCTCTCTTGCTATGATATATGAAGGAACATACTTCACAAAACTCCACGCTGAGAGTTTACCAAGGCACGAGTGTGAGCCCTCAGATATGCCACACGCTGTTTGTACTGCAGCCCGTATCCAGGGCTGGTCCCAGTCAATGCCCCGTGTGGAAGAGTTTCCTTAATTTCTTTGTGATGGCACTTCAGTCCAAATGATTTATTTGAACTTTTGTCATTCATGCCTTCTTTCCTTCATTAAGTACATATGCATAGTACTATTTCTTGGGTACTGTCTCCTTTTCTCTCATTGCTTTCTTTTAAAAATTCTTACTTGGGCTGGAAAGATGGCTCGGTGGCTAAGAGTACTGGCTGCTCTTGCAGAGGACCCAGGTTTGATGTCCAGCACCTATATGGCAGCTAACAACTGTCCATGACTCCATTTCCAGAGGAATCTGATGTCCTCTTCTGATTTCTCTGGGTATTGCACAACACAGGTGCACTTAAATATATTCAGGCAATATACTCATAAAGTAAAAAAAATAATAATAATTCTTACTTATTGTCTTGGTACCCTCATCTCAGATGATCCAGAATAATATCCTACCTGGTGCCACTGATGATGGTGGTGTGATGGCAATTATGGGAATGAAGGGGGGAGAAAGAGAGAGAGTAGGGTGGTGATGGCAATGGTGAGAGCGAAAATGATGGTACTGATGTCAGTGATGTTACCTACAATGGGTCTGGGGATGGAAATGATGGCAGTAGAGATGGTGATGATGGAGAAAGTGATGAAGATGGTAGTGGTGGTGAGCACAATGAAAAGGAGGATGATCTTAGTGATGATGTGATGGGAATGGGGATGATGATGATCGAGACAGTGAAGGCGGCTGTGATTTAATGATGGTGATGAATCGTATTATTGATGGGAATGATGATACAAGTGACGATGGTGATAATGAGGACAGACAGAATACTGCTAAAGATGGGACCATAGTGGTGATAATAGTGGTGATGATGGCAATGGTGATGGTAGTCATGGCGTGCTGAAGTTTGTAAGAATTTGCATGTGTTGAGTATTTAACATACCAAGCCTTAGGCTGAAAAAAGAGCCTGAATTATTCCATTATTTTCTAATAAGTTTCCAAAGAGAGAAGTAAGTCATAAAGAGGTTATATAGCAAAAATAAGACTACATTGCTCATGAGCTTAAGAGAGCAACGTGACTTTTTATTTTTCCTATACCAATGCAGTGCTTCCAGTAATCACTACTATATCTGTTTTTAGAAAATAAAACATCTTAAGGCAAACTGAGCAATGTTGACGTTATATTCCTTGTGATCTGAAAACAACTATGCTCTCATATTGTGAATCCCTTAACAGGTTCTAGAACTAAGCTACCATTTATTTTCAGAGTTAGGAAGTTTTGGAATATGGGTGGAGGGTATGTGTGCATACTTTAGAGTAATGTAAGATCAAAGGGAGGAGGAAAAGGCTGGTTTGTCATGACATTGTGTCTGAACATGGTATTTATTTTATGGGAGTGCTTCTTAGTAATTCTTGTGCAGGGCTGCTTGAGCTTTTGTCCAAGCCTTTTCTAAAATATTACACAGTAGTTAAAAGTATCAGATTGGTGTGACTTAGCCTTTCTTGATGCTTAACGACCATACTTAATGCCCATACCAATTTGGCGGAGGGTCTTAAGGGATAAATTTGTTCCTTGCCCTCAGAGGTCAACTAATTCCCAGGGGACTATGCATGGGGGCATCTCTTGAAATATCCTGCAAATGTGAGTCACCAGTCTTCCTGTGCAGGGAGGTCTTGGAGATCCACTAATGGGACTTCAACCAGTGTCCAGTCTATAAAGAGGAAAGTCTGCTCATGCTTCAAAAAGGGAAGCCTGGTCTAGCAAGACCTGACTTTGTCCTCGAGTGGATGGAACTGCTGATTGAAAAGCCAAAAGGAGCCAGGGGCTCCCTCTTCCCCCCAAAAAATAAATATCTGAGTGACTGTTAAGGACCAGGTCCTCAATTGACTTGAGAAAACAAAAACCTTGGTTAATCTGGGCTAACTGTGTGGCCTTAAACATCCAAAAGTAAAGTATAACCAGAAATAAATAAATAAATAAATAGTAAGGCCTGAGAAATTGTACTTCAGGTATAAAACTTGAGATCTTAGTAAAAGGACAAAAAGTTAAAGAACAAGAGCACAGTTGTTTTGCCTATCTTACTGGCAAGTGCAGCTACCCAGTGGCTGCCACTGCTTTTGCCATCCTTCAAAGACATGAGACACAGTTTTTCAACCTTCCAATATGCTCTGAAGACTCGTGTCTCTCCAAGAATCCTCCAAACCTTCAGTGCCAGATGGGAACTGCTGAGACAACCAACTTGTGGACTGAGCTACTACTGGGGTTTCAGCCTCTATAGAGGCTGAAAAACCCTCTGCCATTGTTGGACTACCCAGGCTGTATCATGGAGACCAGTACAGGAAGATCAAGACAGGATGCAGTGCTTACTGGACCTCATTTGGTGACCATGGGAAGCGAAAACCCCAGTGTGGAGCACAAGGGCAGAACTGATGGTGGTTTGGGCTTGCCAAGGAGGAGCCTTCAAACATGACATCTTTCAGCCTAATAAAAAAATCATAAGCTGAAGATGCCAAAACCTATATGTGGCATGCATATGTGCATATTTTGGAGTGATGCAAATTGGAAGGAATAACAACAATAACAGCAAAAAGATTGGGTCAAAGAACTGACTGAAATGGTGAACTTTGGCTTGAAACAGTAAACTTCTGCATTGAGAACTTTGAGAGAGACTGAGAAAAAGATGAAAATCATGTTTGGCAGAATGTATGAGCTCTGGTGGAGTGGGGTGCAGGGAGGGGGGCACGGGTCTAGATTTGATTTGAAATTTTGTATGAAATGCACAAAGTTTCAATAAAAAATTGGATTTGAAAAAAATAAATAAATATCTACCAAGGATAGATAGATGGATGGATAGATAGATAGATAGATACATACATACATACATACATGCACACACACATATATTATATATATATATGTATGCACTTTTGTGATCACCCCTGTGGATACACATGTAGGCCAGTGTTGTGTGTCTTCCTCAATTGCTTGTTCACCTCATTTTTGAGATAGCATCTCTTGCTGAACCCTAAGTTCCTAAGTTCAACTGGACTATATGCACAGTAAGTCCCTGGGGTCCACAGAACTCACTCTGTCCAGGTCTTTATGGGGGTCCTACGGGTGCAGACTCATCCTTGCACTGAGTGGCAGACAATTTACCCACTGGGCCATCTCCACGCCCCCTCCTTTATTTCTTTTATATTAGTGGTTTTCAGTATAACTTTCCTACCCTCTTTCTAGATAGCTATTATATAATGCGGTTAACTCAAAATAATACATTATGATGTTAAGCCTTTTGTTTGAAATTGAATTTTTATTTAAATATTCCCCTTAAATTTGTAACTTCCTACTCTTTATGTTATGTAAGCATAATCTATCCACTCAAATATCATTTGATCACTTTTTCTAATAAAATACTCTTCATATGTCTCCCGCACTTGTCAAGAGCCAATATATCAACTCTGTGGTTGGGAGGTGGGGTCTAAGCTATTAAAACAAACAAAGGTCAGGCAAATGAGCCAAGGTCAAGTAACATAGATAATTGGGGCCATTAAAACATCATGTTTCCTAGCAAGGAGGCATGTGGCCATGTAAGAAATGAAGATGGGAATTCTGAGTAGATGGCCACAGGTTTCCCCAACTTTACCCACTGTCCAGAGAAGTACCCTTCAGTTATTTCATTCATGACAGTTCTAAACTAAGTCTTGAAAACCCTGTTTCTGTTGCCTTAAAACACATTTTCCACTGGACTAGAATAGTTCAAATGATCTTTCTAGTCATCTTAAAAGTCTATAAACATGTCCTTTCGTATGAATGTTTTGAGGCTTCCGAACTCTTCTAAACAACTAAATCTGACATTCCAAACTAGTTCCTCTTGTTCCTTTGTGCAGCCTCATTGCAAGATTCTCTTTAAATTACACCTTCAGTAATCTATTTTACACCAATGATTAGGGGTAACTCCAACCTAAAAGGGAGATACAAATTCTCAATCACCTCCTAGGGATGCTCAGATGATCTCCCACAAGACTGGCAAGGCCAAGCCTTGACATCTTAGAATCCAGCCTCCAGACCTCCTCACCTCTCCCTGTAGCCTCATCAGCCAACCAGGTAACCTAAAAATCACCAAATGATGCATATTAGTCCTTTCCTATGTCCCTCATGCTCCACACTACATCTCCAACATGTCTTTGTGGTCCTCTGTCCGTGATGTCTCTTTATTCTTTTCTTATCTCAAATCCTGGTCTTCATCATTATCATCTACCCCATCTTCTAACCGTCAGCTGACATCTGCTCCCAAATCTTTCTCTGTTATCCAGAAACAATCTATCATTACCTTTACCTAAGAGTATTGATGGCTACCAAGTACCTACTGCACATGACCCTTAAATGACTTCATTAGCCTAGGTCCTGTGTGTGCCACCAATGTTCTCTACTTACGTAGCTTTGGATCCTGGCATTCACCTTGCTGTTGATACAGGATCCATCTACAAAAGGTCATTCGGGACACTTTTCGAGGCTTTTCAATTACCACTGCAAATTCCATTGTAATTATTGTCCTTACAGAGTCTTGTATGATGCTCCAGAGGATTAGAAGAACTCACAGTGATTTACATACATCCTAAAGTATTTAAATTCAAAACCTTTGGCCTGCTTCTAAGGACTTGACTATACCACTCCTCAAATGCACTGTATTCATCTTTTGTACCTTTTCTCAAAAATGCTTCATTTCCTTCCTTGTATCCCAAAACTAAACTAAAAGAAATTAAAGCATTTCTCCTCAAACCCAACTTGGATGGCACAATCAGTCTTTCACACACTGTACTCTAGCCTGATACCTGTCCCATCTTTGCCCCAATGGTATTTTATTGTTAAACTGCTACAATGTTTATTTCATATCATAGTTATGTGCCCGGTTCTGCCCCTTACAATATTTATTCAGATGATCATTGCATTCACCTGTATATAACATGGCTATAATCTCTATAGAATACACTTATTTGGCATATATCAACTGCATATCATTAATTTGAATAAGTAGTCATCATTTAATCATTCATCCCCTGTCATGGAAACCAGGTCCCTAATACAGTGTACAGACAAATATTTTCTGTATCTTTTTTACATTATTTCTCTTCAGCTGAGAGAAAAGTCATTAGTCACCAACAAGCCAAATATGCCATAGCTTTCCTTGGTATGGATGCATCTGGCCTGTATTTATGAGTGTTTGATTTCCTTTTTCATTTCGTCTTCTGATTTCTTTAGTATTTCCACTTCCTTTTGGAGCTTCTCAATCTCTTCCTGTAGATCTTTGCTTCGATAGTTGGTTTCCTTATCTCTCTCAACATGGGTTCTTTTCAGTGTTTCCACTTCCTTCTGGAGTTTTTCATTCTCTCTCTGTAGGTCCTTCTTGAGTTCTTCATTCTCTTTTCTTAATTCTTTGATTTGCTCTTCATAGTTTTGGACTTCTTTAAGTATGTTCACAATTATACATCTAATATCTGTGTCCTGGGCCATCCCCAGGGGGACCCCACTGTAGGAAACTTCCACAGGGTTGGTAGAGCTTGGTGTGGAATTATAGTGCACATTTCCCTTGGTGTCTCTTCTTAATGTCCGTGGCATGTGGGTTTCTCTTTGCCTGTATTCCAGTGTGAATCCCAAATGCCTCTTCACTGTGTTGAAGGCTTGCTTTGCTTGCCTCCTTCACATGCCTTCGCTGTCTGATTGATTTGCTTTTGTGCTTCAGGTAGTCTTGGGAAATCCCTGATCTCAAGACTCACACAGGCCCACCTTTTATACCAGCTGGCAGGACAACTCTGCCCCCACAGCCACACAAGCCAATCGAGCCAAAGACAATTAAATCAAACCAAACAATCTGCCTGGCTGAAAGAACCCAGCTCCTACCTGTGCTTCAGGTGGTCCTGGGAAATCCCCGATCTCAAGACTCACACAAGCCCACCTTTTATACCAGCTGGGAGGACAACTCCACCCCCACAGCCACACAAGCCTATCAGTCAAAGACAATTAAAGCCATGGTACAAGTATTAGGAGGATCCTAAGAAGATACCAGCTAGGAGGACAACTCTGCCCCCACAGCCACACAAGCCAATGGAGCCAAAGACCATTTAAGCCATGATACAAGTATTAGGAGGATCCTAAGAAGATTCCAGCCATCGCTGTGTAACAGCGATGTTAAAGACCATCAGTTCTCGATTTCGCAAACCAATTAGGCAACAGGAATCTCTATGGGCCTACATTTACTAAGTCCACAACACGAAGGGAAGCAAAGACTAGTGTTCACCACCTGCCCCTCCCAAATCCACGGGCAACAAGCAAAGCTCTTCAGCAGCATTTCACCCTGTGAAAGAGCAGTAATGTCCCACACTCCGTTACAAGTGATTGGTGTGTGTCCCCAACCTGGGACTGCTCTCTAGTCATGGATAATAATTTATGAGATGTATAAAGTAATGGGCTATCAAGAGAAAATATTGCATTTTCAAAGTTCCCCAAGTATACATCTACACGACTGACTGCAATAATTTCAGAAAAGACTTTTGTCTTTAGAGAAAATAATACACTTTTTCCCCAGGTCTCAAAGCCTATATTTAAATGATTATTCATGGGTGTAGTGGGAAACTTTAAGCTTTAGCTTGGCAAGTCCCAACATAAAATGGGTAATGTTTCATAAACCTTGTTTGTGCCACCTGCCCAGAAACTCATCACCATCTCTTAGTCTTTTATGTTATGGTCCTAATTCCCAGGCCAAGCCCCCAGATCTATTTAACTCATTATACACCTGGAGGGCAGTCCATGACACTGAATTCCATTTACAACATTGCTCCTTGGAGGAGCTGTCCCCTAAACTCCCAGTCTAGCGGCACACAGCTACTCTTCTAGTTGTGTTCAGCAGAGCACTGGGAAATGTGCAGGTGAGCACAAGAAATAAATGGAGCAGATATTCCCAGGAATCAAAATCTTTATATTCTTAAATACACACTTGAAAATGGCCTTCCCTAAATGATCATTGCTCATTAGGGGGAAACAATTGTAACCCACACTGTTGAGAGAGATTTTCAGAATCTGAAGTGTCTCATCTGCACGCTGTTACCTGGATGGAACCCAAGCATGGTTATAAAGAGATTTGACATTGAATCAGAAGCTGTCTGACCTCTTCTCTTTTTCAATTCTTCCCATAAGTCCTTTAAATGTATATTATAATTAGTATTCATTTTTAAAAGGCTATAAATGCATCATAGGAAATATTTGTCTGTTTTGAAACAATTTAAAACAAAATTATTTAGAGTTTTGAAATATAAAATGAGTCACTTTAAATTAAAAGAAATAACTTTTACTACTTAATGTAAAGGATTTTTAAATCTCATTTATTTTGTCAATTGGTTCTGCTTAACACTTCAGCGCAGTGCCCGCTCAATTATCCATGTAAGCAGGGGGATCAGTGGCCTGGATAATCTAAAACAGCAGACAATTTTTAAAGCGCTTGTATTTGGCCCAGGCATATTTTACAATCAACCTCTGATTATCCACACTAATGAAAGGAAGATCAGGCACCTTGAGAAATATCCAACACTGAGATAGATCTGCTGAGCTGATTTCAGGCACCCCAAGGAAGACCACTACGATGCATAATGTAAGAAAAAAAAGACCACAGCTGTTACCAACAGGGAAATCCCACTTGAAATATAAACATGAGGTGACAGTACCCAGATGACCATCTACCATTGTACCATTCATCTTTAGAAACACGGAGTTACTCTCAAACACTCTGAGGTTAAAAGACAAAGTACCCATGTTGGCCCAAATATTATAAGAATAGCTCTCTCAGGGCAAAAAAGGTGGACCAGTGGGTGAAGGGCATCTGCCAGCAAGTCTGAAGGCCCGAGTTCCACCCTAAGGATCCAGACAATAGAAAGAGAACCATCACCCTCAAACTGTCCTCTAACCTCAATATTCACAACACCAGGGCATATGCATGCACACGCGATCACACACACACACACACACACACACGAAAACACACACACACAAATAAATAATTAATTAAAATGAACATTTCTAAGGAATAGTTTTTTGGTATGAGTTATTCGGTGCTAACAGAAACAACCCTTTGGGGGGCGCTTGCTTAGCACAACCACAGAGCCTGCCCTATGGCTACTAAGTTTACAGTGGCGCATTTGTAAGAGTGGCACAGCTCCAGAACAGGAAAAGCCAGGCTTGGAAATGAGGATGCCTGTACCTTTGTCCTCTGTTTCTCTGGCTGTGCCAACACTTAGAGGTGCATTCAAGCAAGAAGAACAGCATGTGCAAGGGTACATAGGCATGAAGGTCCTGGCATAGTTTTAAGTTACACATACATGATTTGGGTTAAAGACTAAAATACTAATAAAAAATAAGTGAACAAGGAGCCTAGGAGTTGCCTGAAAAATTTTTTTTATTTCCACTATGCAAGAAGTTCAGACCCTGTAAAGATGCATTAGAGTTTTCTAATGATTATTAAAAGACATGGAACAGTTTACCCAACACTGTCCATATCTGATACTCATAACCACATTTAATATTTATAGTGACCTAGATAAGCTCTCTTTTTTCCCATTTTATGAAGAAGGAAAATGAAGCCTACAGAGTTTAAATATTGCCCAGGACCCCATGATTGGTAAGTGGTAGAGACAGGGAACACACTTAACATGTATGACCGCTTTTAAGAAATAAGAAGATGCTTGGGGTGAGAGAGATGGTTCAGCGGTTAAGAGCAGGTACTGTTCATTCAAAGGATCTGAGCTTGGTTCTCAGCACCCACATCAGGTAGCACACAACTGTCTGCAACTCGAGCTCCAAGGGACCCAAATCCCTCTTCCCCCTCCATGAGCACCTACACTCATGAGTGCCCATGCACACACGCATGCATGTAATTTACAATAAAATAAACTTTTCAAATATAAACAAGAAGGTGGTCAGCATTGTAAGAGAGCGTGCTATATACATATATATGGCAGTACAAGGAGAGGAAGAAGGCTCTAAGAAGACAAGAGACTACATATTCCAGAACTCATGTTCTTGCATGAGTCCCACAGTTTTGGATATGGGTCTTATATGATGTCTTCATAGTTTTTGAAGAATCATTTTATGTTATGTTGTGAACAGTGAACTTGGCTGGGAAGCAGCCCCTATCAGATGGACAAGTCCAAGAAGAGATGAGACATTTCTCTAACTCAGTGCTGGAATGCATCCATCCAAACCAGCAGATGACCTTTATTAACTGATGGATTTACTGCTGACAAAAGAATTCATGAACAAACATGTGAACCAATGTGTAGAACCCACACTTCAAATACGTTATTGAGATATAACACTTTGCTTCTTTTTCTCATGGTTAAGAATATTGACTAACATGTAGTTTTACTATGTAACATCTTTTGTCCAACTATAAAAAAGATAAATGGGTATGGAGAGATGGCTCAGTGGTTAAGAGTGCCAACTGCTTTTGCAGAGGACCCGGGTTCAATTCCTAGCACCCACATGGCGGCTAAGAACCGTCTTTAAGCCAGGCATGGTGGTGCATGCCTTTAATCCTAGCACTCAGGAAGCAGAGAGAGGCAGATTGTGAGTTCAAGGCCAGCCTGGTCTAAAGATATAGAGTGAGTTCTGGGCCAGCTGGGGCTATAGGAAGACTCTGTCTCAAAAAAATAAAATAAAATAAAATAAAAATAAACAAAGGAAACAAAGACATAGAAAGTGAAAATGCAGAAAATGCTGTGTCTTATTTATCCACATTTATGAAGCTGTTTGTAAATGCCTTAAGAAAACTAAACCCATGCTCATAACAGTCTTGTCATGGAACAAATACAGGTTTGTATGTGTGCATGTGTTTCTTTGAATGGATATTTAGGGACTGAAAATATATACTGAAATTTTCAAATCCCTGTCTGGCCAATATTATAGTTAGCTTCTTTGCTCTATCTTTTAAGTGCTCTGCAATTACATTACTTTTTTAATAATTTTATTGATGTTTTGTATTTCAGACATCATTTTTCAGATCAATTTAGGCATATTCCCTTTTCCCTTCCCCCCACCCCACCCCAGATTGTGCATTCTGCCATAATTGTTCTGCATCTTTCTCTCAGTATTTTTTATGTTTAGGAATTCTGCAATTACATTACTTTTAAAATAAATTTTTCTGTAAACATGTAAGATAAGAATATAGTCTTCAGAACCTTGAAAATACAAAAGAATATATAAGCAGAAAAAAAGAGTCCTTTATCAATAAGCAGCACTTATGCCATTAGTGACAGCAATGATTACTTCTCAGAAGCACCTACTAAGCCAACTAGGCAAGGAGAACTCTGGTACATGAAGATTCTGCACATTCAGGAATAGAGAAGGAAGGAACAGAGGCTCCCAGAAGCACATGCACAGATCTGTGACCTCTCTTGGGCATGGTAATTGTCCTCTACTATGGCTGCCCACATTATTTCTTCTGTTAGACTGTTTGAAGTTCCACTGATTCTGTATCATCATGTTTTCTTAGTTTACTCAGACTGCTGCAATAGAACACTATATAAAGGCTGAGTGTCTTAAATGCAACCAAAGCTTATTTCTCACAGTTCTGGAAGCTGGAAGCCTGTGGTCTGGTACCAACTTGGTCGGCTCGAGTGAAGGCTTGCTTCTGGTTCATGGTAGCTGTATTTGGGCTGTGCTCTCACACGATGAGAGAAAGAAGCCAGGCTCTGGAGTTTCTTTAAAAGGCAAGAAGGTCATTCATTAAAATCTTAGCCTCTTAAACTGTCTTCTCCCAAAAACCAGTCCTCCACAGAATGTCACACCAAGGACTAGAGCAGCTAAGTCCAGATTTAGCATGGAGGGGCCTGAGAGACAAAATCATTCAGTCTATAGCACTCATTCTTTCCCCAAAAGCAAAGGCCTAGAAAATTTCTAGACGTCAGGTGCATTAGTGCTGACAAGTAGAATAATAAGGATACAAAGAAGTATGGAATTTGTTTATTAACTTTGAATAATACCACATCACTTGTGAAGTGTTTCCATGTGTTAATACATGTTAATATATCTTCATATATAAATTAATAATATACTAAAGTCTTTATTTATGTTAATAAAGATTTCAAGTTCAAAATAGAGAATGAAGCATACATATTAATTCCTTCTCGCACTCCATTGAAATGACAGTAAATAGAAAGAATCTACAACTGGGTTGAAAACACTGAAAAGGTCTCAAAAAGAATATGACATTCATTCAAGCACTTCTAGATAACAGAAAGAAAATAGGACAGATTCATTGGGTAAACTAAGATAAAGGACTCAAACATAAACTCTGGAAAAGGCTGGTAAGGATTGAAGAGGGTTTTGCTTGGCAGCTTCTGGGCAGCCACCACAGGGAAGCAGACGCGTTCTCCATCATGGTAATGAATCTGAGCATCATCTGCCTCACTGACACGCTGCTGGGGTCCTCTCCTCCATCAAGAAGACAGTGCTGCCCTTTGCCCCATGTAATTTAGAAACTAAATAAGGAATTGGCCAGACAGGGATTTGAAATTTTTCAGGATGTATTTTCACTCTCTACCTATCCATTCGCAGAAGCACTTGTACACATACAACTCGGTTTTTGTTCCAAGGTTAGGTTAATCTGCCCTAAAAATCATAAGAGTGAGAGATGTGACCAGGAAGGATGCCTAGCATGTATGCTAGAGCAGCAGAGATAGAAGAAACTCTACAACTGAACATGAACTTGAAAGCAGGAAGAGACAGGAAGGACAAAGGGAATCGCAGACTGATCAAGTCCTTACACCTGATCACTTCCAGGGTCTATATCTTGGCTTTCTCCATCACATACATTGTCCTAAGAGGATCAATTGTCAACAGACTAGCAGAACTCTGTTTCATTTGCCACTTTCCCTGCTCCCACCAATAATAGTTATCTAACTTCAACAGAAGCCTAGATAAGTTATTGATAATAACCAGCATATTCTTGAATTCAAAAACATGAGCCAGCACATACGTATCTTTAGACATTGGACAAAACAAGGAACATGAAAGATAAAAACAGGTATAAAAATGCTACAGGCATTTTTGTGACAACATCCCCACTTCCATGCTGGAATTGTGACTGGCTTCATCATGTGCAGACTTTGTATGTGCTGTCACAGAGACTGTGAGTTCATATCAGCAACTGCCCTATTGTGTCTGGAGAAGATTATAGTCATCCACTGTCTCTGGATCACTGACCCTTGGGAAGGGGTTTAATGTGGATGTCCCATTTACAATGAGCACTCTGTAGAGTCTCTTATTCTCTCCATGTTTACCAGTTGTGAGTCTCTGTGTTAATTATTTATTGCAAAATAAGCTTCTCTGATGAAGGCTGAGAGAGGCACCAATCCAGGGGTATAACAACAATAAGTCATTTTTAACAAGTCATTTTTAATAGTACAATCCATTCAGCAAAATAGTAATAGATTCTCATCTAGGGCCTATGAGCAATCTACCAACAGGATCTTGATTCCTTAATTGTTCCAAGCATGAGTTCCATCTTATGGAGCAGGCTTTAAATCCAATCAGAACGTGGTTGGTTACTCCCAGACATTTGTGCCACTATTGTATCAGTGGGGATGTCTTGCTGGGTCAGGCATTATGCAGTCCGAAGGGTTCATAGCTGGGTAATATTCTGGAATACTTTCTTTCTCTGGTAGTATAACCAGAACCTCATGGCACTAGTAGAGATGAAGCATCCAGGTCACTGCTAGCTTGATTTCTTCATGTCCTATGTATGTGGTGCCTGCAGCAACATGTTCTCATCATCAGGTTCTGGGGGGTAACCAAGAGCAACGGCAATAGCCCACAATGTCTGAGGGGTGTACGGGGCTCCCAGGACCAACAGCTCAAAAAGAGATTAGTCTTTTTTTTTTGGTCTTTTCAAGACAGGGTCTCCCTGTAGCCCCAGCTGTCCTGGAAGTCGCTCTGTAGACCAGGCCGGCCTTGAACTCACAAAGATCCGCCTGCCTCTGCCTCCCAAGTGCTAGGATTAAAGGCATGCGCCACCACGCTTTAATAGCCTATCATGTCTTAGAGAGCTGTTGTTCCCCAGTCATAGGGTGATTCCATTTAAACTCTGTGTGAATATGTGTGGTGTGTGTGTGTGTGTGTGTATGTTTTGCAAGCTTGTACTTGCTGTTTCTAAAAAGTTTCTAAAAGCTGTTCTCAAAAGTTTTCGGTGTTAGTTATCCTCCTATACTGCCTCCTCTACCCTTCCTCCATCCCTGACCCTATTTAACCCTCCTATTCTGTTTTATTCTGTTCCCCCTTCATATCACCCATGTTCTATCCCTTTCCCAAGAAATCCCCACATGGCCCCTTACTGGCTTCCCGATTCCTGTGAATACTTCAACTAAAACAAAATATCCAATCTTGCATTCACGTATGAGAATGAACAAGTGGTGTCATCCCTCTGAATGGGCATTATCTCACTCGGAATGATTATTTCCAGCTCCATCCATCTACTTGTGAATATCTCACTCTTTCATTTTTCCTTGCAGCTGAATAATATCCCATTGTGTGTATGAACCACATTTTTGTATCCATTCATCAGCCAACAGCCATCTAGACTGTTTTAATGTTCTGGCTATTGTCAATAGAGCAGCAATGAACATGAGTGACCAAATCTCTGTGGAGTAGACTGTAGAGTCCTTTAGGAATATGTCCAATGCTGGTGTAACTGGTCCACATGGTCATCTATTTCTAGCTTTTTGAGACTCTCCACAGTAATTTCTACAGTGACAATCGGTCTGCATTCCCCTTATCAGTACGAGTCCCCCTTTCTTTTACATATTTATATATACATATATTTCCCTATTTTTATCTTTTCTCATTTTTATCTTTTTCTTTTTGTGAATTGACAAGTTATAATTGCATATATTTCTAGACAACTGCTGCTATGATTTTTTAATATTCCTTGGACAAGACAGTTAACTATGACCTCAAATACTTGAATTCTATGGAGAGAACATTTGAGATGTACTCTATTGACAAGTTTAAGCTGTACAATACTTGCTGGGGGTGGTGGCACATGCCTTTAATCCCAGCACTTAGGAGGCAGAGGCAGGTGGGTCTCTGTGAGTTCAAGTTCAGCCGGGTCTACATAGAGAGTTCCAAGCCAGCTGAGGCTACAAGGGAGACCCTATCTCAAATAAATCAAAAAAAAGTACAAAACTCCCATATCAAACCATATGCACCATGCAGTAGGTGCAAATGTAGTTCTCCTGCCAAATTGACAGGCATTTCCTGTCAATATACAGCAGTGAGTCTCAAAGTCATTAAAAGCAGAAAAAAATCCCCAAGATTTTTAACCTTTTATGGAGCCACTCTAAGTTCTGTTTGGGCTGGATGGAAGGTGCAGAGCAAAATTAGGAGGCAGGTCAGAGCTGCTGTGTTTACTTCCTCTCTGGACCACAGAGCGACAATGAAAGCAACATTTAGAACCACATTCTACCACTCTTATGAGCTTATAACTCCTGGTGATTTCAGGGAAGGCTCTTAAGGAGTGAACATGTTTTGTCAAATCCCACAAGTCCTGCCAGAACCTAAACTACTCCATTAGTGTTTCCTAAAGGAGCTGGAGTTTGTGGTTCTAAAGGAGGCAAGGACCCCTGGTTTATGGGTGTCATTATGAGCCCTCAATGCCTCCTGGTGCCCCCCGTCACACTTCCTTTGATTTAACTGTGACTTTGACTTTATGATGGCAGAAACTGGGCTTCCTCTTCGACCATCTCTTGCATTTGTTTGTCAAATGTTGAATCCTACAGCTATGAGGTCTAAAGTTATGTTTACATTTAAAAAGCAGGAAAACGAACAGGGCAGTTGTGTGAGTTGGTTTTAGGTCAGGTTTATGATGACTCTGTACAGACTGATCCTCTTCTCCTTGTAAAACCTTAAAGGATCCACACAGGCTGAGGTCGGGCTGCATCTACTCACCTGGCAAAAATGCCACCTCAGCTGCTCCCCTTTTTGCTTTCTGTTTATTTGTTTTTCTTGTATCTTGTCCCCTGTTTTCTACTAATTTGGACTACGCATCCTGTTGGGACTAGATGGAAAGGCTGTCCCTGTGATAATTTTCTAGAACTATCTTAGCTATCTATAGCTGTTTGTTGTTAGGAGCATGTAAGAAAGAAAAGGAGGGAACAGATTTAAGCACATTATCATTTATTTCTTTTTGTGTCAAGAAAACTGAAGAGGTGATGTGAGAATTCACTTGGAAAGTGCATCATAGTTTAAAAGTTCGTATGCTAGAACAACCTATCTTAGCTATGTTTCTTGTTGCTTTAACAAAATACCCGACAGAAGTAAGGTAAGTGGTGAAAGGATTACTTCGGCTCATGGTTGCTGAGAGATTGCAGTCCATGGAGAGAAAGCACTGCAGCAGGGATGAACGCTATCTGTGGAGCTAGGATTTAAGACAGAGGCATGTTCACAGGGCAGGGGACTTGGAGGCAGAGAGAGCTAGACAGGAACCAGGGGCAGGTATGACCTTCAAAGCCTTCTCCCAGTGATGTGGTCCCATTAGCCAGGCCCCCTCACCTAAATGCCTCCAGGACTCCATGAAAGCACACCTAGCAGGTGACCAAGAGTTCAGAACATGAGCCAAGGGGGAATATTTCACATTCCTGCTATGATACAGCCCTTATTTCATTCCACTGGTCTTAAATTTGAGATCCACAAAAACTCAAGTTGCCCCTTTATGTGATAGTATCATGAAATTAATAATGGAAAAGTATAAGCTCAGGCCAAGGAGACATTAAACTAATCAGCTGATGTCCACTCACCAGTCAGATGCCAGATTATCAGCTGATGTCCACTCGCCAGTCGGATGCCAGATGCAAACAACGGGTGGAGACTGGGAGACGCAAGCCAGAGAAAAGCCAGAGGGGTCCATGTTTATACTGGTGGTTGAAGTTCAGCCTTGAGCTCAGGAGAGGAAGACATCAGGAATATATTAACTCTGCTTACCGGCTTCTGAGCATTGAGCTGCACAGGTCTCCAAGCTGCTGATGTCTCACCTAAACAACTGCTAATCTGATTCTCTCTGTCTCTCTCTGTACCTCTCTCTCTCTCTCTCTCTCTCTCTCTCTCTCTCTCTCACACACACACACACACACACACACACACACACGCACACTACATTGTCTGTGTATGAATATTGAGACATTTTCTTTTTTTTTTTTTTTTTTTGTATGAATGTTACTGTCTGCTTGTAGGTTTGTGCACCATGTTGTGCATGCCGTGGAGGTAGAAATAGGGTTTCAGATTTCCCCTGGAACTGGAGTTTCTCTGGAATTGGAGTTACAGACATTCTCAGCCACCATGTGGGTCCTCTGCAAGAGCAGTTGGTGCTCTTAACCACTAGACTATCTGTCCAGCCCCTGGAGACCATTTCTTATACATTTTTTACTTCTTATCTAGCTTCTCTTCCTCAGTGCTCTCTCCAGATGAATGGACTTTAGTGGTTCTGGGATTTGGCCTCATGCATTTTATTTTTCTGTTCCTTTGTTAAACATTTAGCCATGGAAATCGGTTTTACAATTTTTAGGAACAAATTATTTAATGCTTATTTTTAAGGAATGCATGCTTTACCTTCTGGGTGTTGTTATTCTTATAACACTTTAATAAAGACAGCATAAAAATTAAACTCTCAATCCAGCTGCCAAACTTCTGTCTGCTCCATGAATTTGGAATCAGCATGTTGGAGAGAGATCAGCAGAGTCCTTTGTGTCATTTTTTTTTTTTTTTTTTGGCCTTTTTGATCAGGGTCTCCCTTTAGTCCCAGCTGACCCGTAGGTCGCTATGTAGACCAGGCTGGCCTTGAACTCATAGAGATCTACCTGCCTCTGCCTCTGGAGTGCTAGGATTAAAGGCAAGCACCACCATGCCCAACTGCAGCATTTTTTATGTAAACAAATGTGGCTTTAACCTTTAGACAGATGAATCAATAGGGCAGTGGGTTGTGTGCTCACAATGAAATATCATTGTGTAAAATGGCTGTCTGCATTCTTGTCCCTGGCTTCTTACTCTAAAAAATACATTTTATAGGCTTTACAATGTTCTTTACAACTCACCTAAAACACATAATTTTCCTCCTGCTTATACCACTTATTTATTATTTATTTATTAGATTTATATTGCACCTTCCTCCAAAGGGCCCACAGCACTGCACAGAAAACTGTTATCTAATAAACATTAAAGTCTTCTTCCAAACCATAAACAGTGAAGCAGAGAGGCATCAGGGTTATGGGGCACTGGAGGGGAAGGCCAGGCTTTGGTGAAATATGCAACCAAGTCATTGATATACTGGGAAGAGTGCTGACCAAAGGGCCGCCCACCTCCCAACCACTTGCAAAGATCCTGACACTGGCCTCTGTTCCAAATAAAAGAGCCCACATATTTCAACTGTGTGAAGAAATCCCACAGAGCTCCCAAGAGTATCTGAAAACGAATGCATCTACACAAGCAATCATGTTTTGAAAATTGGTAGAAAGAGATACATGGTGACATTTCACAACAAAATCACTGAATTGTTAAACTTTTTTTTACAGATTCAATTCTCACTCAGTCCTCCTTTCTGATGAATGCCTGTGACTTCCAAAGGCTCCATAGAGCAGAGAATAACACAAAGTTCAAAGGTTCCAAATGACAAAGTGACAGGCTGACCCCAGCTTTGAAATTCCAGGCCATATTGATCTGACTGAGCCACATATGGACTTCCACATATGCATCGTTAATGGATACAATGGTGGAAGAGATGGCTAAACTCTCTCTCTCTCTCTCTCTCTCTCTTCTGTCTTGTAGCTACTAAGTCGAGAATGAGAGTGGAGGGAGTTGAATTTAATTTACAGTCAAAGAAATAAATGAGCTCGCCAAGTACATGGAGCCAATGATGCAGGTCTCCCTACCAGCGCTGACTGAGAATGAGCATAGCCCCAAAGAGGAAAACAACTAATAGTGTTGGTATCAATATGAGTATTCATGTTAGTGTGTACTCAGTACTCTTGTGCCCCAATACGTACGTTCACCCAGACCACATCTATTAAGTGAGAATGATTAGTTGCATTTTCTACACATAAGGAAACTGGAGGCTAAATATGTTGTCTTCCCCTGTTCTAATAAGTATTTAAAGTGAGATTCAAACCCATTAGATTAGAAACAAGCCATTCTGTGAACTGACAAAGAGAACAGGCTGAGAACTGGACAAGATCCCAGCCCAGAAGCTGTTAATACACAATAGCCTATCAGAGGCCACAAATACAGACTCTGGTATAAGGCAGAGACAAACTAGCGTAAAGGGGAAGACTACCTCCAGATAGACAGAGAGGTCAGCATAGGTAATACCTTCTAAGGTAGTTTCAGGTCCTCAGTGGAGAGGTACATGGCGTTAGTGACTGAAAAACTCCCTACTGTCTTAAAAACCTAATTGCATGTTTATGTCAAGGTATCTATAGAATTCTTGGATTGTTCTAAGTAATCCTTTTGTGATGCCTTAAATATGAATAACATAAGATTTAAGCACAGAGCATTTAATATACATCATGTTATCTAAACCCTCTAGTCATTCTGTAGTAAATATTATAACCATCACCATCCTACAGATGAATAGTAAATTAATTCAGTTTGGTCTTGTATTAGTCAGAGTTCTCTAAAGAAACACAAGCAACAGGATGAATATATAGCTATATACAATTTATTGATTTGCTCACGTGACAGAATTCAAGGAGTTCAACAGTAGCTGCACCGCACTGGAGAGGCTGAGAATCCAGGGAAATGCTCAGTCCGCAAGGCTGGATGTCTCAGTAGTCCCAATCTGGTGCTGAAGGCCCAGTGGATTCCAGGAGATCTGCCAGTCTCAGTACACACTGGGATCTGAAGGGTCGATCACACAGCAAAACAAACTCACCAGTGAGAGACAGGAAAGCAGAAGGAAAAAAAGGGACCAGCTCCCTCTGCCATGGCCTTTAATACTGCCTACTGGCAGAAAGTAATGCCCACATTTGGTGTGGGGATCCGGGTTGAGGTAGTCCAATCCGAAGATCCTTTTTCTGTTATTTGTTCCTTAGTCCAGTCAAGTTGACACGCAGGATTAACCAACACAAGTCCACCCCTTGTCAACTTGACATCCAATAAATAGCCACTCCTATGTTAAGCTTAAATGTCAATTGCAAACAATGGCAAGGTCATAATTCCACCTAACTTGTTATAAGTGTCTCATGTGCAATAGCAAAGCATTATATCTTAGAGTAGGTGGTACTGTCCTTGAGGAACACTTAGTCCTTCAGTATCTAATAACCTAAATATGACAACACTTAACATTTATCTCAGTTGCACATTCAGAAGGGAACAACACAAGTATCTGCTTAATATACGTATATATATGAACAAGTACATTCTTAACCAAATAGGACAAAAGTTAATATCTATTATAATCCATGTTTCTGAAACTGGTCCCGTGGCCTCAGCTGATACTTATGACTACCTTCTTCTAAAACCCATTCTGTATTTCCTCCACCATCAGCAAGCACCTCTGCAGGTCTTGACTCTTTCCCTGGAGGAGTGACCCATACCTTCATCCCTGAAGGGTCTGGGCCATTTATTGTCCTGTCTGGTTTGGGTTGTTGGAGTTTCCCATTGACCTTAATCATAGGACATGGTAGCACCAGAAGGCACCCTACAGCATCTCCTGCCTTCCAGACATAATCTTCCTTGCCCCCATTGTGGAGAAAAAGTCCAATTTCCCCATGGTAGTCTGGATCAATCACTCCTCCTACTACTGTTATTCCTTCCTTAGCCTGTTGGCTTAAAGGCAGTAGAAGCCCGAAGTGGCCAGGGGGAAGTCTTAGCTTCCAGTTCAATGGAACGTTTGCTGTATCTCCTGGCAAAAGCACTCCCCCCATTGGAGCCAAAACATCTAGACCAGCAGAACGCAAGGTCGTGGGTACAGGAAGCAAAAATTTTCCTACTGGGTCACTAGGGGTGATAGTGAGTGGAATCATTCCCACTTCCACCCCTTGGTTCCTGGACCCATGAATTCTGGCTATAGGAGAAACAGTACCATATAGTGGACGCTGATTCAAAGCATATACTGCTTGCTGGAGAACCTTGCCCCAGCCCTCCAGGGTATTGCTACCTAATTGGCGCTGTAACTGTGTCTTCAAGAGGCCATTCCATCGTTCTATCAAGCCAGCTGCTTCTGGGTGGTGGGGAACATGGTAAGACCAGTGGATACCATGACCATGGGCCCACAGTCGCACTTCTTTGGCTGTGAAGTGAGTTCCTTGATCAGAAGCAATGCTGTGAGGAATACCATGACGGTGGATAAGGCATTCCGTAAGTCCCTGGATGGTAGTTTTGGCAGAAGCATTACGTGCAGGAAAGGCAAATCCATAACCAGAATAAGTATCTATTCCTGTAAGAACAAAACGCTGTCCCCTCCATGATGGAAGTGGTCCAATGTAGTCAACCTGCCACCAGGTTGCTGGCTGGTCACCCCGGGGAATAGCACCATATCGGGGGCTCAATGTTGGTCTCTGCTGTTGGCAAATCTGGCACTCGGCAGCAGCTGTAGCCAGATCAGCCTTAGTGAGTGGGAGTCCATGCTGTTGAGCCCATGCATAACCTCCATCTCTGCCACCATGACCACTTTGTTCATGGGCCCATTGAGCAACAACAGGGATAGCTGGAGAAAGAGGCTGACTATCCACAGAACGAGTCATCCGATCTACTTGATTATTAAACTCATCCTCTGCTGAGATCACCTTTTGATGAGCATTTACATGAGACACAAGTATCTTCACATCCTTTGACCATTCAGAGAGCTCTATCCACATACTTCTTCCCCAAATGTCTTTCTCACCAATTTTCCAGTCATGCTCCTTCCAAGTCCCTGACCATCCAGCCAAACCATTGGCTACAGCCCATGAATCAGTATATAATCGAACCTCTGGCCATTTCTCCTTCCAGGCAAAATGCACAACCATGTGCACTGCCCGAAGTTCTGCCCACTGTGAAGACTTTCCTTCACCAGTGTCCTTTAGGGTTGTTTCAGAAATTGGCTGTAATGCTGCAGCTGTCCACCTCTGGGTGGTGCCTGCATAGCGTGCAGAACCATCAGTAAACCAGGCCCTAGTCTTCTCTTCCTCAGTCAACTGATCATAGGGCAAACCCCATGAAGCCATAGGTGCATGCTTAAGCCCAGGAGACATTGTAACAGGAGTGGGAACCATAGGCATTTGGGCAACTTCTTCATGTAGCTTGCTTGTGCCCTCAGGGCCTGCCCGGGCCCTGTCATGTATGTACCACTTCCATTTGACAATGGACTGTTGCTGTGCATGTCCTACTTTATGGTCTGGTGGGTCAGATAACACCCAGCTCATGATGGGCAGCTCAGGTCGCATGGTGACTTGGTGGCCCATTGTCAAACGTTCAGTTTCCACTAAGGCCCAATAGCAGGCTAAGAGCTGTCTCTCAAAAGGAAAATAGTTGTCTGCAGATGAAGGTAGAGCCTTACTCCAAAATCCCAAGGGCCTCCTCTGTGATTCCCCTATGGGAGCCTGCCATAGACTCCAGACGGCATCTCTATCTGCCACTGGTACCTCAAGCACCATTGGATCTGCTGGATCATATGGCCCTGGGGCAGAGCAGCCTGCCCTGCACACTGGACCTGTTGAAGAGTCTTTTTCTGTTTCAAGCCCCACTCAAAGTTTGCTGCCTTCTGAGTCACCTGATATATGGGTTGTAGTAACACACCCAGATGAGGAATGTGCTGCCTCCAGAATCCAAAAAAGCCCACTAAACGTTGTGCTTCTTTCTTGGTGGAGGGAGGGGCCAGATGCAATCACTTATTCTTTACCTTAGAAAGAATGTCTCTGCATGCTCCACACCACTGAACTCCTAGAAACTTCACTGAGGTAGATGGCCCTTGAATTTCAGTTGGATTTATTTCCCATCCTCTCATGCATATATGTTTTACCAACAAGTCAAGACTAGCTGCTACCTCTTGTTCACAGGGCCCAATCAGCATAACATCATCAATATAGTGGACCAGTGTAATATTTTGTGGAAGAGTCAGGTGATCAACATCCCTTCTAACTAAGTTATGGCACAAGGCTGGAGAGTTAACATACCCTTGAGGCAAGACAGTAAAGGTATACTGTTGGCCTTGCCAGATGAAAGCAAATTGCTTCTGGTAGTCCTTTGAACCAGTATTGAGAAGAAAGCATTGGCCAGATCAATAGCTGCATACCAGGTACCAGGAGACAAATAATCTGCTCAAATAAGGACACCACATCTGGTACAGCGACTGCAATTGGTGTCACTACTTGGTTGAGTTATTGATAGTCAACTGTCATTCTCCATGATCCATCTGTTTTTTGCACAGGCCAAATTGGAGAGTTAAATGGAGATGTGGTAGGAATCACCACCCCTGCATCTTTCAAATCCTTGAATGTGGCACTAATTTCTGAAATCCCTCCAGGGATACAATACTGTTTTTGGTTCACTATTTTCCTTGGTAGAGGCAACACCAGTGGTTTCCATTTGGCCTTTCCAACCATAATAGCCCTCACTCCACAGGTCAGGGAACCAATGTGGGGATTCTACCAATTTCTAATTATATCTATCCCAACTATATATTCTGGGACTGGGGAAATAACCACAGGATGAGTTCTGGGATCCACTGGGCCCACTGTGAGTCTGACTTCAGCAAAAACTCAATTTATCACCTGACCTCCATAGGCCCCTACTTTAACTGGAGGGCCACAATGCTTTTTAGGGTCTCCTGGGATCAATGTCGACTCAGAACCAGTATCCAATTGGCCTCAAAAAGTCTGATTATTTCCTTTTCCCCAGTGTACATTTACATTAGTAAAAGGCCTCAGGTCCCTCTGGGGAAGGACAGGAGGAAGGCAAACAGCATAACTCTTTGGTATTGTAACAAGGTCCTTCCTCATTGGAACCTGGCCACCCTTCATTCAAGGGGTTCTGGGTCTGTGAACTGTCTCAAGTCTGGAAACTGGTAAACTGGACTGGATTCACTACTGCTGAAATCCAATGATGACTTCCTGTCATTTGTTCTAGAGCTTTTCTGCTTATACAGATCAAATGAAAGCATAGTAGGTTTCTTATGTATTTGGTTCCTGGGAATGCCATGATTAATTAGCCAGTTCCAAAGATCATTTGGGGTCATGCCATTATAGGCATTGTTTTGCCTTTGCCACCCATTATAATAACTATGATAACTACGCTCATCTGACCTTCAGCAATTCAGTGCTGCCACCTGATGCCTACCCTGAGGTCCTGTTAAACCTATTAAGTGTACATTTAATTTATGCAAGTGAGCAACAACTTCTCTAACTGTAAGATCTGGCATAAGAAATAGAGCAAAAACAAAGTTCTTCAAATGTTCTGGTGTCTCTCTCAGTACTTTCCATCTTATAAACTCAGTGAAAGGCATGTCCTCTGGGTCCTCATACTGTGGAGAATGTGATTTTACACTTCGAATCCACTCGAGCATACCCATCTGCCTGACCCTCACAATCCCTTCATCAACTAAGCCAAGGAATATCAGGCATCTCTAACTCACTGTTAGTAGGTCATGTTTTAATAAATACATCAGCCAACCATTCAAATAAACTTTTAACACCTTTTCTAACTGCTAGAGCTTCATGTTACACCTAGAATCTCTATTCAGTAGGCTCATATCAATAAACTCAGTCTGATCCAATTTTATATTCCTTCCACCATTATCCCACACCCTTAAAATCCATTCCCACACATATTCCTTAGGCTTCTGCCAGAATGAATCAGCAAACTCATTAATTTCTTTAGTGGTGTAGCACACCTCCTCATGGACCATACTTTCTATCTCACCCTTAGGGGCTTGCTTAGCCTTCAATCTGGTTATAGGTTTAGAGGCAACAATTGTTAGGCCCTGAGGGACATCAGCTCCCACTGGGAGGGGAGGCAAGGATGGGGAGGAGGGATCTTCAGGGTGTGGATTCTCTGCTGAGGGTGGGGAGATCAATTCCTCAGATAAAGAAAATCCCTCAGAATCTGAGTGTTCAAAATCCACATCATCGTGGTTCTCCCACACATCTCCATCCCAAGTTTCAGGGTTCCAACCTTTCCCCACCAGTGTTCCCACTTTGACTGCTGACACTCTTCGTGGCTGGGAATTAAATTTGCATTGTAAATCAGCCAAACGTATAATAAGGGCTCCAGCTTGATTTTTTTGCCACTTTAGCTCTTTGGCTGCTGGAAAGAAGATGCTCTTCCAGAACACACTTGGAAACTTTTAAACTTTTGTTTCGAATCTGGAGCTGGTCATTTTTATCACTGAGCTCCTTATTTTCCTCTATTACTTTATCCAGAGATGCTAGGAGCAACCAGGCAACATCATTATTTTCCATATTTTTCCGCAATTTCTCAAACGTTTTATATACTCGCTAAATTCCTTGCTTCTCACAAGAGGCGAGTTAGGTGAGTCAAATGGATCTATCTTCATAATTACATCAAATAGTCTGCACCAAGGATTATCATTCTTCTTCATGCCACTAGGAGAGCCTTCAGTAACTCTAGGCTTCATTGGGTTGGAGAGCTGGCTCCAGAAACTACCAAGCCCACTAAAGAAATTCACTCTTTCAATTCTGTTTCTCTAGAACCACTTCCAGTACCAAAATCTGTATTAGTCAGGGTTCTCTAAAGAAACAGAAGCAACAGGACGAATATATAGCTATATACATTTTATTGATTTTCTCACGTGACAGAGTTCAAGGAGTGCAACAGTAGCTGCACCACACTGGAGAGGCTGAGAATCCAGGGAAATACTCAGTCCGCAAGGCTGGATGTCTCAGTATTCCCAATCTGGTGCTTAAGGCCTGATGGATTCCAGGAGATCTGCCAGTCTCAGTACATGCTGGGATCCAAAGGGTCGATCACAGCAGCAAGACAAACTCACCAGTGAGAGAGAGGCAAGCCGAATGAGAAAAGGGAGCAGCTCCCTCTGCCATGTCCTTTAATACTGCCTGCCAGCAGAAGGTAATGCCCACATTTGGGGTGGGCTATCCGGGTTGAAGTAGTCCAATCCAAAGATCCTTTTTCTGTTATTTGTTCCTTAGTCCAGTCAAGTTGACACCCAGGATTAACTATCACAGGTCTGAAGCTATACCCATACACAGGGAATTATAACTTAACAGTGTATGAATAAATGCAACCTAACTTATGAGGCTATGCTCATAAGTAATCAAATCTCAGACAATCATAGCCACAAAGAGCTTAGCCAATTAAAAGCAGCAAACTACTCAGACATGTCCAAATAAGGCAAATGTTGAAAATTTTTTTGAAAATTTAATCTTTTATTTTTTTATTTCTTTTATTGATGCTTTGTGTATTTCATACATCATTATCCAATTCAGTTCAGGCATATTTCCCCTTCCCTTCTGCCCATCCCACCCCACCCCATCCCAGATCATGCATTCTGCCATGACTGTCCTGCATCTTTCTCTCAGTTTTTTTTCCCATTTTTTAGCAATAGGTGATAATTTATAAGTACAAGAATCCTTCATGTAAAACCAATTTGGAAGCAGTTGTGCCCAAACCCACACAGCCCAATTCTTAAGGATAATATCACAAACATTGACACGGGGGAATTCACAATGGTGCCTGAAAATATTCAAAAATTCCCCCCTTTTAAAGTATTAGGCACCCATCTCTCCCTCACAAAGGTTAGTCCTGTAAAGCCTAACATAGAAGTGCCAGAGCAACTCACTCTGGCACAGCTCCAAAGTTTGCTACATTCATGAGCCATGTAACCTCTTTTCTGACAGCCTATATGTTACTAATCCCCTACCTCACTTACCACAGGCCCATATCAGGCTTGACAGCAACCCAATTTCCCCCCTCATGGTAGAGCTTTAAGCCCTCTTGGAAGGAAGAAATGCCCCACTATACCTCCAGAACCGTAGAGGACACTCCAGCCTCCCTGGTTTCTTATCTATGGGAAACACCCTAGCAGACCAGCTGGCCTCAGGGCCTAATATCCTAACAGCTACTGAAGCAGCAAATTTCCATGAGCTGACCCATGTAAATTGGAGAGGGCTACACCAAAGTTCCCCCTGGTACCTATAAAAGAATTGAAAAAAGTGTCCAAACGTGTAAATCCTGCCAACCCTTCCTCAGAATACCCTTGCCTGTAAGTACTCCAGGGCCTGCCAGGCCACTGCCCACTTGGGAGAAAAGGCCAAACATGCCCAATCTCACTTCCTCCAATGCTTTGCTACACTGGGACCGCCCCAACAAACCAAAACGGACAACAGACCTTGCTTTACTTCCAAGGCCCTTACAGGATTCATGGGAATCCCTTACAACCCCCAGGGACAGGCTATTGTCGAAAGACACCACCAGTACCTTAAGGAACAATTACAAAAACAAAAAGGGGGAGTAAGCCCCACCTGCAGCTAGCAGAGGCCCTGTTTACTATAAATATTTTGAATTTTTCTAAAGAAATGACTGAATCAAGATTCCAAAAACACTGGGGGCATATGAGCCTCAACCCCCAGGTGAAAGTCAAATGGAAGGATCCATTAACGCACTAATGGAAGGGCCCAGATCCCCTAGTCACAATGGGGAGAGGCTTCAGGTGTGTGTTCCCCATGGGAGAGGAAGCACCCATATGGGTGCCTGCGGGCAAGAAACTTCAAGTACTTGTCCCAACAAGAAAACAATGAAAACCATCTGCCTCACCTCCTAGAGCCATTGCACCCCTCTTCCTAACCCTTTACTAACAAAGGGCCAAGGCTCCATTTATATTTTTTCAGAAATCTCAAAGAAAAGCTACCATGAGCCCCTTCAAGAGATCTTCACCTTCACCTGGACCTGGGTTCCGGAGCTCCCTGATGACGACAGTTTGTATCTCCTTTCTTCTTGCTCCCACTTGTACCCACGACCTCTGGGCCTTTGTCCCTTTGCCGCCCATACTCTTACCTGTCTCTCAGAATGCCCCTGCCTTCCCAGCTTTTTACTCCTCTAACCTATCCATGGGACTACCACTGACGACACCCAGTGGTCACTTTATCAATGTCACTGGTACCTTTTACAATCTCTCCAGTACCCTTTGCTTCACACACTCCCCTACAGGTCACCCCCACTGTGTCTCCCTATATTCTCATACTTCAGGGGATTTCAAGGGCAATAGTTCTCAAGGCCAAGTTAGAGGCCTCTCTAAATTCTTGACTCCACACATTGGCTCTTACTTATACCTACTTGAAGCTAACTCCAGCTTCAAGAGCTCTGTTACTGTTACTCAAATTACATCTTACTCATTTCCCCCCATACCGGTATGCATTAAGCCCTCCTTCTATTTCCTCTTGACTAACTTCTCCTAACCTGCTAACTCTAATTTAATCAACTGCTCAGGCGCCTCCCCTTGTTTCTTGTCTGACTGCTGGCCCTATCCTAGAGGCAACCTAGCACTTTTGTTCTGAAGCCCCTCTGCCCTCTGGGTCCCTGTGACAAACGTCGCCCACTTCCTCAGAATGGAACTCATGCATCCTCCCTGCCTACGCTGAGACTTCGGACTTACCACCTTCATCATTGGAACCATTCTAGTTGCTCTGGCCTCAGCTGCCATGGCAGCCACCTCCCTTACCCAAAGTATTATGACAGCCACTACCCTGAGTTCCATTGTGGACCAACGGCCTCAATCTTCCAAACTCAAAACCTCATCAACTCCCACTTTCACACTGCTATTTTCAATCTACAGCAATACATTGACCTCCTGGGTGAGGAAATTCAAACACTCCACACTATGGTTTGGATGTCCTGCAACCCCAGGTTCTCCTCCTTTTGCTTAACCCCCTTTCCAGTCATTAATATCTCTCAGAGGCGTCAGGAACTTGCTGACTACATCAAGGGTCCCTGGTCCGAACAATTCGTAAACTATACTTTGACTCTCAGTTCCCAAATTGTGTCCTTTAACTCCACTCGCCCTGAGGCCATAGCCTTTGATACCAGTTTCATTTCACAAGTGTGGTCTAAACTAAAATCTCTCTTTGATACAACAATGGTAGCCACGCGGGGAATCCTCTACCTACTGGCATTAGTCTGTCTCCTGTTCTTCACATATCTGCTCCGTTTCACCCATAACGCAAAGCCAACAAAGTGACCACACAGGTCCTCTCAACAATGGTCGACAGGGGGGCCACCTACACCCCCGCCAATGAAATAATTCGCATCTGGGTCTTGTCCATCCACAACTCACATGAATGAGCCTGACAACCCTGCCAGAATATGCACCACCCCACGCATCCTATCCTGCCCTCACCCTGCATGGTTCCTCGTCCTTGGGCCAAGTTATCCAATCTTGCTATATTATACACCAGGCCAAGATTCCCTATTATAGGCTTATCTGCCAGGGGCCAGGGCCCTATAAAATGGCCATCTTACCTAGCCCCCTGTTCTCCATGTTACCACTGACAGGTAAGACCCCAGAGAGACTAAGGCAACCTAAGACAGGGCATGCAGAGGCTCTTTGGCAGACCGGAGTCATAGCACCCCAAGATAGGTAAGATCTTTCTGCAGTCAGTCAACCAAGACAGGGGCCAAACCTAAGCTGTTTGTAGCCCGAAGACCGGTAAGACTGAATCAGCAAGAATAGACAACCTAAGACAGGAGCTATGTTCCTCCTCCTGCATTACAAAAACAAAAGAGGAAGCTGTTGGGCCTGCTTGAGGCATGGGCCCACAAATAATCTCTTGAGCCTGCCCTAAAGTTTGGAAACCTGTCTATAAGCTTTGAAAGTAAGTCAATTCCACATAGGAATGACTCAGCATAGCCCGTCCTGAAACAACGGCTCTGCCTGGGTACGCTGAGAAGGCCGGTTGCCTGGACATGGCTGCCGGTCACCTGGACATGGCTGCCGGTCGCCTGGACATGGCTGCCGGTTGCCAAGACGTGGCTGCTGGTTGCCAGGACGCTGCTGGTTGCCAGGACGCGGCTGCAAAGCTTGGTTACCATTGGCCCAGGATCCCTGCCACTTTCACTTCTCCTACCCCACTTGCCAAAGAGATATAAACCACTACTGGATGTAATAAAGTGAGCTTTGCCTAGACGCACTCCCATTCTCATGTGGGTTTTGTTCGGTATCACTGGCACTCACTCCCTCTCTCAGCCCCATCCCAATCAGTGGCCGGTCCACACTTCTCTCCCAAGCCCTCTCCACAGAACATCAGCGGTGGCTGGGGAATTAGCCCCGGCACTATACAACCAAATAGTTTCATCATGGTAGATATTAAGAATTCCTCATTTCAGGGCTGGAGAGATAGCCTAGCGGTTAAGAGCACCAACCACTCTTGCGGAGGACCCGGGTTTGATCCCCAGCACCCACATGGCAGCTGAGAACCGTCTGAAACTCCAATTCCAGGAGAACTCCAGTTCCAGGGGAATCTGAGACCCTCTTCTGACCTCCACGGCATTGCACGACATGGGTGCACAGACCTGCATGGAGACAGTACATTCATACACATACAGAAATAAAAAAAAATTAAAAAAAAAAGAATTCCTCATTTCTTGGTGAGAGGGAAGGATAACATGTCTTAGAAAGTAAACCTGATCTTTCTACTTCATAGATGAACAAAAGGGAAGTCAGGCAGGGTGATGGGTTGGTGTGCTCATTTGCAGAGGGGTGGAGACTGGATGGAGCTAGGACACTGAGTCCGCTAGGCCTTGCCCTCTGCACCTGGTGCTACATTCTCCCCTCTGCCTCTACTATCCCAGGAAATGGGCTGGCACACTCAAGATAAGATGTGCCCCTTGCTAACTTGGGACAGACCAGGGCACTTTTCCCAATTAATGAAGAACTGTTGGAATGAATGAACTAGGGACTTTTCCAATCAATGGTAGAAAGTATCATATTTTTAAAATGACTATGAAAATCCATTCAAGAAACCCATCATGGAAGTAGAGGATCTCTTATAAACAGACATCTCAGGTAAGCTGAGACTGAGTGAAGGCAGATGTTCTGACCTTGATTCTCACTCACACCCCTTGCACCTGAGAAAGAGAAAAGAGAATGTAGCTTTTTCTGTCTAAATGAGAGCTCTGCTTGTAGGGCTGGGACTTTTCCCCCTCTTCTTCTCTTTTTGTCTCACGCTCTTCCCCAGGAGCACAGAACCCACCAGATGCATCTGTCCCAACCCCAGTGAGGGCCCTTTGCCTACCTTCCACTTGATAGGCCACAGTGGCTGCTCCCCAGCCAAACCCCTCAGGAAAAGCCTTGGCTCCAGAAGGTTCCCAAGTCACCTTCAGCTAATGGGAGTCCACAACCTTCAGCCACAGAGCAGAGCAACTGTGTACACAGCGCTGAACTCTCACCCCAGACCAGAGCCCAGAGTGCAAAGGTATTGAAAACCAGAAGGGAGCTAGCCCGGAAGAGCCCGCCAAGAGTGGCCACAGCTGTGACAGGATCTAGGTCACTGTTCTAGTTTGTCTTCCAATGCTGTGACAAAACACTGACCAATACCAACTTGGGGAGGAAAGGGTTTATTCAGCTTACATCTCCTGGGTCACAGTTCATTACTTAGGGAGCCCAAGACAGGAACTCAGGGCAGGAACCTGGAGGCAGAAGCTGAAGCACAGGCCATGGAGGAATGCTGTTCACTGGCTTGCTCCCCTAGCTCATGCCCAGCCTGTCTTCTTATACAGTACACAACAACCTGCCCAGGGTGGCACCACCCATAGTGGGCTAGGTCCTCCCACACTGCTTGACAATCAGACAATACTCCACAGATGTGGCCACAGGCCAATCCAAGGGAGCCAATTCCCCAATTGAGGCTCCCTCAACCCAGGTGTGTCAAGTTGACACTAAAGCTATCCAGAACAATTGACCCCTTGTCAACTTGACACACAAAACACATCATTATTAAACCACCACCTTTACAGTTATTATCCCCAAAGTATGATGTTAACATTAATCACAACCTAAGACAGTACAACCTAAAAGCTGCACAGTCCTTAAAATGTCCAAAACACTTAAAAGTACAAAGTTTTCTTAAAAGGTCTCTTAACTGTGGCCTGCTGTAAAATCCAAAACAAGTACTGTCTTATTTCAAAGGGAAGAATCAGGCACTCTCAAACAAAACCTAAGTCCAGCAAAGTAGCTCAAGGCTGGACACCTGGGATTCACTCTTGAGATCTTCTGGGCTCCAAAGGGTTTCGGCAGCTCCCCCTCTCCGACTCCGCCATCCGTGGCACACACAGCTCATCTCGAGGGCCCAGGCCGACTCCATTCCACACCTGCCGCTGCTCTTGGTGGTTGTCTCATGGTCCCGGCATCTCCAAAAAGCTGGGGTCACCACTGAAACTGAAGCAGCACCTTCACCAATGGTCTCTTCTGACCTCTCCTGGTGCAAAGCCTCAGCTTCTCTCCATGACCCCTGCAATCCTGGGGTCTTCACTGCAACCAAGGTGCACTTCCACCAATGGTCTTTCCTGACCTCTCAGTGCCAAACCTCGGCTGCTCTCTGTGACCCCCTCAAATTTCAACACTGGAAACATATAGGAGACTCTTACACGTTACCAAGTCATGCTTCTGGCTCGAGATGGAGGCTCAGGTCCCTCTGGATCACAGCTTCTGTGTGCTGAACCTGAAGAAATTCTTCCCAGAAGATTTCACCACAGTGATGCTGGTCGCTTGTTACTTACAGCTGATTTTTCAGCCCCGCCTAACCAGCATCAATTGTCCCAATACAACAAAGATTTCACTTCAAGTTCTGTTCTCTTGTTACTTACAGCTGATTCTTCAGCCCCAGCTGACCAGAACCCACAGATTAAACAGTCCTGATGATCTCTGCTTCCCTTTGAAACTAGAAACATCATAAGCCAGGCCTCCATCTTCTACAAATCCTTCAGCAAAACTGCTCTAAGCTCCACAGCAACAATCTTTAGGCATTCAATGATCTTCCCAGCTCAAAGTTCCAAATGCCTCCACAATCCTTCCCCAAAACACCAAGGTCAGGTCTGTCTCAGCAATACCCCACTTCTGGTACCAATTTCTGTTCTAGTTTGTCTTCCATTGCTGTGACAAAACACTGACCGATACCAACTTGGGGAGGAAAGGATTTATTCAGCTTACATCTCTTGGGTCACAGTTCATCACTTAGGGAGCCCAAGGCAGGAACTCAGGGCAGGAACCTGGAGGCAGAAGCTGAAGCACAGGCCATGGAGGAATACTGTTCACAGGCTTGCTCCCCTGGCTCATGCCCAGCCTGCCTTCTTATACGGTACACAACAACCTGCCCAGGGTGGCACCACACATAGTGGGATGGGCCCTCTTACACTTCTCGACAATCAGACAATACTCCACAGATGTGGCCACAGGCCAATCCAATGGAGCCAATTCCCCAATTGAGGCTCCCTCAACCCAGGTGTGTCAAGTTGACACTAAAGCTATCAAGCACAGTCACTCTGCCCAGGATGAGCAATTAGAAGTCTTCCAACTCTCCCTGATTCCTAACAGACTTGGACCAGCCTGGGTGCTGACCAAGTTAATCTTTACCCCTTTAGTGTAGTACACAAACATTGCTTTTAAGTTGTACAATTCTACTCGAATATTCCCTTAACCAATTCCTCCTGATCCCCTTATTTATTTTATTATTTTATTCTATTTTATTTTATTTTATTTTATTTTACTTTACTTTATTTGTGTGTGCCCCTGCACAGGCGTGTTCATACAGAGGAAACTCTTCTACCGTGGGTTCCAGGGACCTAACACATGTTGGTAGGTTTGCATAACAAGTGCATTTACCACCAAGCCATCTTGCCAACCTCCTCCCAACTCTTGATCCCCACTTCATAACCACTTTCAACCATGTCTTCAGTTATTTACTCACTGGGTGTGTATATAATAGACTGATAACTTCTGTTTTAGATTCTGGTTTGTTTATTTAGACACTGCTCATTCAGGGTATAGGAGTGGAGGGATTTAGCGTGTCCTTCTGCCCCTTCCTCTTCCTCGAATACCCCTTCCTCATGCACGTCCTTCTGCCCCTTCCTCTCTTCCTCGGATCCCCCTTCCTCCTGGGCGTCCTTCTGCCCCTTCCTCTTCCTCAGATCCCCCTTCCTCCTGGGCGTCCTTCTGCCCCTTCCTCTTCCTCAGATCCCCCTTCCTCCTGCACTTCCTTCTGCCCCCTTCCTCTTCCTCAGATCTCCCTTCCTCCTGCCATCTCCTCCTCCCCCCTCTCTGTCTCCTCTTTCCTTCTCCTTCCTGCCCTCTCCTGTGCCTCCACCTTCTCTCTTCCCCTCCTTTTCCCCTTCCCTCCTCCTCCTCCTCTTTCTCCCTCTTCTTCCCTCCTTCCTCCCCTTCCTCTCCTCTCCTTTGTCTCCTCTCTTCCGTTTCTCCACTTATCCAACATAAAATTGCATTTTTGTTAAATAAAGTCAGTATTTACTTACTGAGTTGCCATATGACTCAGATCTGATCCATGTGATGTCAAGTTCACATGCAACCTTCTATTCTCTCTGCAATTACTCTTCAGTCTGCTCTTATATTTATTTAATTTTCCTTATACTTTAGAGAAATCATCCCCAAGTCCTCCAACAGGAGTATAAACTTCTAAGATGTGTAATTACTCTGCTTTCCCTCCTCTGCACGGTCTACTTCTTCAGCCACGTCAGAGCTGCAGCCCACGTTCCCCGGACCACGGAGATCACCAGAGGGCCTGGCCCTGGGTCTGCTGCTTTTCCTTCCCTCTCTGCTTCTTCTGCCCTTTCACAGAGCTGAATTTTCAGATGCCTTTCTGACAACGTGGACAGGAGAAATGGGCATCTCCAAGCCTGTCGTTCTGGAATGATACGCAGCTTGTTTACTGCAGCCTTGTAGCGTGGAACAATGCTGCTCTGGTTTGAAGGTTTCAGCGTGGGCTCTCCTGTCTTCCGGTCTGCCTGTTGAGGAATTTGAAGACAATCCAAGTCCTAAGCTTCTATATAGCATGCCGTGTTCCCTCGGCCTCTTTCCCTGCTCCCCGAGGGTCTATGTCTGGTCTGGGCCTGTACGGTCACGTGGCTGAATGTGTGTCTCTCTGGCATTAAAAAGGCCTTGTGCAGACACCATGGTGAAGCACAGCAAGGCCAACAGGGGGACGGGACGGGAGGTGCCCCCCCCATGGGGACCCTCTGAGCTACCTTTGCAACTCTCTTGTACGTCAAGAATAATCCAAGATAAAAAACTTTATTTTTAAAACATTCCTGTGGAAGGCTGGAGAGGTGGCTCAGCAGTTCAGACTACAGAGTGCTCTTGCAGAGGACCTGGGTTTGGTTCCCAGCACCCACATGAATGATCCGTAACTCCAGTTCCAGGGGATCCAACACCCTCCTTAGTTTGTGACTTCTTTGGCCATTGCACAATACCAGTGCACTTTCATACATACACATAAAACAAAAATAATACATTTTAAAAATTCATGCACATACAAAAATAAATAAATAAATAAATAAATAAATAAATAAAAGAAGAAGCATATATTGGGGGCTGGAGGGATGGCCTAGCGGTTAAGAGCGCTGAACGCTCTTGCAGAGGACCCGGGTTCGATCCCCAGCACCCACATGGCGGCTGAGAAACGTCTGTGACTCCAGTTCCAGGAGAACTCCAGTTCCAGGGGAATCCGAGACCCTCTTCTGACCTCCGCGGCATCGCACGACACGGGTGCGCAGACCTGCATGCAGACAATACATTCATACACATAAAAATAAATAAATAAATAAAAAATTTAAAAAAAAATTCCTATGGAGAGAGGAGTTTGTCATAGGAAAGTTGCTGTCTGTTTCCCCAAGTCAGGACTCACTGGGCATACTCTGCACAGAGACAGGAATGTGAACTTGAGAAGGCAACAGCAGTAACAGAAATCTTCCTGGCTCCAGTTATTCTAACCCCAACAAGAAAGAAGAGCTTAAATATAAAACTTAAGACATTCAAAATTGCATAGCTGGGCACGGTGGCATACACCTTTATATCTGTGAGTTCAAGGCCAGCCTGGTCTACATAGTGAATTCCAGGCCACCTGGGGCTACAGTTGAGACCTTGTCTCAAGAAGAACAAAAAATTTGCATGTTTGTTCCCATAAATATCAACAATTTACATCAAATTTCTAAATTTAACCCAAAGGTGACAGTTCTAGAGTAATCTGTGTAAATTGGTGAGAGAAATTAAGTATTTTCATCGTGGAGCACTAGATGGCAGTATTGCAATTTTTAAGATCACAATCCAGTATCGAAAACTCTTTGGTGTGTCCCAGTGCGTCCTACAGTCCCTCCTGGCTCCTGGGCCATTTTAACGGTCCTCTGCAGTCAGAACACCTCCCTTAGTGCTCCGAATTCTCGCTGGAGTTATTTGTGCCCACATTCAGAATTCAGTTCTGGTCAAATTGTCTAGCATAAGTCTCCAGCTTTTTAATTTTAGAAACTACATTCTTGAAAAGAGCTGAGGTTTCTGAAGGGCTTTTGTTTTTCTTCAAAGTAGGATAAACGAAACACATCACACACACGCACACACACACACACACACACACACATATGTACGTATGCTGTGTTAGAAATTAAACCTGAGATTTGCTTATTTGTTTGTTTGCTTGTTTTTTTTTTGAGACAGAGTTTCTGTAACCCCAGCTGACCTGAAACTTGCTGTGTAGACCAGAATGGCCTCTCTCACAGAGATCTACCTGCCACTGCCTTCCACGTGTTGGGATTAAAGGTAATGCATGCACCATCATGCCAGTTAAACCTGAGGGTTTTTTTTAAGTGCTTATTGCTGACTTCATTTAAAGGAATAATGAAAACTAGGGGAGGTGGCCCAGGACCACCATCCCAGAGCTAAGGAGGCTGAAACAAGCAGGGAGATGGCCAGGCCAGTCCTTGCTCAATGATGAGAGTTTGTCTCAAAAACAATTTAGTTAAATTTAAAATAAATGGTCACAAAAAGTCTGTGCATAATTTTGTTTTTAATTTTATTTATTTTTGTATGTGTATGAATGTGCTGTCTGCATGTAGGTTTGTGCACCAGTGTCGTGCAATGCCTCGGAGGTCAGAAGAGGGTCTCATATTCCCCTGGAACTGGAGTTCTCCTGGAATTGGAGTTACAGACAGTTCTCAGCCGCCATGTGGGTGCTGGGGATCGAACCTGCGTCCTCTGCAAGAGCAGTTGATGCTCTTAACTGCTAGGCTATCTCTCCAGCCCTGATAACATATTTTAAAAATAGAATCTAAAACAAAAATATTAGAACAGCACATGCTTGCACTTTTCCAAGTCTCTGTCACACCTTGCCCAGTTGAAGACAGCTGAATACTCACATCTAATTCTAAGTTAGTGGCCTGCCTCTGGAAAAATCCAGCGTGCACTAACAGAAGCACGAGACAGACAGTGAAGGACATCACATACTAATATAATTATAGAAATCATTTTGACCTTGTAGACCCCCCAAATGGACTTGACACTACTGAAAAGCCCGTGGACCATACTTTAAAATGATCGAGGGATGCCGTGGCCTGTGGAGTGCTTGCTCTACAAGCTCCCCAACACCATGGAAAGTCTGGGTCTGCACAATTCCAGCCCTAGCCACATAACCAGCATGCTGTGTCCTCCCACACAGATACCGGTTCAGACGTGCTCACTGCCACTCTTTCTACAATAGCAAGAAAGTGGAACTACGATAGCAAAAATGTGGTTCATATGCAGAGGGGAATATTATTCGGCTGAAAAGAAGAAACACATTTTGAAATTTGCAGGTAAAAAATGGATGGGCCTGGACAAAGAGGGTGGTGAGTAAGGTAACCCAGGAACACAGAGACAATGCACACATTCTTCCTTATATGTGACCTTAGCCTGGAATCTCTAATCTGGTGTGCTCAAATTGGAGTACCTGGAGAAGCCAGGAAACGGGCCGTTGGGAGGCCAATGTACTATGGAATGAGTAGCAGAATGTAGAGAGAACGAGCACAGAGAAGACTAACAGCAGGCAGGAAGTTTCAGCATGAAGGAAGGGGAGGAGTAGGAGGTGGCAGGGTTGACCAAGAAGAGCGGGATAGGAAGGGAAAAACGAAACATGGACACCTAGTAGTTTGTAAGGAAAGCTAAAAGGGTGATTCTTTTACAGAGTTTTATAGGAGATACTTGTGTGCTCGTGTAGCCGGACAAAGCTGCTTCCAGAAGCAATGCTCTGGGTGGGAGGCCACCTCCTCAAGTGTTGGTGACAGAGAGGCCGGCAGAACAATCCAGGCTGAAACTAGAAGACCCCACCTCAAGGACACTGCTCAGCTAGGATGCGCTGTCTGGAGAAACTAAGCCGGAAATGAGCCAGAAACATCTGCATGCTGGCTAGCTTTCTTAGTTCTAGAGGCACAATCCAGGCAGCCCAGGGAAAAAGACATCGATGTCCTTCCAGCTGTGAAGCTTTCGATCCACGAGACCAACCTCCTAGACGAGATGCGCCCACCGGTTCAGCAGTGGCACTGACGTTAGGAAGCTGGCCCTCGGTTCTCTGATTGGATTTTAGATCCCCTCCACAGGACGGAAATAAATCATGACTGAAACGGTAAATACGGTCAAAAGCCCATGACGGGGGAGATGCCAGAGGCCCCGGTGGGAAACTGAATACTGTTCTTTAAATTGACAGAGTCTCAAGCTGCTCTCCAAACTGGTTTTTACTCGTAAAGAACCTGTACTCTCAGTCTTAATCAAAGAAGCCTCTCCTCCCAGTGCATGGTGGAGTCTAGAAACTCACACTGAACAGAGTGCTGACGAGTGACAGATGAGTGTTCGGCCTCCCTTCCAGGGAAGGGAGCACTTCGGAAAAGAGGGTGCAGAAAATGCGAGAGCATGAACATCAGAAGAAGCCTGAGCAAGACACAGGACGGCACTCATGAACCCGGGGATGTGAGAGCTCTGGACACCTGCGCTGGGACTGCAAAAGAGTTTTCCCAAGGGCAGTCAGGCATGGGTGGAGGAAGGACTCAGGAGGCCCTATGCATTCTGATGAATTATTTGTTACTGGCAGATTCAGGGTAAGCTTCAGTTGGGTACCGGGATCACATTGATGCTTCCAATCCAGTGGTCACACAGCTGGCCCTGCTAAAACTAAATGGATCACAAAACCAAACCAAAAGTCATGAATCTGGTGGAGGGGCTGGTATGGGTCGGGGGGTTGGTAGAAAAGGAAAGGAGGCAAGAGACATGCACGACATCCATGTACAAAATTGTCAAACAGTAAATTAATCAATTAAAAAGTTTGTTTTTCTTTTCTTTTTTCTTTAGAAAAACTGGGTATTTTTAGAAAAGACTGTGTGCAGCTGTAGTCCAGCGCTGGCGGTGGACCTCAGGGACCTCAGGGATGGCTGGCCAGCCTAGCTAAGGGACAAGACCGAGGTTTAATGAGAGATCCTGTCTCAAAAAATAAGGTGGAGAGGTACAGGAGTTACCCAAAGTCACCTTCTGGCTTCCATACAGGACACAGGAGAGCACTCCTGCACACACACACACACACACACACACACACACACACACACACACAAGAACCTTAGAGCTGCTAGTGCCCTCTCCCTGCCCCTCTTCTAGTACCTTCCATTGCCACCCACAATCTCCCATCTTTCTTGCCTTTTGGAGATCTCACTTCAGGCACCATCCTTCAGCTATGGTCTCTATGACTCTAAGACATGAATCTGCAGCCACGATCTTAGATAAGGAAGAATTGCTGGATTTCTCTGCTTTATTTATACTGAAAGAATTCTGACTTTGACTCCATCCAGAAAGACTGCATGAAGTCCTGTCGCTGTTTCGAGCCCTTCCATCTCATTTCAGGACCAAGAAAATTTAAGCTTTATGAAGACCAATTTCTTTTTAAATGCCTAGTGACCTTATTCCTCACTTTCCAGTTTTTATCCCTACTGGTTAATCTCAAAATGTCCACACTCAGATGTAAGGACCTGCAGGCTTTAGCTTGCTTACGCTGAGCTTGCTTACAAGGAAGTTGACTCTGTGAATTGTCACCTCGAGCCTTTTTCCAAGAGCTGGGTGCGGACGTGCAGTAAAAGTCACCAGATACTCCAGCCCAATGTCTCAACTCAGTGATTTTGCAAAAACAGACCCTCCTCTGACGCCAGAGAGCCCGATCAACTGATTACCCTGCTTTACACTCCCCCTATATGCTTCCCGCCTTTTGCCAAATATATACTGCTGTCATAATTCAATAAATCAAACTTTGACAACCTCGCAAAGTCTCGTTCTTTTCTCTCGCCCATTATATTTCAGGTTTTGGGGTCCTCTCGGGTACCTGACGTTACATGACCCGTAGACAGGGTCATATTGGCGCCCGACGTAGGGGCTCGAGGTAAGAGACCCCTCTACCAGACAAGGAACACGGAGGTCCGGCCGGACGACTATACCGAGGGTGCTTCGCCATCAGCGGAACTCGGAAAACCTCGGGAAAGAGAGGGTGCTTCGCTATCAGCGGAGCGTGGAAAACCTCGGGAAAGAGAGGACGTTTCGCCACCCACGGAACGCAAATCCTCAGGAGAAAAAGGTAAGTGGTTCCTTGATCTTTAAAGATGGGCAATTCGCTGTCTAAGGAAGAGAGACAGCCTCCAGGGAGAGAAGAATCCGGGTAACAGACTCCCCTTCTTTAGCACCTATCCTTAAAACTACAGAACAGTTCCTAAAGCCTAAAACAATCCAAGGAAATAATGAACCTTATGTTCAATTTGTGGGGCTCGGGGTATGAGAGCTGACCTGAACGCTGCTCACAATGGAAAGGGCCCAGGTCACGCAAAGCAAAAAAAAAAAGATTTGATAAAGTTTTTTATATTCATTAGAGATCTCTGTCCATGAGTTATATTGGACAGCCCCTCCATTCATCCCAAAATATGGGACAAGGTGGATAGGAAACTTAATGCCCACCTTAAGGAAAAAGGAAATCTCTCATTATATTAAGTCAAATGTCTATGCAAGCTCTCTGTGTGTTAACTGTTCTCTCATGTGTCTGATTTTTGTCATGTGTGTTCCTTTGTGTTGATTTCTGTTCAAAGTGGCCACTTCAAAGTTTTTTCATTCTATATTGTGCACATAAATTAAGCTTACTTTCGGCATGCCTCAAACTTTTTTAAAGGCCTAATTTGAACCTGGGTTCCTAAGTTCCTACAAAAACTTCTAAACTAGTTTTCTAAAGGTTTTATTTGTTATCTGTTAAGACTGGATAGAGCCAGGCGTGGTGGTGCATGCCTTTAATCCTTGCCCTTGGGAGACAAAGGCAGGCTAATCTTTGTAAAGCCAAACTGGTCTACAGAGCGAGCTCCAGGACAGCTGGGGCTACGGGAAGACCCTGTATCAAAAAGATCAAAAAAAAAAAAAAGGCAGGTTAGAGATTTTTGTGATATCACAAAGGACCAGAGATAATCTGCTTCTTACAGGCTAGTAAAATTTACATCAGCAGTCTGCCTTGGGGGGATGTCTTTAGAGCTTGGGAAATTCCTGAGCACTCTGGCAACCTTTCCATCTTTGCTGGAGACTGATTTTGGAGTCTGGCATCTGGATCAATGGGTGTTGCATGGCTTCCAGTGGTGCATTACAGGCTCTTGCCTCCAAGGAACAAGGGAGAGCAGTCTGGGGCAGCTTTTTTGGGGCTCTGTTATGTTTCTGCAAGAATTTTTGAGCCTGTTTCTCCTCCCTCCCTTCCTCCTCATGGGAGGAAAAGGGACCTCTCTGGGTCTGCCCCCACCTTGTTGATCAGGCTGGCAGACTGTGTGTTTGTGTTAAGAAAGGATTGGTCTCAAAGAACTGGGTGGATCAGGTTCGTGAAGACTGTGCTTCATGTTTTTGGTCTCCTGGCTGGGCGTGGTGGCACACGCCTTTAATCCTAGCACAGCCAGGGTCTTTGGGTGCAGAGAACATTACTATGAAATTTCTGAGTGCTGTTACAAACTTAAGAGTCATATTTTACCCTGATTTAGGTTTTCATCTCTAATTTAGAGTTTTCATCAAGGTGCTAAAGTTTTGGGTTTGAAACTAAACATATTTGTTTCATGGAGCTGTTTAAATGAATAGGCTTGCATCTAATGATTTACTTGATAATTGTATCTGGGAAAGAGGGACCTGTGGGTCTTGGAGACCAGTTTGATAAGCTAAAATCTCTACAAGATGGAAAATTACACTTTCAAGGAAGCTATGTTCCAGGAGAAATTGTTTTGTGATGTATGGCATGTGTGTGCTGTGGTTTGCCATGGCTATTGCGTTACAAGTTGTGACATGGAGAAAGTTTAGCATCTCCAAATCAGTAAAGGCATGGGCTAAGGATAAATGCAGAGAAAATTCTCCTGTTGACTGGTGGTGAGCCTGTAGATAGCACTAATGGAGATTTGACCTGTGTGCCGGAGACCCGTTCTCTGATAGGCTTTGAGAAGCTTACATTCTCTTGTGGGTTTTCACCCACTCGGAGGGACACAATTGTGCAGCCCATGAGTGCTGGTTTGGCTTCCCTGGATTGGGGCCTTCCCAGGTGGTGGGTATTCAGAGAAATTTCGAGAGGAGCCCCTCCTCTCCCATCAATCACCTTCTAGAGGTTTTAAAATGTGGTTAAAATTTGCCCTGCAGCTGGGGCCCTGGTTTCCCCTTCTGGCCACAGCTCAGGTGGGGAAGGACACAGAGGCTGGAAAGACAGGCTTGCCTGCGGAGCATTTTGCAACAAGCATTGCTAGTCTTCTATGCTGCAAATTGAGCTTGTAAATTCTGGGCTTGGTGGTGGTCCACGACTTTAATCCAAATGGCTGTGAGTTCTGGGCTGCCTAGTCTACATTTTTGCAAGAGCCCAGCCCGGGGCAGTGTTCATGTGTTTTAAAAGTGCAGCTTTGATTCCAATCCTCCAGAGACAGACTGTGGACCTCCACCCTACCAAGTTGTATAAAGTAAATGGGTGGAAGGCTGAATTGGCTTTTCTAGAAACCAAAAGAAGCCAGTAGAGTCAGGCTAGTCATGGAATTCCATAAGTACAGAATCCTTTAATTTCCTGTTGTGTTAAGGTGAGGCACTAACAATAAAAGTGACAAATAACCAAACTATGACTACATCCCCCTCAGTACTGTACAAGCTTATGAAGGGAAGCTTGCTCTCTGTGACCAGCTCTCCCAGTTGTACTTCTGAAGAGAGTCCAAGTGTTCAGGACTTTTTGTATGCCTGTTTGACTTTGGCTTAGTTTGGGTGGTTCTGTTTATTAGCAAAAAAAAAAAAAATGGCCAAAATACTTGACTTGTTCACTAATTAGTTACAAAACTGAATAGCCTCAATTTTTAAAACCGAAACAACTCGTCCATCTCAGCATGTTTAACTCAAAGTCTAGGAGAATTTACAGGCCTTAAAGTTCTAACAAAACAAACTTGGTCCGATAAATTGTCTTTTTTAAAAAAAAAACTTTGGTAAAAGTCTCTTTAATAATGTAAATTGATATTTTGGTTTATCTTCAAGCTGTGTGTATGAGTGAGTGTGAGTTCCTGCTTTCAATTCATTGTAGTCCTACAGGTTTAAATCTATTTAGCTAACTATTAACAAAAATAGATTCGATTCATAAAAAATGTTTGCTTTATACCCCTTAGTGTTAACAATTTTTAATTGGGTTTATAGTATGCATATTATTCAGTTTAATGATAGATTGTTGTTGATTATTATTAATAATTATTATTAATGGTTATAGTTATTGTTATTAATATAATTATTAATAATAATTGATAAAAATTCAGTCTAATGGTAAATTGTTCATTGTTGGCTGCTATTTTTGACCATTATTATTTATAATTACTGTTGTGACTAATAATAGTTAATGGTAATTATTGATAATTAATAATAATTAATAATAGTTATAATTGTTGTTATTATAAATAATTATTATTTTTCCAAAGTCCTTAATAACAGGACAAGATGGATCATTTCAAGACTACAAACAACTTTGGCCTGTCTACTTTAGGGAATCCTCAATCTTTAGATTTATAAATAATATAGGGTCAGTTAGGCTTAGCAAAAGGACAGCTTAGGAATAATTGACCAAAGAGACAAGATAGGGAAAAAATAGTAAACTTTAGGTATAGTTCATTAAAGACAAGTGGTTACAAATGGGCCTAAGAGGTGGCATATGGATCTCAGCTGTTTTATGAGTTACTAGAACATTTATTCTAATTATGTAAAAATAACCCTATAACAAATTATAAAAATTTCATGTTTTTCATTGGACATCAAACGATATGGCTTTCTTCTCTTACAGGTCAACCTAACAAATCTTTCTTATGTATGTATGTGTGTATGTATGTATGTGCGCGCACACGTGTGTATGGATGAGTGTACTTTTGTGTTCTAAGTATATTATGTTAATAGACATGATAATATAAAAACATTGCCTCTAAGTTGGAACTGGCCCTTCCATCTTAAGACGCAAATTTATATTAAACAGCCAAAACATGGTTCGATTTCAACAAAGGTTATGGGTTATCTATCAAGGAATTTGAAATAATAAATCTACACTGGTTACACTCTTTCAACATCTAAAACAAAGATGCAACCAGGTTTTCAGTGTATTAAAGTGTTGATAAGTTTTTGGATGTTTAAAAAATAAAAAGATGTATAAAAAACTTAATCAAGATGGTAATGATGGTAACAACTTCTCATGGGACATATCTAGCCAATCTTTAACTGATTGATGGACATGATAACTATAATATATATATATATATTTTTTATTAAGAGCTAGATATTAAAAAATCTTTAAAGTAGGTTTTCATGTCAGGCCTAGAAAAGGCCAAAAACTTAAAAAAAAAAAAAGGTAGCTATTATAATCCACCTTGTAAGGTTTACAGTTTAAAATGGTAATACATTTAAACTAATTAAAAATATAAGATGTTAATTGCTTTATTTGTAATCTGTGTTAAATTTCCAACAGTGGCTTTGAGATTGGGGTGCACAGATGGTCTCTGTATTTTTCTGTGTTATGCAGTATCACCTTGTAACATTTTTCCTTTGCTTATAAGATAATTTGAGGAAATTAGGTCTGAGTTTACTTCCCAAATAAACATACAGTCAAGGATAGACAGTTTGGATAAATTTGATGAAAACTTACACCTTGGTTCCTGTTTATGGGTATTTGTAATACAATTTAGTCATCTATTGATCAAAAAAGAGGGAGGTGGTATAATATTCCCTCTATATTCCAAACTTTTGATAAATTTTTAATATTTTAAAGCTAACAATGGGAGAAGATTTGTATGTTCCCACAGGTAAAAACACCAACCTAAACGTCTAAAAATACACAATATTTGACTACAAGATGGACTAAGAAATGCCAACAGAGAGGCTGACCCATCTGGACATTAAACAAAAAAGGAAACCTCAGATTGCCTCAGTCACAGACATTGAACATTTCTCTAAATTCTGTTTGGGATAACTGTTTATGATGTGGTCTGATAAAGTTTACCTTTCAGATGCTGAGAAACCTTTCTACCTCTCACCTTTATATGGAAAAGGAAAAAATGTGATGGTAGTGAAGTCATTCCCCAACTGTAAATTGGAACCAACTGCTATAATGGTAAATGCTTATAGAACAGGTGTGACTGCCTTCTTTGGTTGATTGATAGACATACAAACTGTACAGAGATGGTTCTCTATCTAAAGCTAAATATAAATGTAATTTATAAGTGGTACAATTGAGCACAATGTGTTAATACAGGAGAGCTCTGATGTCAACAATGGATTGTTCTGCCAAGGAGATGTTGGCTGGGGGAATACAAGCCCCCAAACTATAAAGGCCTTTTGCCTGTGAAAAATGGGATATCAGCAAGGAAAAGGTGATAAGTCCCTGTTGTTAAAAACCTGGTGTAAGCATGAAAAAATATTTTGAGACATCACTTGCTAATGTACAGTTGGCCTTTAAAATGCCAGAGAGCATTACCAAAGGCCACTAATGCGACAAAGCAGGATATTGGTCTCCTTGAGTCAAGCAAGACTCCTCTGTCAGTATCAGCTACACCTCAACTGCCTGGAGATGCTGTGCAACAGTGGCAGCCATGTGTCTATACATATCCCAAATCTAATTGGCTATTAGCTCTCTCCTTGGAGGAATAATTCATGGCTGATGCCATAAGCTTATGTCCTCTAGTGGTTAGGAGATTATATGAGCCACAATAAGAACTTGTCATCTTTTATAGAGAGACCACAGCTTGTGGATTAACATACCATCCAAACATCTGTGTCTATGCTCACAGCTTAGCTTGCCATAATAATATTGTTTAAATGCCTGTACATCTAATTGCTTGTGCTTTGTTAGTAGGATTAAAAAGGTACCCTGGATAAGCTGTCAACCCATGAAGGGAAACAACCTGACTGGAGTAAAAAATAACATCTCCAGAGAAAACGCTGCTTTGCTTCTCACCCACCTGTGCCCCTCTCCCAAAGCCTAGGGACCAACTTGCGGAAGAGGAGGCGTGGTAGAATGTAAGGGCTGTGGAGAAACTGGGGTGAATTGTGAGATTACAACAATATGAACTGAACTATGGGAACCTTAGATTGTTCAAAATATGAACATAGATACTTGAAAACCCACTTTTACAAGTGGGGCTCCCCCTCTTTTTGTAAAAGGATGCTGAAAGCCAAAGCTATACCTATTCAGGCTTTCAGCTACTGGCCTTGCTTATCTCAAAAATTTACGAGTACCAGCCCAGGTGGCTGCCCCAAAGACGGGCAACTTCCTCTCCCCTCTTACCAACCTAAGACAGGAGCCCTGAGGGTGACAGGGTGTCCAAAGACGGGTAAGGAAGAGGGTCTTGTAGAGGTCGAACCTAAGACAGGGACGGTCACATAATCGGCTGCAGATGCCACTCTGTCTGATACTTATCCATACCTTCTTAATGTAAAGAAGGGGGATATGTAAGGAGCTGCAGGCTTTAGCTTGCATACGCTGAGCTTGCTTACAAGGAAGTTGACTCTGTGAATTGTCACCTCAAGCCCTTTTTCCAAGAGCTGGGTGCGGACGTGCAGTAAAAGTCACCAGATACTCCAGCCCGATGTCTCAACTCAGTGATTTTGCAAAAACAGACCCTCCTCTGACGCCAGAGAGCCCGATCAACTGATTACCCTGCTTTACACTCCCCCTATATGCTTCCCGCCTTTTGCCAAATATATACTGCTGTCATAATTCAATAAATCAGACTTTGACAACCTCGCAAAGTCTCGTTCTTTTCTCTCGCCCATTATATTTCAGGTTTTGGGGTCCTCTCGGGTACCTGATGTTACATGACCCGTAGACAGGGTCACTCAGAACCCCCCATAGCCTATGCAGTGCTGATCAAACTCAGCCCTTCCATATTCTCTACCACTGAGCTACAGCCCTGCTCTACTGAGTGCATTGCAATCTCACATGAATCCTTCTTAGGTCCTGCTGTCTTCCCTGATACTCAGGAAAGCTACCAGCCAGTTTATTTTCCACGTTGAGGAAAAGTGAGTTACTGCATTATGATTCTAACTATGGTTTTTCTGGGGAGGCGGGGGTGGGGTTGCTAAGAGCTTGTAAGTGACTTTTCTCACTGTTGTGACCAAATACCTAACAGAATAAACTCAGGGAGGAAGGATGTACTTTGGTTTGCAGTATAAGGGGAAGCAGGCCATCAAGACGAGGAAAGCATGGGTCCTGGAGCTGATGGGGTGGCAGTATCAGCAGTATCAGCACAGCTTTCTCTCCTCTCTGCAGATCAGGAAGCAAGAGGGCTTGAGCTTCAACCTAGGCTGCTCAGGCCCTGTGACCCTTAAGCCCTGCCCACAGTGGCCTGCATCTGTCACGTCCTAAGGGTCCCACAAGCTTCCAAAGCAGTATCACTGTCTGTAAGACACCAATATTCATGAGTTTATGGGGGACGGTTTACATTCAGTCCATACAGCAGAGCTAAAATTCAGTATGGGCTTTAAAAAGTCTTATGTGTTTCTTTTTCTTTAAGAAACAATATCTTTTTAAGGATTTATTTATTATTTTCGTTTATGTGTATTAGTATTCTCCCTAAGTGCATGTTGTGTACCACGTGCATGCAGTGCCCACAGCGGCCACAAGAGGGCATCAGATCAGATCCCCTTGAACTGGAAGTCCAGACAGTTGTGAGCCCACACGTGGCTGCCAGGGCTCTACAAGGGTGTTCTCCGGGGACAACAACTACTCTTAACCACGGAGCCAATTCTCCAACCCCAAGAAGTCTATTTCTTTAACTGTAAAACAAATTGTCTTTTTAAAGTATTTATTTGTATGTTTACTTTTATGTGTATGAGTGCTTTGCCTGCATGTACCTAAGTGCACATGGGTGCAGTTAATGGTGATGCCAGAAGAGGGCCTCTTTGAGTCCCTTGGAGCTGGAGTTGCTGATCATTGATAGCCATGGTGTGGGTGCTGGGAAGTGAGCCTAGTCCTGTACAAGAGCAGCTGGTGTTCTTAACAGCTGAGCCATGGCCCCAGTCCCAAACTGTGTTTTTTAAAGAAAAGATTTGCCCTCATAATTCTTGACCTCCTAAGGAAATTTGCTGAGATCCAGAAGCTGAATTTTCTGTTCCTGTATAGCTGCATTAAAAAGAAAGCAAGGTTCCAAACCATCATTTGTGTTTGTAGCAAAGGTACCTGGATATCAGAGCCCAGCCTATTCCTTCCTGTTCCAACTGTACCCACTGATAACCAACATCTGTCAGTTCCCTGGCAGACAAGGGCAGCCTCAGGATGGCATCCTGGCCCATGCAGTTGGGCAGAAATAGCGCTCAGGACTTCCATGCTGGGTCAGTAAAGCCTGCATACACAATCACTCAGAGTTCACCCATGCATCACCACTCCCCTTTCATCCATGGGCTGGAGACACAGGCACTACCAGAAAATGGCAAGGCTGTGGTAATGCCTGGTACAAAGGTCAGGGTCCTCGATGACTGTAAATCATTGGATGCTTTTCATTTTCCAATAATTCCTATTTCAATTCTATATCTATTGTCTGCAAGGTCTTCCAGAATATCTGAAACATCAGCTTTATTTCTTTAGGCTGGAATTGTATAAACTTACTGTGGTAATACCAGTTTCTCATGTATAGAGATACATAACCAAATTAGTTTAAACAAGGCACTTAGTTTCTCAGCAGATAGGATCGGTCAAAATATGGGTGTGGATCAAAAATCAGTAAGAAAAGGAATCTTTGATTATCAAAGTTCTGACTACTAAGAGGTGTGTAAATCCATCTGTGGGAGCAGGGAACAGGAACAGTTATCAGGCTGGGCTGACCAGGATTCAGCTAACCTGCCTCTTGGTAAAAAATCTGACTTTCCTTTGCTTTATGCAGCCTAAATGTTTCTAGAGAAGCTGACTCAGACCCCGCGAGAACACACTTGCTCCAGGGACTCATTTAAAACCATCTTCATATCTCATCTCATTGGTTACAGGGATTGAATTTGACACAGGCTTAGCATCCAGCTCAGACAAGATGTGAGAATGCCCATTGGTCACTGAAAGTACAGAGTCCTTCTGCACTGAAGCTATTAAAAATGATAATCCTCTTCCTGTTCCTCACTGGGGAAAGGTTGGGGCACGAATTTCATAAACACAAAGAGGACCAGCCTCTTCATTGAGAGAGCAGAGGAAAGGAAAAGCTTCAAAGACTGGGAATTCCCTTCCCAGTGCAGAACTTTCTGAGTTAGGTTTCCTGTCTCTTGTCACCCAGGTTTTCACAGTCCATGTTTGTGTGCTTTGCCTATTTAATTATACAGTTAGCCATGCACAACACAGGTTTGAACACCACATATTTTACCTAGCCATGAATATCTTGGTTTTAAGAACCTTTTTTTGTTTTAGATTTCCTGAAATTTAACAAAACTTACAGTTGAACTGCACAGACTAGAAATAGTGGAAAAGGCTAAGCAAAATAACTTATGAATGCAGAAAAAAAATGTAGAAACAAAAATCTATTTGATCACTTTTATCATAAAATTCATCTCAATATATTATCAAAAGTGAAAGTCTATCACAATTCATCTACAGAAATCATTACATGGCTCCATTCACAGTCAAAAGAAATGTCAGCAAAAGTAAAAAGGCCTTATTTCATCAAAGGCACATAAGAACAACGGTAGCTGTGCTGGAGCCCTGTAATCATTTCAATCACCTGTTGCTACTACCACATCAAGTGCTCTGAGCGTCCACTGACAACATCCTGTGACACAAATAATCCCTACGTGAACTATCCTTCCCCTAAGAAACTGCATGTCACAGCAAAAAGCCGTTTCTGGCAGTTTTTGCATGGTTTTCAGCATCCATAAGAGAAAATATCTGTTCACTGACTGGTCTTTGTTATCAGTAAAGTGTCTAGTCAACAGCAGGCTACTACTAGTTTAGAGGCAGAAGTTATAAGCAGATTTTCTACTGCTTTACAGGGTTGGCATGGGTTGCAAGGGTCAACTGAGCATGTGCTAAATGGGTTATGTGCGGCCAAGACCATGTTTTGATGTAGATGTGCATAAACAAGTATAGACACGTGAAAGGAGATACGTAGACCTGTGGGGAGGGGGTGTCTGTGTTGTTCCCGGGGGGTTAATCAGAAATTCCTTCTGATCTAGCTCTCAGGGAGGAAAGGGCTTCTTTGGCTGACCGTCCTAGTCACGCTTCATCACAGAGAAGTCAAGGCAGGAACTCCAACAGGAACTCCAGGTTCTGGAGGTAAGCCTACTTGCTTTTCTACACAGGATTACCTCTGACCAAAGACTCACTTCACAGTCAAGTTAGCTTTCTTATCCATCCCAGGACCACGTGTCCAGGGAATGATACCACCCACAGTGGGCTGGGCCCTCCTGCATCAGTGCAATCAAGACGATCCCCACAGACACAGATCAGTCTGATTCGGGAAATTTCTGAATTGAGACTCCTTTCTCAAGTGACTCTAGGTGGTGACAATTATTAGGACACCCTCCTAATAAAGGAACTTCAAATTTTTACAGCTTTCTTAAATGCTAACCAAGATCATCAACCTGGAAGTTCAGGAACATGGGAGATAATTGATGGCAAAGTTCTAGTGGAGTCAATCACAATATCTGCATTTATTTAATGAACTATACATTCCCCCAAGATTCAACATGAAAGAAATACCAAACAACAGCAGTGCATCACTCAACATTTCACAGGAGAAACGGAAACGAAGACCACACTGTTATATAATTAAGGATTTGCTGGTGAGTAATGCTCAAAACAACAAGAATGTTCTGCCCCCTTCAAGGTGTTGACAAGCTGATCCTAACAATGGCATACAAGGAATCCAAAAAAAAAAAAAAAAAAAAAAAAAAACATTCAAACAGCAACTCCAAGGCTTAGTGCTTGCAGTATAAAGGCAGTGAGAGAAGGCAGAGCTTGGCCCGCCTTCTGAGAACCTTCCAAAACGCCCACGGCTGTGCTATTAAGTTCCAACAGTAGCACCCAGGACTTTGCGCGGGAGCAGCCACCAGGGCTCCTTCCACCTCCGGATGTGATTCAGATTCATCACACACTCCATTCACACAAACTAAGATTTGCGAGCTCAGTTCATCCTCTCAATGATAGCCTTTTCCCAGTACAATTTATCCCTTGCATTCCTGCAGACTATTGAAGACAAGTTAAACTGAGCTGGGATTAGGACAAAGCAACCGCCTAGGGGTCAGAATTTAAGGAGGTGGTAAATACCAAGGCGGGAAATGCTCCTGTTCAAAGGCTGTGCAATAGAAGACCAACTGGTTTTGTTTCCAAAGTGTTTGTGGCAACAAACAGGTGTGCCATGTGCCTCAGGACTAGACTGTCACTAATCTGCTTAAATCCCACCGGTGTTTACACGTCTAGAGGAGCTTTGATTATTAATCTCACATAGCATTTGAGTCTGGAACTTCAAAAGCATTTTCTTCCCACAGTAAACAAAGTGGTGTGTCAGAGGCAGGAGATCTCCAAAGCCAACATAAAAGAATGGAGTGAGCAAATACAATGTAAACCTACAAGGAAAAAGAACAATTTTGTAGAAAAAGAAGTAATTTTATTTTTTATATATTTATTGATTTGATATAGGGTTACATATAGCCTAGGCTAGCCTTGAACTCACGATGTAGATGAGGATGACCTTAGATTTTGGACTCTTCTGACCTCCATCTATTGAGTGCTAGGCCCAGAGTGGTAAATCACCATGCCCAGTTTACACCATTATCAGGGATAAAACCCTGTGGAAGTGAGGCATGTCCCAAACTTCCATCTGGGACCCATGATCAAAGACTGCCCTGAGCCCGGACCCCATGCAAGCTCTTCTTCATCTCTGTCTGCTAAACTCTGCTGACTGAAGTTCCTTCCAGTTATGTGGATTTCCACTGCCTACATTCCAGCTACCTCTTCTCTATTGGCAGTCAGTAGACATCTTCCCAGGCCCACAGGCTCCGGATGGACTTCTACTTCCTCTTACCTCCTTTCTCTGTAACCTGATCCACGTGTGTAAACCACAGTTCTCCCTGATAATCGCCGCCCTAGAAGATCAAACTTCTTGAAGTCACCAAGCTAGAATGATCCGGTTCCTGGCACCCTCTATTTGCACCCACAACAGGCTTCTTCTTTTAAGCCGTTTCATTCTGTTCTCATGTCTTCAAATCTCTCCTCCTCCAGGCTTTCTCGGCTTTGCATGTGTTAGGTCCAGGCTTCCCAGAATCCTAAGGGGCACACAGGCTCACACTTCCTCCAGAAGCAGCCAATCCTCTGACCCCTTTCCCACTTACCTGAGGCCCCACCCCATGGGTATAAAGGGTGTACCCCAGCCACCATAACTCTCTCTGTGCCTCTCTGTGTCCCTCTCTCTCTGTCCCCATCCCACCCCTCTCTCTCTGCCCCCTGCCATGTTGTCCGGTCCCACCATGTGTCTGCAGGCCGCTAATGCTAGCAGTCCCACATGAAAGTAAAGCATGCTCCTAGAGTGACCTATGCCTCATGTGCCTTTTTATTGGTTTCCTGCTTTTTTATACTTAATAGCATGGAACTTGCTTCTCTCGCAGTCTGGCTAACACTTATCTTCCATTAACTAGTTGAGCCTCCTTTTATGTTCACTACCCCCTACCATGTGTTAGGTCCCCAACCCTATGTTCCCACTGTCTTGGATGTGCCCCTTAGAATTCGCAGCATATCTTAAAAATATGTTTATTTAATTTACAACTTCCTTGAATGTAGGAATCGCTTTACTAAAACGAGGTAAGAGCTGAAGTCCGAGATGGGCTTTTGCCTTTCCCACCTTAGGTCATCAATTCATTCTTCACATTTGTATGTATGAAAGACATGTCCAAGAGAAATGCAAGATAGCAGCGAGCCAAGCAGAAGCACTGTGTCCCTGAACGTGTGGTCACCTTCCAGTCTCCCTCAGATCTATTCATTGCAAAGCCTTGGGTGTCATTGTCAAAGCTCATTTGTCCTTCAAGGCCTCCAGTGATAGAGGCTTGGTTGGTGCGGAATGAGAAGTGATGCAAACTTCCCAAGAAGTAAGGCTTGTCGCCCCCCACACTATAAAGAAAATAGATGACAGAGCCTAGTAGAAGATGGCTAAGTTTGGGGAGCTCCGGCCACACAAGGCAGCTTTTGAAGGACAACAGCCAATTTCCAAAAGGATAAATCATGCTGTAATGGCACGCCATGATTCTCTCCCAGATTCCTCAGGGGAGAATCAAGACACAGCATTACCTACTTTTCCTAAATGGACTATTACTGCTCCTCTCCTAATACCTCCCAAATCTTGAATAGGGAAAGAACCAGGAGGAGGAGAGGATGCACGGGAGAACCTATGAAGAGGTATAGATGTCGGCCTCACCCCTTCATGTCCATCGGGAATCAATAGGAAGAGAAATCATCTGTGGTCACTGGATGAAGTGGATTTGGGTTTCAGCTCAGGCCAGAGAACAGGGATGCTCCTTGGCAGACCCCATAGAAAAACCTGAGGCTTCCCAGCCATGGCACAGCGCTGCTGGTGTAAGGATCTGTCATTCCTTTTGGTGCACTGGGGGCAAGTCACCTGAGAGCCAGGAAGAAGGCTTGCCCTGCCTTCAGTAAGGTGACCTGTACTCTGCTGACGCACGGCCATCAGAGGATCCCGTGTTTAACACTTAACACATAATGACTCATGGCCGCCAGCCCTCAACATCTCTATGCAGAGTTTTTGGACCTAGAATATAACCTGTGTGCTTTATGTAATTTTGAAAGACTATGTCATCACTTTACAGGTAGGTTTTACAAGGTTGCATTCAAGTCATTGATTTCTCATGTTACAGTCTTCACATGCAAAAAGCAGAGTTCATAGAGAGTGAACATATGTTAGCATCTTACTGAAATCCAGAGGCTGCCACAGCTAGGCAGTGGCTGCCAGTCGGTGAGCAGGCCTGGGATGGCTCAGCGGCTAAGTTGTGCAAGCCTAGGAGAACTTAATCTGATCCTCAGAGCCCATGGAAAATGGAGAGAACCAACTCCACAGAGTTGTTCCCTGACTTATACTTCTACATAATAACATTTTTAATGTAAAGAATGTGTTACTAAAATAAACTTTTAAAAAACTCAGAACGATAGAGTATGTGACACCTGAAGTTTACCCTGAAAACTTTTCTCTGTGGCATTCATTCCCTGGGGCAGAAGTCGTAGGGAAAAAGTGGACCCTACACATACAAACAGAAGCCATGAGGTACGTAATCAAAACTGGTCTGAACGGAGGAGAGAAGGGGAAAAAGCCAGGAGGCCATGCAGGTCTGAGCCTCCACAGAGGCCAGGCCCATCAGTGACAGCCACATGGCGGGGAGAATGAAAGTTTAGAGAAAAAGTAAAGAAATACAAGATGCTAGGGGAGCCCAAAGGACTAAGAAAGCATATCGAGAAATGGACATAAAGAAAAGGAGAGATTATGCTTTTCTGAAGAATCCAGAAAAGCAAGCAGACTTAACAGAGAGCCACACATCTGTGGGTGAATCCAGAAGCACTGCTCTGTGAGGTGGGATAAGTCCACTTTAACACACTAGGTATTTCACCCATCTATTTAAGGTGAACCCACCTTCTGAGGGGTGGTCCCATGACCAGATGATTGACCAGTGACACTGGAATATCTAGGATTTTTTTTTTTAATGGATAGACTAGAGATGTTATAACATCCACCAGGCAGTGTTATGGTGGCTATTTTCTACTCTTACAAAGGCAAGTGTTTCCATTGGCAGACTGGCAATCAGTCACTCCTATTTTCCATGACTGTGGTCAGGATTAAATGAGATGATACATGAGAAGCTCTGAAAATGATGCACAGCCCAGAGTGCATTGAGAAAGACCATGTGGAAGACTCTGCTCTGTACGAGTGTCACTTCCAAAGCACCAGCACAGCCTGGTCAGGCAGGGTCTCCTTCCGTCCCATGATTGATAGAATGAAAACTGTCCCCTACAGGCTTATGCATTGAGTACTTGTTCCTCTGTTGATGGTTCTGTTTGGGGAGATTGTGGAACTTTGGGGAGTCTTGCTGGAGGAAGCATGTCAATGAGGGTGGGTGTTGAAAGTTTATCACCCTGTCCTCATCCCTGTTCACTCTCTCTGACTCTGATGTACCTTTGACTTGTGATCTCTGAGCTTCCTGCTCCTGCCTCTTGCTACCCCTTGTTTCAGGGACTCTAACTTGCTGAGCCTTGAGTCAAAGTATACTGTCTTTCTTTTTTTTTTTTTGGTCTTTTTGAGACAGGGTCTCCCTATAGCCCCAGCTGGCCTGGAGCTTACTCTGTAGACCAGACTGGCCTTGAACTCACAGAGATCTTCCTGCCTCTGCCTCCTGAGAGCTAGGATTAAAGGCATGTGGCATCATACCCAGTTACTGTCCTCTTTAAGATGCTTCTGGTCATGGTAATTTCTCAAAAGAGATGAAAAACAACTACTAGACCTTGGGATTTAGCACATAAAATAAACTGGATTATAACAGGGTATGGTCTGATGCTGAGAACCAAGGGGAGGCTTGACAAGTCCTATTCTTTCAGATTATTATGTGTCTTGGTGCTTCAGGTATAAGACCATTTCTTCTTCTGGTACAGGGGCAGTGTCCTTCACATGAGGACCGTGAGGGCTGCTTTGGAGAAAAGAGCAGAAGATCAAAAATCCCACCCTACCTTGATGACATTCATAAGGGAAAAAGATTTGTGGGAGAGATGAGTAAACTCTCTGTCTCTGCTATGTCATCAAATGCCAGTGTCAAATTGTGGGGTAGCATATTCTAAACCCCACAATGATCTTAAAAATGACCGAAACTTTGTCGTCACTCCCTGCAATATTCTAAGGAATCTTTGCTGCTAAAGGTGGCAGAAGAAGCCGCATCAAATAGGTCACTTTGGTATAAGGATTATTTAAGTCTAAGACAGCTTAGAAATAGCAGAAACAAAGCAGATACTCTGTCCTCCCTGTACCAAGAGAAAAGAGACACTCCCACCAGCACAAAGGGGGACCCCATGTAAAGCCCTGCCTTAACCTTGACAGAACATTTCTTGTCATAGAAGACCTGGCTCAGAGAAGCCAGCACAAGCATGCTCACCAACTCTGATGTTCCTCAGCCTCCCCCATATCTGCTTTTTCCCCGAATTCACACTCCTGTTCAGCCCAAGTCAGAAATTTAGCTTCTCCATGTTTTGAGGTCTTCATTTTCTTACAGAGGTGCATGTATACCTGGAAAAATCAGGACACTTTTGTCTTGCTGATGTCTATTACACCAATTTAATTTCTAAGCCCAGCCATAATTCAAGAAGGGCAGTTTATTGGCCCATTTTTGCAGCTATAATAGAACACGTGAAATTGGGGAATTATGAGGAGCTGCTGAGTTGGCTCAGGTGCTCAGTGGTTAAGTGCCTGCTGCTTTTCCAGAGGAACCGAGTTTGGTTCCCAGTGTCCACATCAGGCAGCTTACTACTATATGTAAAACTCCAGCTAAGGGTATCTGTTCTAGTTTGTCTTTCATTGCTGTGACAAAACACTCTGACCGACACCAACTTGGGGAGGAAAGAGTTTATTCAGCTTACATCTCCTGGGTCATAGTTCATCACTTAGGGAGCCCAAGGCAGGAACTCAGGGCAGGAACCTGGAGGCAGGAGCTGAAGCATAGGCCATGGAGGAATGCTGTTCACTGGCTTGCTCCCCTGCCTCATGCCCAGCCTGCCTTCTTATACGGTACACAACAACCTGCCCAGGGTGGCACCACTTATTGTGGGCTGGGCCCTCCCACACTGCTCGACCATCAGGACAATACTCCACAGATGTGGCCACAGGCCAATCCAATGGAGCCAATTCCCCCAATTGAGGCTCCCTCAACCCAGGTGTGTCAAGTTGACACTAAAGTTATCCAGCACAATTGACCCCTTGTCAACTTGACACACAAAACACATCACTATTAAACCGCCACCTTTACAGTTCTTATCCCCAAAGTACAATGTTAACATTAATCACAACCTAAGACAGTACAACCTTAAAAGCCCCACAATCCTTAAAATGTCCAAACACGTAAAAGTTCAGTCTATTAAAAGTCTCAACTGTGGGCTGCTGTAAAATCCAAAACAAGTACTGTCTTATTTCAAAGGGAAGAATCAGGCACACTCAAACAAAACCTAAGTCCAGCAAAGTAGCTCAAGGCTGGACACCTGGGATTCACTCACAATCTTCTGGGCTCCAAAGGGTTTCGGCAGCTCCCCCTCTCTGACTCTGTCATCCGTGGCACACACAGCTCATCTTGAAGGCCCAGGCCAGCTCCATTCAACACCTGCTGCTGCTCTTGATGGTCATCCCATGGTCCCGGCATCTCCAAAAAGCTGGGGTCACCACTGAAACTGAAGCAGCACCTTCACCAATGGTCTCTTCTGACCTCTCCTGGTGCAAAGCCTCAGCTTCTCTCCATGACCCCTGCAATCCAGAGGTCTTCACTGCAACTGAGGTGCACTTCCACCAATGGTCTTTCCTGACCTCTCACAGTGCCAAACCTCGGCTGCTCTCTGTGACCCCCTCAAATTTCAACACCAGAACCATATAGGAGACTCTTACACACTACCAAGTCCTGCTTCTGGCTTGAGATGGAGGCTCAGGCCCCTTCTGGATCACAGCTTCTGTGTGCTGACCCTGAAGAAATTCTTCCCAGAAGATTTCACCACAGTGATGCTGGTCTCTTGTTACTTACAGCTGATTTTTCAGCCCCAGCTAACCAGCATCAATTGTCCCAGTAAAACAAAGATTTCCCTTCAGGTTCTGGTCTCTTGTTACTTACAGCTGATTCTTCAGGCCCAGCTAACCAGAACCCACAGATTATACAGTCCTGATGATCTCTGCTTCCCTTTAAAACTAGAAACTTCACAAGCCAGGCCTCCATCTTCTACAAATCCTTCAGCAAAACTGCCCCAAGGTCCACAGCAGCAATCTTTAGACATTCAATGATCTTCCCAGCCCAAAGTTCCAAACGCCTCCACAATCCTGCCCCAAAACACCAAGGTCAGGTCTGTCACAGCAATACCCCACTCTTCTGGTACCAATTTCTGTTCTCGTTTGTCTTCCATTGCTGTGACAAAACACTCTGACCAACACCAACTTGGAGGGGAAGGGTTTATTCAGCTCACATCTCCTGGGTCACATTCATCACTTAGGGAACCCAAGGCAGGAACTCAGGGCAGGAACCTGGAGGCAGGAGCTGAAGCATAGGCCATGGAGGAATGCTGTTTACTGGCTTGCTCCCCTGGCTCATGCCCAGCCTGCCTTTTTATACGGTACACAACAACCTGCCCAGGGTGGCACCACTCACTGTGGGCTGGGCCCTCCTACACTGCTCGACCATCAAGACAATACTCCACAGATGTGGCCACAGGCCAATCCAATGGAGCCAATTCCCCAATTGAGGCTCCCTCAACCCAGGAGTGTTAAGTTGACACTAAAGCTATCCAGCACAGGATCCAGTACCTCTGTCTCCATAGGCACCTGCACTCATGTACACATACCCTAAAACACACACACACACACATCTTTAGAAAATAAACAGTAACGATGTATTTGGTCCCCAAGATAGCAATCTTGGAAAACATCAGGGACAGGAGGGCTAGCTAAAAAGGGTACCGAACTCAGCTCCTTGTTATCAGAATCCACCCATTCTCACAATAATCCATCAGTCCATCCAGGAGTGTGGCACTCTCATGACCTAATCACCTGCTAAAGGTCAGTGCTGTCGCACTGAGGATTGGGAACTCAAACAGTGGCAGAAGTACAGTTTTGCCTCCCCTCCCCTGCAATTCAATTCTGGTCCTACGGCACAATTTGCAAAGGTTTTTATGTGGCTTTGCTAGGACTTGCTCCCTGTGTGCTGTAGAGAGGCAACCTGGAATGATGAGTGAGAAAGGACAGGACAGCAGGGCCATCGCCTGCCCCCACTAATTTAGTACCTTCAGTTGTTTCTTTTGGAAAGATCAAATTCCAGGAGGGTTGGTACATCCACTTTTGGATCTCCTTCTCTGGTGCATACGCAACTCGTGTTTTATTACTGCCTGTCGTTTTGAAGCCTCAGGACTTTGGCTAAAAATAAGGATTTTCTTTTGGGGCATGATGACTAATGCACAGGCTAATATTTTGTTTGGGCTGGTGGCTTCTTATTATTTTCTTCCAAACGAATTCATTTCTAATCAATAATTGTTTTGTAATAATTAGATTATCAATGACTAAATGTCAAATACTGTGAAACTCCCCTAAATTATCTTTATTTCTCTGCGATGTAATTTTATTCCATTTTGCCTGTGTTCTATTGCACTACAGCTATGATTATGTGACCTCTCAACCCAACATTGTCCCTGAGGTTCTCTTTTCTCTTCCTTTTTATTTTTAATTTTATAAAATGCATGAGTATTATACCTGCATTTATACAAGCCCACCCATGTCATACACCATCCACGAAGGATAGAAGAGGGGGTAAGAGCCCCTGGAACTGGCACATTAAGGATGGTTGTTAGCCATCTGGGTTCTGGGAACAAAACCCAGGTTTTCTACAAGAACAGCCAGTTCTCTTAACTGCTAAGCCATCTCTCCAGACCCTTCTCTTCCTCTTGAGGTAATGAGGATCTACCTTTCCAAAATCTTCAGGGACTTGGAGTGTGAGACACTGGCAAACAGCACATTCACTAAAGACCTCTTCCTTCATGGAATTACCCATATGTATCTACATTAAGAATAAAAAGCTGGGGCTGAAGAGATGGCTCAGAGCACTGACTGATCTTGCAAAGGCCTCTGGTTCAGTTCCCAGCACTCACATGGCAGCTAAATACTGCCCGTACTCCAGTTCCACAGGGTCCTACACCCTCTCCTTGCCTCTGCAAGGCATTGCATGACACTTGGATATATACAGGCAAAATATCCACACACTTAATATTAAACATTTTTAAAGGAAAAGAAGCTTTACACATTTGAAAAACACTATAAGCCGGGCGTGGTGGTGCACGCCTTTAATCCTAGCACTTGGGAGGCAGAGGCAGGCGGATCTTTGTGAGTTCAAGGCCAGCCTGGTCTACAGAGCAAGTTCCAGGACAGCTGGGGCTACAGGGGAGACCCCGTCTCGAAAAGACCAAAAATAAATAAATAAATAACCACTATGATGAGTTCACCTATTTTTTGATTCTTTAAGCAAAACTGTCAATTTTGTTGGACTGAGAAATAAAAGACATTTTTATTTGCAAGCTTCTCCACAAACATGCTACATATGGCTTTTACAGTCAAAAGCTCATCACCTCCTCCAAGTCCAAATATTTTCATGGGATGAAAAAGTCAATAAAACCACTAGTCTGCAGCCTTTGTGGTTGGTCTAAACAAGCCTCGCTTTTTTGAGTTTTCGGCCTTTAACTGTGACAGTCACAGGTTTTATTTTAAAGGTTATACTTTGCATTTTTTTTCAAATGTGTTTGCAAGATTCATTCAATTTTGGTTAAATGTTTCCAGGATTCTGAAGTCACCTGCTAGTATTGGCCCCACTCTACATATGGGAAATCACTTACGGGAAGTGAACAGTGTTTCCTTTGTATTTTTAACCACATGCTGGCTCAGCTTCACCTTCACAATTAACTGTTTCCAAAATTATTTTCCTGTGTGCACTGAGCTTCTTTTCTTTTCTCAGAGAGCAAAACTGCCTATCCCAAATGCTCACCGGAGCTTTTGAATGTTCACAATGCTTCCTCTCTTCTGAAATGTGTAGGTAATCCCCGAGGATTCATGGGGTGAGACAAAGAACCTGTAGATGTATGTAGTTGAGGTCCCTTTTCAGGTCTCCTTCGCCTTACAGATGTATTTCCTTACTTACTAACATAACTCACAAGATCTCTATTCACAAAGTGTGGTTGAGTCTTGGTGCTGAGGTTGTGATATGTACCTTCATTTACATCTGCGTTTTTACAAATGTTCCATGGTAAGTACACATTTTACATCCAAAAATGGAAAGCCTCTCTCAAAATGAGACCACATCGGGAGCATATAAACGTCACAGACCGATCAGCAGAACCCCATGCTAACCACTAATATTTTTCAAAGCAGCCTATGTGTGCTTTCTTCTCCATCCAGTGAGAAGAGAGGGAAAAGACAGCCGCCACGCAGCCCTACTATGGATGCCAAAACACTTGTAACAACTGTTTTGAATGGCAGCATAAATGTGTTGAGTAATAATGTCACAATTGGCTTCCAGTCATTCAAGGCTAAATAAAGCTCACATTCCAGAGGCCTGGCCCCTTCTCTTTGTCCACTTCAATCGTTTTGTTTTAAGGATGTAGCCTGCTTGTAGCACAGCTGTTCCTTGTGCCATGTGGTATGGCAATTAACAACCCACAGTCCCCTCACATTCTATGGTGGTCAAGAGGAAGCAAGGCCTTCATTCAGAGTCATAAAACAGCACTAAAGGGCTCTATTCATCAGGCTTTGAGAGGAATCCTCAGAATCGTAGAGTCTTTTGAGAAGGAAATGATCTGGAGAGACATTTTGGAAGGTCCTCCCTTTATAAGGACAGAGGAGAGCAGGGAGCCGCCTTCGCAGAAGAGCTGCTGGAAGTCAGCAAAGCCAGACCTCAGGTCCAAGTTTTTCCACTCCAAGTGCAGCCTCTTTGCACTTGAAGATGCGGTCTATTACTATTATAGGAGGCAGAACACATTTCTACCTTAGAGCCCATTTATCAAAAAAGTTTCCCTTATTTTCCTATGATACTGTAACTTGCCAAAACATCAAAGAAATCTACATTGATTTTTCCAGCTACCTACTTGTTTTTCAGACAGTAGTTTTGCCTCCTAATCTGTCTATATGATAATCTCCTAGAGGCCCTTGTACCCCTGGCCAAAGTACTTCACTATGTGCTTTAAAATCTTTTACTTTATTTGTTCCTTCTCAACCCAGTATAGAAGTAAAAAAATAAATAAATAAAAGAACAGGGAGAACATATCTAGAAATTTGAGTAGCTATGAACTTGGCTCTGGAATTAATAACCACTGGGCCTAAGGAAGCCCATCATATTGTAGAACGCCCCAACAGAATTGGCATCACATTGACTAGAAAGCAGAAAGCCAGATCTCCAAATGAAGAGGGTGATGACTAACGATCAGCATCTCTGGGGCAAGCGTCTCTTGCCAGAGTCAACATGCAACCAGAAAGCTAGTGTTGAATCAACACTGAACACTATACTAAAAAAAAAAAAAAAAAAAAAAAAAAAAAAAAAAAAAAAAAAAAAAAAAAAAAAAAACTGGCAAAAGCTTTTGAATATCACTTTCCCATGAGTCAAATGATCTTCTATGAAGGAGCCTGAGCCATGAGGCATGGTGAGCGTGTGACCGGCCTCCCATCTACATGGGAAGCCGGGCAGGAGGTTCGCAAGTTCATGGTCATCCTGAAAATCTTAGTGAAATCTTGTCTTAAAATTTTAAAAAGGAGGCTGGGAATATAGCTCAGCAGTGCAGTACTCGCAGGGCATCCAGGAGTACCTGGGAATATAGCTCAGCAGTGCAGTCCTCGCAGGGCATCCAGGAGTACCTGGGTTCCATCTCAAAAGAATTTTCCTCACATAATTTATATGAATAATACCTTTTGAAGGTAAGTTTGCTGTAAACAGTGTAAGGGTAGGAGAGTGTCACATGGATGAGAACAGGAGATGTTCTTGTCGCAGTTCTCAGGGCAGGAATGTGGAAAGTGAGTGGTTTTCATTCATGTCCTTGGCCAGGAGTGGGAAGAGTCCTTGCTTCTATTTACCAGAGGTTAGAATCTCCAAGGAAGTTCTACTTCCTAATCTGATTTCTTCTAGAGGTGTGGCATGAGTGAAACAGCAGGAGGCTCCTGGACCCTCCTGGACTGACCAGCTCCTTCCCTTCTCCCTGTCTCCCTCCAGATTCTGCCATACACCCTATAAAAGGTCCTTAGACTAACTTCAGTGGTATTTCATTTCTGAGCACTCGGCCCTGCTAGATAGGAGCTCTGCCTTCTTTCTCTTAAGCTCCTGCCTTTGAATCTATAATAAAACTTCTTTCTAACCTTGTCCTCCTAAGGTCTTTGAATTTCGTTCTTCTGATTCTCTAGATAAGAACTTGGAGACCACTGACTCAGTGGAAGTTTTGTGGGACAGCGATTGTCCCTTTACCCCTGAGTTAAAGCCCACCTAAAGCAAGCTGAACTCAAGGACACCTCACTTTTCCACTATCAATATCTTTACTCATCTCTTATAAGGATCACAGCTGGAATTCCTATAATAAAGGACACTTTAATAAGAAAAGAGAAAAACAGATTGTTGTAAAGTTCCACATACTATAAGAACCTCCAGAAATGAAGGCTCACATATCAAGCTTAAACTCCCTATTTTCTTCTTATGTTCACTGAAGCAACGGACAGCTGTGTGGAAATGTGAATAGATAAGACTGAGTTGGACAGAATAAGGGGGAACATAGCAAGGCCTGTCTGGCCAGGTTCCCCTAGGCATCTGCAGGTCTCACTCCTCCCCCTCAAGCTAGAATAGGGCCCCCTTGGAAGGAGCATCTGAGGGAGAAGGGAGAGAGTTATTCCTAGGTCCCTAGGTCGTGTGGTTTTCTTTGGAGAAAACAGAGTTCTAGTTTCTAGGATCTGATTCTGGTTTCTAGAAATCACTCTAAGTATTCACATCCCATGGGGCCATACATTGGGGTGCTGCATTTCAGACACAGTAGCAGACTGGAAAGTCATGCTTCTCAAAGTGAGAAGGAATCTGTGTCAGTGCTGGTCACTGCAGTGTGGATCTGCTATTCTAGGACACCTCCTAATCCCAGAGGTCTGGACCACAAAGTCAGGTTTACCTAAGAGTATGGTTGAGTTTTCAAGTCAAGAATTGACCATTTTGGCTTGAGGGATGGATCAGTGGTCAAGAACACATTCTGCTCTTCCCCGGGGACCCTAGTTTGAGTCCCACACCAGGCAGCTCACAGCCACCTGCAAGTCCAGTCCCAGGGAATCCAACACCTTCTTCTGGTACCATGGGCACTGCACACACACACGCAGCATACACACAGAGAGATATACACACATACATAAATACTTTTTTTGGTGTTTTTTGAGACAGGGTTTCCCTGTAGTCCCAGCTGTCCTGGAACTCACTATATAGACCAGGCTGGCCTTGAACTCACAGATATCCACCTGCCTCTGCCTCCCAAGTGCTGGGACTAAAGGTGTGGGCCACTATACCTGGCCATAAATGTTTTTAAACATATCTTCTTTCTGTCTTCTAACACTTTACTCATGAAGTACAGCTAATATGATGAGTAAGTTATTTCAGAAAATCAGACAATCAGATCTGTTCTTCCTCAAATAACACTTGGCAATACATATGGGACTTGAGTTCACAGTTCTAAGGGCTAGGACAGATTTATCCACTGTGGTTTAATCTTTTCCTTTTCTCAGTATAAAACTAGGTATGTATGAGGAAGGGGGAAAGGAATGGAGGCAGATCAGGCATTAAGTGATCTTATTCCCAAGCTAATCTAGTCCCTTCCTTATGATAATTACAAAGATCAGATGCCTCTTAGTCCCAGAAAACTGTGGATGATCAAGGTTAAAGAACACAACTCAAATCCAGAACAGAACAGGGATTGATTTGAGAATAAAACCTATTAGCTTGGTTGGGCCAAATCATGATTCTTCCTTAAACTACTAACTCCTCAAAACAAATCTCCAGTGTGTGAAGACGTGGGCTCTTCACTCCTCTGGGAGAGGACAAATATTCTGGTCTTTTTGTGAAATTTGATTCCTAAAATAAACAAAATCACTATTTTTTTCATTCGGACAAAATCCAGATCTTTCAATGCCTACTAATGAAATAAAAGCAGTAGCTGGGAGGCTTAGGACACACACAACACCACACACACACACACACACACACACACACTCACACACACACACACACGCTCATGTCAGCAGGTGGAAGGAATGTCCTTTGGCTTCTGGGAAGTGTTGCTCACCCCTGGAGATAAAAATCCTAGGCCCCGCCCCTTCTTCTCGGACCACAGCTGCAGAGACCACGTTTGTTGGCTCTAACTCCTGACTTCCTGAATTTTTGACACTTTCCTTTAACAAGCTCCCTGCAGACTGCTTCATCTGTGTAACTGGGGCTCTCAATCTCTTTACATAGGCAGATGTTAAGCTCCTTGAATATGTAGTTTTTGTCTTAACTAGGCACTAGGAATTTTTGCTGACATTCCTGAGTTCTCACTGAATGAAGCCAGCTGAGTGAGGGGACAAGGTTTGTTCAAGGGGTGGAGGAACCTGCTGTTACTTTTCCCAGCTTTCCCTACCTCTGTGGTAGCCTTTCACATCCATCCTCTTTCTTGGCGAGCTATCTCGGCCATTCTTTTTTCACCTGAGTATCTCATTAGACCACTTTAAACTTGAAGTTAGCAGACGATTGCTCATTTTTGGCTCAGGAGTATTCTGTCAATAAAAGTACCCCATCAATAAAATGGACAAGACCAGACGTGAAGACTTCAAGTCTTCTGTTCTACTTGTGATTATAATCACTCTAGAAAAAGGTTTAACAGGGCTGGAGAGATGGCTCAGTGGTGAAGAGCACCGACTGCTCTTGCAGAGGACTTGGGTTCGATTCCCAGAACCCACATGGCGGCTAAGAACTCCAGTTCTGTCTTTAACTCCAGTTCCAGGGGAATCCAACGTCCTCTTCTGACCTCCGCGGCATTGCACGGCACGGGTGCGCCAACCTACATACAGACAGTACACTCATACGTATAAAAAAATAATAAATATGGGCTGGAGAGATGGCCTAGAGCTTAAGAGCGCCGATCGCTCTTACAGAGGACCCGGGTTCGATCCCCAGCACCCACATGGCGGCCAAGAACCGTCTGAAACTCCAATTCCAGGAGAACTCCAATTCCAGGGGAATCCGACACCCTCTTCTGACCTCCGCAGCATTGAACGACACGGGTCCACAAACTTGCATGCAGACAGTACATTCATACACATACAGAAATAAATTTAAAAAATTTTTTTAATAAAAAATAATAAATTTAAAAAAGAAAGAAAAAGTTTTAACAAGCTTGAGCTAGGATTCTCATGGTCACTCTAACTTCCCTGGTCGTCTTTGGCTGCGATGACTTAACAAGAGGCAGAGGAAGCAAGAACACCAAGGTGCTCTTACCTGTTTCCTAGGCAACTGCAGCTTGCTGTTTGTACTGAAGAACAGTGGGAGGCTGTCCAGGAACGCACTGCCTTCTACTCACTCTAAATGAGTACAACCCTAGGTAGACAGTAAATGCTCATTTAAGAACTAAAATGGGACAAAAATCTTGAGAACCATCAGAGAAACTGAGTGACTAATTTCAAAGAAATCACTGTATAGATTGGCATGGTGATTGCTATTTAAAAGCTATTATTATGGACATCCAGGTAACCATATAATATGTCTGTTGTCTTGAAAATGTCATTACTCTTACATTAAGGAGATTAATTGAGCAGCTGTTTGGCTGAGACAATTCCAGTGCTTTGGGGTCCTATGTAAATAAATAGAAAATCAATTTGATCCACACAACAAAATAAAGCTTGAGTTTAACCAACCAAATACCAAAAAACTAACCTCTAACTAGAGACTTTCCCTCAGCACAGACCCAAATAAGCCAAACACTTTGTCTATCCAAATGGCTAATTACTTTACCTTCATGCTCAGCCTACAAAAGTCCACTGCTCAGAACACTGGGAAAGCCAACCTCTCAAAGTCTTCTGGTTGAGTGTTGCTTAATTCCAGAGTCCATTGCTCACAATTTGAATAATTTATTTTCTCTTGTAAAATAACCAAACTACCCAAAGATTCTGAGGAAGTGGAAGAGAAAGAGGAAGAAGAAGAAAAAGAGGAGGAGGAGGAGGAGGAGGAGGAGGAGGAGGAGGAGGAGGTAGCTCGTTTACAAGAATCTGCCCTACTCCAAGAATTAATCCAGATGATGTCAGCTAATAGCTCCAAGTGCTGCTGGCAATCTGCACATCAGCATCTTTATTTATGATATGAAAATGCACCTATTTCAGAGACTTGTTAAAATTAAATTATTATTTCATTTACAGGAAACATTTAGAACTATGCCTGAAACACAGTAATCATATGTGATTATATATCATATATACATATATATATATATATATATATATATTCATATTTCATGTAATAACATTGGATTTCATCACTATTCTAACTCTGGGATATTATTTTGTGTGTTAGAAAATACAACTGGATAAAAAGTCCAAGTCCATTTTTGTATCGTGAGATAATCTGCTAAGAAGACCAAATGTTCAGTGGGTCAGAGCAGGGAATTTGACACTTTGCATTCTTCTAGAGTCTTTTTCCTAACTATTAGTCTTAATCCCTTCAACCATCCAGCAAACCTTAGCTTGTGGTCTAATGGCCTGAGATTCCTTCAAGGACCTGAACATCTTGCTGGCTCACAGTGGAAAGGGAACATGTCCCTTCCTTGAAAAACAGTCTACAGAGCAAGTGTTTTTAAATGGAAAAAGGTGAATCAAGAAATATGATATGGAAATAACACACAGTTTGTTTTCAGAAGACACGATTTTAGTATAGGTGTGATGTATCATGCTGGTGTAACTTAGCCTTTCTTGATGACCATACTTAATACCCATACCAATTTGGCTGAGGGACCTATGGGATAACTTTGTTCCTTGCCCTCAGAGGTCAACTAAGTCTAGGGGACTATGCATGGGGCATCTCTTGTAATGTCCTGCAAATGTGACCTTCCTGTGCAGGGAGGTCTTGGAGATCCACTAACGGGACTTCAGCCAGTGTCCAGTCTATAAAAAGGAAAGTCTGCTCATGCTTCAAAAAGGGAAGCCTGGTCTAGCAAGACCTGATTTTTGTCCTCGAGTGGATGAAATGTAAAGTCGAAAGGAGGCAGGGGCTCTCATCCCCCCCCAAAAACCCCCAAGTGACCCCTGAAGACCAGATCCTCAAGTGACCTTGAGAAAACAAAAACCTTGGTTAATCTGGGCTAACTGTGTGGCCTTAAGCATCCAAAAGGAAAGTATAAACAGAAATAAATAATCAGTAAGGTCTGAGAAATTGTACTTCAGATTAAAACTTGAAATCTTAGTAAATAGACAAAAAGAAAAAAAGAGAGAGCAGTGTTGCTTTGCCTGTCTTCAGTCTTACTGGCAGGAGCCTGACCACACAGAGGAACGGTAACCGTGAGTGTGGCTCTCAATGGAAGGAATGGGCATCACCATTTTACTCTATTTGACTTATTGAAAGAGCTTTCAAGATGCTTCTTGTACTCTATGCAGAAAAAAATGAGTTGTGACTTAGCTCCCATCTTCACCCCACAGGAAGCTGGGGATGGTGATGTGAGAGCTTTCCTTTTCCTGGGCCACTTTCTACCTTCTTTAACATTTTCCCTACTGATTCTTGGTAGCCATCTCACTGTCATTATTTTTCACTGGTAAAATGCTGATTTATATTTACTACTCAAACACTTTACATCCTCATCTTGTTCCCCCTGAAAACTACCCATTTTTGAGTGCTTAGTATGTGTTAGCTCTGGGCTTCCCAGAATTCCAAGGGACACTCCGGTGCCCACTTCCTCCAGAGGCCGTCCGTCAATCTTCTGACCTCTTCCCCTGTACCTGAGGCCCCGCCCCATGGCTATAAATGGGTGGTCCCCAGCCCCAGCCCCACCCCTACCCGCCCTGCCCCTGCCCCTGCCCCTGCCCCTGCTCCTGTTCCACCACGTGCCTGCAGGTGGCCCGCTCCAGCAGTCCACATGGAAGTAAATCATGTTCCTGGAGTGACTTAAGCCTCACGTGCCTTTTTTCTGGGGGCTTGTGTCTTTTACAACCTAACGGTATGGATCAGATACTATTCTACGGTCATGGAATTCTTCATAAGAAAAGTGTTATTCTTAGTCTCCTCTTACAAATGAGAACGTGGTAAGGGTATATGCCTTACTCAAGGGTTTTCAGCCAGAAAAGAAAGGGGCAGGATTAGAACAGTTTTTCTTACTCCGAATCCCAATTCTTTAATTTGTAGGACTCAGAATTTCCCCGGCCCATCTGGTTATTTCTTTAGGATTAAATGGAAACAATGCATTGTCTTAATGTGTACCTCTCCTAATAGTACTGAGCCCCCTACCTAGTAGTTTATGCTAAATGTTTGAAAGGAGGGGGAGAGAGAGGAAAGGGGGGAAGACAGGAAAAGGGGGGCAAGGAAGGGGAAGGAGAAAGGCAAACAAAAGGACAAGATGGACTGTAAGATTGGCATGATTGTGATAAGGTTTCTTTCTTCTCCCACAGCCCTCAGCGCCAGCCAACAGCACCCATTCACCATTCCCATCTTCCTGTTGGGGGTGAGGATGGGAGGTGAGCCACAATGCATTTCTAATTTTCTGCATGGATGCCTTAGTAACTATTAAGATATTGTCAAAGGGAAGTAATTTCAAAGAAGAGAAGCTAGCCTGATTAAGAAGTTCGATTAAGATTGGCTTTTGAGAAAATATTAAAAGCTTGGAGGAGAAAAGAAAAGATTAAGATTAGAATTTGTTAAAAGGACCCTTGGCTCCTACAGAGGCAGAAGATGAGCGCCAAGGCACAGCGCCAAGACCTTCCCTCGATGTCGTTTATGAGAGCAATCGCAACAAGTGCACGGCATCAGCCGAACACGCCCTGGTAGCTGGGATTCTAATAAGCTTCGTGTTCGGCTCCGGGTTTGGAGGTTGTCTGTTTAATCACACAAGTCGCCCCACCTTCTCTTGCTGGGCTGTTAAGAGTTTACCTTGTAATCACAANTTTTTTTTTTTTTTTTTGTCACTTGGAGATTTGCTGAGACCAAAGGCAGTTGGCAGAGGGAAGCCAGCGGGGAATGCTGAGGGAAGTCTACTACCACTAACTAGATGACTGACTGACTATCCCTGGGAGAGCTGAAAGTGCCATTGCCAGAACTGAAAATTCCTCTTTATCCCTCTTGCCCCTAATCTTCCTTCACAGAAGTGATAGCATCACAAAAGCCACATTTTCATAGAGAAGAAGGACAAAGCATTGGCATTCCCGGTGTTTCTAATCACACAGAACCGGGCACGTGCACCTGCTCAAAGCCTGGGAGAAATCTCACTCTCCGAGGCCAAGCAACGTCCTTCTCAACCTTCACGTCTGCACCTTGCTCCTTTCCACCCTGATCTCTGTAATATTCTTCTCTTGGAAGCCCAGATGAGTACATATGACAAGAGAGACTGCTGAAATGCCCACACCCAGGAAGCAGACATTAGAACCCCGGGGGGCTTTCACATCACATTGCATCCCTTTCTCAACTCACTCACTGCTCAGAATTCTGAAATAGTTTATTCTTCTGGGTCTGCGTCTGGTGTACAGATGTGTCCTGCTGCTGATGCCCCCCCTCCCAACTCAGCACTTTCCTCTTCTCAAATAGTCCCTATTTCACTGTCATATAATTTTTAAAAAATATTTTTGATTTACTTATTTTTATTTTATATATATGGATGTTTTACTGGCATTTACCCATGTTTGCAGTGCCCACAGAGGCCAGAAGACAGTGCTGGATCCTCTGGTACTGGAGTTATGGTCAGTTGCTAGCCTCTATGTGGGTGCTAGGAATTGAACCCAGGTCCTCTACAAGAGCAGCCAATGCTCTTAACCACTGAACCATCTTGTCAGCCCCCTACTTTCATATTTGTTTTCTTCTCTCTAGGTTTTGTATATGAAGGAAAACATGAGATATTTGTCTGACACTGGTTTATATGCTGAACATAACTATCTCTAGTGTTCTCTACAAACATCTGTTTCAAAACCCATTTTTATTATCTAGTATATAACTAAAGCAGCGAAAACATGGGACATTGCATCTGTACATATTTTCATGTGCCTAGAGCATCCAAAATAATGTTTCAATAAAGAGTACTTACAATTAAATGTGATGAATTGAATATTTAGAACTGGAGTTCAAGCCACACTTCTAACACAGGAATATATTCACAGGGTCAAGGAGAATAAGAAAAGAGATCATAGTAATTGACTTAAGGCAATGGAAAGCATGTGTGAAAATAAAGAAAACCAAAGCCACTGCTGCCAGAGAGAGCGAGCCCAGAGCAAGTTGATTAGGTCTCTAGGATTCCAAAATCATGGTGGCTAATAACTAATCTGTAACTCCAGTTTCAAGGGATCCAACATTCTGTTCTGAACCCTGTAGGCATCTGCATGCAAGGTGCACATATATACACCCACACATACACATATATACTAAATTAATTAATGTGGGGTATCCCATACTCTGATGTTTCAGCTTGAAACTTGAGAAACTAATATGTCAGCTTCCTAGCATTTTAAACCAAAGCTCACCATTGTAGTTCCAGGACCAGAGTAGTAGAGGAAGAAGACTGCAGTGATTTCGGGGCCAGCCTGAACTACATGAGCCCAAGGCTATCCTGGGTTCTAGAGTCTTTTAGTTTGATTTCTGTTGATATAATAAAACACTCTGTATTAGTCAAGGTTCTCTAAAGAAACAGAATCAGTAGAATATATATAAAATATATTATATANGCACTCACAAAACACACACACACACACTCACACACACAACAAACACACACACACTGCACACAACACACACACACACACTCAAAAAAATGAACACATCACCGACTGCAAACTCACTAAACAACACCACACGACACACGTACAACACACACAACACACAACACTCACAACACACACACTCAACACACACACAAACCGACACACACACACACACAACAGCCACCACAACCACGTCAGCCATAACAGCACACACACACACTCAACTCACACACACACCCACACACACACACAAAACACACACAGGACACGTCAAACCAGCACTGCACACAGACACACACAACACAAACACACCACACTCACAGCACACAACACACACACGGCTCATGTGCACAGTTTAATTAAATATTCCTTTTTTCTTCTTTGAATTTTTGCTTTGCTCACACCCGTAGATAAAAATCCTATTCCCCCCCCCCGCCCCTTCTTTCTCGTACCACAGCTGCAGAGACCACGTTTGTTGGCTCTAACTCCTGACTTCCTGAATTTTTGACACTTTCCTTTAACAAGCTCCCTGCAGACTGCTTCATCTGTGTAACTGGGGCTCTCAATCTCTTTACATAGGCAGATGTTAAGCTCCTTGAATATGTAGTTTTTGTCTTAACTAGGCACTAGGAATTTTTGCTGACATTCCTGAGTTCTCACTGAATGAAGCCAGCTGAGTGAGGGGACAAGGTTTGTTCAAGGGGTGGAGGAACCTGCTGTTACTTTCCCAGCTTTCCCTACCTGGTGGTAAAGACTTGTCACTCCATCCGCTTTCTGGCGGAGCTATCTCGGCCATTCTTTTTTCACCTGAGTATCTCATTAGACCACTTTAAACTTGAAGTTAGCAGACGATTGCTCATTTTTGGCTCAGGAGTATTCTGTCAATAAAAGTACCCCATCAATAAAATGGACAAGACCAGACGTGAAGACTTCAAGTCTTCTGTTTTTGTCTTCTCTACTTGTGATTGGAATGAATCACTCTAGAAAGGTTTAACAGGGTCTGGAAGAGATGGCTCAGTGGGTGGAAAGAGCCACCGACTGCTCTTGCAGAGGGACTTGGGTTTGCTTCCCAGAACCCCCATGGGCGGCTAAGCCAAACTCAGTTCATGTCTTTACCGGTCCAGTTACCAGGGGGAATCCACGATCCTCAAAGTTCTGACCTCCGCGTCAATTGCACACACGGCAACGGGTATGAACGCCAACCTCTACCATACAGGACAGTACACTCATACGTATAAAAAAATAATAAATTGGCTGTAGAGAATGGCCGTGGGCTAAAGAGCGCCGTGCGCTCTTACAGAGGACCCGGTTCATCCCCAGCGACGCCACATGGGCGGCAAGACCGTCTGAAAGAACTCATTTCCCAGGAGAACTTCAAATTCACAGGGAATCCGACAAACGCCTCGTGACTGACATCCGCAGCATTGAACGACAACGGGTCCACAAACTGGATGCATGCAAGACATACATCATACACATACAGAAATAAGAATTTAAAAAAAAAAAATTTTTTTAATAAAAATAATAATTTTAAAAAGAAAAGGAAAAAGTTTAATAACAGAGGCTTGAGCTAGGATTTCTCATGGTCACTCTAACTTCCCTGGTCGTCTTTGGCTGCGATGACTTAACAAGAGGCAGAGGAAGCAAGAACACCAAGGTGCTCTTACCTGTTTCCTAGGCAACTGCAGCTTGCTGTTTGTACTGAAGAACAGTGGGAGGCTGTCCAGGAACGCACTGCCTTCTACTCACTCTAAATGAGTACAACCCTAGGTAGACAGTAAATGCTCATTTAAGAACTAAAATGGGACAAAAATCTTGAGAACCATCAGAGAAACTGAGTGACTAATTTCAAAGAAATCACTGTATAGATTGCAATGGTGATTGCTATTAAAAGCTATTATTAAATGGACAATCCAGGTAACCCATATAATATGTCTGTTTTTGGGTCTTGAAAATGTCATTACTCTTACATTAAGGAGATTAATTGAGCAGCTGTTTGGCTGAGACAATTCCAGTGCTTTGGGGTCCTGTGGTAAGGGATAAATAGAAAATCAATTTTTAGCCACACAACACGGGAAAAATTAAAGTGCTTGCAGATTTTAAGTAAAACAACCAAATACCAATACAAAAACCTAACTCTACTAAGACTATTCCCTCACAACATGAAACCCAAATAAGCAAACACGTGTTAGCCAAATGGATAATTACTTTACCCTCATGCTCAGCCTACAGAAAGTCACTGCTCAGCACAACTGGGAAAAGCCAACCTCTCATCTGCTGTTGAGTGTTTGCACTTAATTTAATTCCCAGAGTGATCCAAATGCTCACATTGAATAATTTTTATTTTCTCTTGTAGTAAAATAAACCAAACTACCAAAGATGCTGAGGGAAGTGGAAGAGAAAGAGTAAGAAGAAGAAAAAGAGGAGGAGGATTGAAACTTTAGGGTTCCAAAAAATGAACTATGGCTAGCTTCTTCTTCTTCTTATTTCCTCAGTCGTTTACAAGCATCTTCCCTCCTCCAAGAATTAATCCAGACTGATGTCACTCATAAAGCTCCAATGTCTGACGTTGCAATCTTCACATCAGCCTCTTTATTTAATTATATTCAACATGCCCCATTTCAACGAGACTTATTGTCACCTTAAGACTTTTTAAAATTAAATTCTTGAGTTCACATTTACGGAAACATTTAGAACTATGCTGAAAACAACAGTAATCATTAGTTGATTATATATCATAGTATAGCATATATATATATCTTAGTATAGAATCTAATTTCCTATTATACAGGTAATCACATTGGAATTTCCTCATCACGATTCTCACGCTGGATGAATTATTAAAAATGGTGTGTTCGCCAATACAAACTGGGATAAAAGAGTCCAAGGGAAAGATCATATGTGTATCGGAAATTGAGATAATCTGCTAAGAAGACCAAATGTTCAGTGGGTCAGAGCAGGGAATTTGACACTTTGCATTCTTCTAGAGTCTTTTTCCTAACTATTAGTCTTAATCCCTTCAACCATCCAGCAAACCTTAGCTTGTGGTCTAATGGCCTGAGATTCCTTCAAGGACCTGAACATCTTGCTGGCTCACAGTGGAAAGGGAACATGTCCCTTCCTTGAAAAACAGTCTACCTACAGAGAAGTGTGTTTTAAAGTGGTAAGATGTGAGTCAAGAAATATGAAATGGAATAACACACAGTTTGTTTCCAGAAGATAAAACGATTGTTGGAGTATAGGGTGTGATGTATCATGCGGTGTAACTTATAGCCTTTCTTGAATGACCATACTTAAATTACCGCATACAATGGGCTGAGGGAGACTTAATGGGTAACTTTGTTCCTTGCCCTCAGAGGTCAACCTAATCTTAGGGGAACTATGCAATGGGGCATCATCTCAGTCTGCTTGTAAATTTCCTGGGCAAATGTGACCGTTCGGCTATCGTTGTGGCAGGGAGGGTCGTGGAGACCACTAACGGGAGGGACTGGGAATGTATCTAGCCATTGTCCAGTCTATAAAAAAGGAAAGTCTGCTCATACTTAAAAAGGGAAGCCTGCGGGTCTAGAAAGACCTGTTTTTTGTCCTCGAGTGGATGAAATGTAAAGTCGAAAGGAGGCGTGCTCTCTCCCCATTCCCCACCCCCCCCAAGGAACACCCCCAAGTGACCCTCTGAGGACCAGATCCTCAGTGACCTTGAGAAAACAAAGCCCTTGGTTAAGGTAATCTGGGCTACGTGTGGCCATGAACATCCAAAGGAAAAGTAAATAAAACAGAAATAAATAATCAGTAAGGACAGAGAAATTGTACTGTTACAGATTAAACCTTGAAAAATCTTAGTCAAATAGTGACAAAAAGAAAAAAAAGAATATCCAATTGGGTTTCTTTGGCCTGTCTTCAGTCTTACTGGCGGAGCCGAGACCACACATAGGAACGGTAAAACGTTACGTTTGGCTCTCAATGGAAGGATAGGGCAGCACAACAGAGTTTTTACATTCTATATAGACTTAAGTGGAAGTAGCTTTTCGTCAAGAATGCTTCTGTTTCACTTGTACTCTATGCAGAAAAAAATGAGTTGTGACTTAGCTCCCATCTTCACCCCACAGGAAGCTGGGGATGGTGATGTGAGAGCTTTCCTTTTCCTGGGCCACTTTCTACCTTCTTTAACATTTTCCCTACTGATTCTTGGTACCATCTCACTGTCATTAGTTTTATTCACTGGTAAAAATGCTGATTTAATATTTTCATGACTCACTCAAAACACTTTACATCCTCATCGTGTTCCCCCGAAAACTACCCATTGTTGAGGTGCTTAGTATGGTGTTAGCTCTGGGCTCTCCCAGAATATACCAGGGACAGCTCCGGTGCCCACTTCCCTCCAGAAAAAAAAAAAAAGGCCGGGGTCCGTCAATCTCTGAACCTCTCTTGTCCCCTGTACCGAGGGGACCGCCGCCACATGGCTATAATGGGTGGTCCCACAGCCCAGCCCCATGCCCCAAAGCCCCACCACCTACCCCAGACCTGTGCCCCCTGTCGGCCCCCCTGCCCCCTGGCCGCCCCTGCGCCTGTGTCCAACCACCAAGTGCCTGCGGTGGCGCCCGCTCCGCAGTCCAGCATGGAAGTAAATCATGAGTTCCTGAGTGACGTAAGCGCCACGTGCCTTTTTTCGTGGGGGCCTTGTGACCTTTGTATCCCTTAAAGGGTCTTTTAAGGCTTGGTGGTGTCTTTTACAACCTAACGGTATGGATCAGATACTATTCTACGGTCATGGAATTCTTCATAAGAAAAGTGTTATTCTTAGTCTCCTCTTACAAATGAGAACGTGGTAAGGGTATATGCCTTACTCAAGGGTTTTCAGCCAGAAAAGAAAGGGGCAGGATTAGAACAGTTTTTCTTACTCCGAATCCCAATTCTTTAATTTGTAGGACTCAGAATTTCCCCGGCCCATCTGGTTATTTCTTTAGGATTAAATGGAAACAATGCATTGTCTTAATGTGTACCTCTCCTAATAGTACTGAGCCCCCTACCTAGTAGTTTATGCTAAATGTTTGAAAGGAGGGGGAGAGAGAGAAAGGGGGAAAAAAGAGAAAAAGGGGGCAATTAAGGTGGGAATTAGAAAGGCAAAACAAAACATTACAAGATTGACTGTAGATTTTGCCATGATTGTAGATAAGGTTTCATTCTTCTTATCTTCTTCGTGTTCTACTCCCACAGCCCGGTCAGCCCCCGCCAGCCAAGCAGCGGAGACGCCATATTCCCATATCCCATCTTCCTGCTTATTTGGGGGGTGAGGATGGGAGGTGAGCCACAATGCATTTCTAATTTTCTGCATGGATGCCTTAGTAACTATTAAGATATTGTCAAAGGGAAGTAATTTCAAAGAAGAGAAGCTAGCCTGAATTAAGAAGTTCAGATTAAGATTAGTGGGGCTTTTGAGAAAAAGCAGAAGCTTGGAGGAGAAAAAGAAAAAAGCTTAAAGATATAGAAGTTGTTAAAACGGACCGCGTTGGCTCCTACCGCGGCCGGACGCTGAGCGCAGGCAAGGCACACAGCGCCAAGAGTGAGACCTCCGTACAAGCCCTTCCCAACATCGATGTCGTTGATAAGGTTTTATGAGAGCAATCGCAACAAGTGCACGGCATCAGCCGAACACGCCCTGGTAGCTGGGATTCTAATAAGCTTCGTGTTCGGCTCCGGGTTTGGAGGTTGTCTGTTTAATCACACAAGTCGCCCCACCTTCTCTTGCTGGGCTGTTAAGAGTTTACCTTGTAATCACAGCTAAAGAAAAATAGCTCAATATGCTTAGCTCAATCCTAAGGCGTGCCATTGAGATCCTGGTATAATCTTTTTTTTTTTTTTTTTTTTTTTTTTTGTTGTTGTTTATTTTTTTGTGGTTATTTTGTTTTTTTAATTTTGTTTTTTTTTTTTTTTTTTGGATTTTTTTTTTTTTTTTTTTTTTTTTTTTTTTTTTTTTTTTTTTTGGGGGTGTTTTTTTTTTTTTTTTTTTTGTTTTTTTTTTTTTTTTTTGGTTTTTTTTTTTTTTTTTTTTGTTTTTTTTTTTTTTTTTTTGGTCACTTGGAGATTTGCTGAGACCAAAGGCAGTTGGCAGAGGGAAGCCAGCGGGGAATGCTGAGGGAAGTCTACTACCACTAACTAGATGACTGACTGACTATCCCTGGGAGAGCTGAAAGTGCCATTGCCAGAACTAGAAAGTCCTCTTTATCCCTCCTTGCCCCTAATCTTCTTTCCTTCAGGGAAAAAGGGGGGGGGGAGGGACGAGAGAGAGAGAAAGGGGCAGAAGTGATAGCAATCACAACAAAAGCCACATTTTCATAGAGAAGAAGGACAAAGCATTGGCATTCCCGGTGTTTCTAATCACACAGAACCGGGCACGTGCACCTGCTCAAAGCCTGGGAGAAATCTCACTCTCCGAGGCCAAGCAACGTCCTTCTCAACCTTCACGTCTGCACCTTGCTCCTTTCCACCCTGATCTCTGTAATATTCTTCTCTTGGAAGCCCAGATGAGTACATATGACAAGAGAGACTGCTGTGAGGCTGCTGAAAGGCCCAGCAGGGGAAAAAAGACGAAACCCAGATAAGGCAGACATAGAACACGTAGAACAAAACCACGGGGGGGCTTTCACCGTCACATTGGCAAGGATCCCTTTTCCTCAACTCCACAACAATCAATGCTCAGAATTCTGAAATAAGTTTTATTCTTCCTGGGTCGGCGTTCTGGTGATAACAGATGTTTCCTGCTGCTGAGCTGCTGATGCCCCCCCTCCCAACTCAGCACTTTCCTCTTCTCAAATAGTCCCTATTTCAGTCACTGTCATAATAAAATAAATTTTGTTAAAAAATATTTTTGATTTACCATTATATTTTTATTTTATATAGAGAAAAAGAAAGTAAAGGAAAAAAAAGAAGGGGGGGAAGACAGAAAAGGAAAAAGAAAAAGAGGAGGGAAAGAGGGAGAGGAAACAAATCGTGGATGTTTTTGACACTGTGCATTTCCCCATGTTTGGCAAAGTTCCCACCAGAAAAACGATTCCCGACCTAACCCCGGAGTGGTCTGGATAAGTCCTCTTTTAACTCTATGATTTATGTTCCGAATTGCTAGCATCTATTTTTGTGCTAGGCACTTGCATACACCGCCAGGAGTCCTCTACCACGCGCACCCATGCTCATTACCCCACACTTCAACCTCTTTTCAAGCCCCCTCGCTTTTGCATCTTTGTTTATTCTTCATCTCTCGTTTTTTGTTGATATTAAGTGAAAACATGCTCTATTTTCTTACCAAACGCTGGTTTATATCTTCCAAATAAATCTCATCTATTGTTCCATCTCCAAAACTCATCTGTTTCAAACCCAGTTTTTTATATCTAGTATATAACCTAAAGCAACTAAAGCATCGAAAACATGGACAATGGCATTATGCATCTTAAAAGTCTGTACATATTTTCATGTGCCTAGAGCATCCAAAATAATGTTTCAATAAAGAGTACTAACATACCTTACAAATTAAAAAAAAATGTTGATGAATTGAATATTTGAACGGGAGTTCAAGCCACACTTCTTCTAACACAGGACTATATTCACAGGGTGCCAAGGAAAGAATATAAAAGAGAGATCATAGTAAAATTGACTTAAGGGGGTGCAAGGGAAGCATAGGATGTATTTGTGAAATTAAAGAAAACCAAAGCCCTGCTGCCAGAAGAGAGCTAGGAGGAGGAAGAAGGGGAGGGGCCCAGAGAAAGTTGAATTAGGGCCTCTAGGATTCCAAAATCAATAAGGTGGCTAATAACTATCTGTAACCTACTCCAAACATCCAGTGTTCAAATCAAGGGATCCAACATTCTGTTCTGAACCCTGTAGGCATCTGCATGCAAGGTGCACATATATACACCCACACAAACAAATACAATATATTAGTAAATTAGTTAAATGTGGGGTATCCCAATACTCTGATGTTTCAGCGTGAAAATTGAGAAACTAATATGCCATGCTTCAGTTTTCAGAAAACCAAAGCTCACCAGTTGTAGTTCCAGGGGACAGAGTAGTAGAGTAAGAGACTGCAGTGATTTCGGGGGCGTTTGGGGCTAGCCTGAACTACATGAGCCCAAGGCTATCCTGGGTTCTAGAGTCTTTTAGTTTGATTTCTGTTGATATAATAAAACACTCTGTATTAGTCAAGGTTTCCTCTACGAACAGAATCATAAGAATATATATAGAAATAATTATATATGAGTATATATCATGATGAATAGTAGTAATAGTATATACTAATAGTATATATATATATAGTGTGTGTGTGTGTATGTGTGTGTACATGGATTTATTAGGTTAGCTCATGGGATAGGGTCCAAGAAGTCCAACAATGGCTGAACCACAGTGGACTGTAAGACCACAGTCAACTCGGACCTGGAAACCCCAAGAAATGCTCACCCTTGACCACCATCCTACACTCCAGGAAAAGGTCGCTGTAACCTTGCTTGGCCACTATGAGAGAGAAAAGCCCAGTTTTTCTCAAGCTGTTGGTCCTAATACTGACCACAAAGCTTCCACACCTTATTGATTATTTCTCTAGTGGGCCCACACTCTATTGCCCACACTCTATACCTACTTTTCCCCAGGCTCCCACAGGCACTTGTCTGACTTTCCCCTAAGCACCCTATTGTGCACATTCTATTACCTACTTTCCCCTTAACAAGTCTGCCGAGCTCCCCACAGAGTGGGAGGAAATCTTCACCAGTGATTCATCTGACAGAGCATTAACATCCAGAATACATAGATAACTCAAGAAAACAAAGAAGAAAACAAAAGACCTACTCAAAAGATGGAGTAAAGAGCTGAACAGACCTCACCAGTGAGGAAGTAAAGGTGGTTGAGAAATATCTTAAAAAGTGTTCAACATCATTAGTACTTAAGGAAATTCAAATTAAAAGCACTCTAAGATATCATCTCACTCCAATAAGACTGGCTAAATGATACCAAATGCAGGAGAGGTTGTAGGGAAAGGGGAACACTCATCCACTGCTGGTGGGAATGTAAAATCATACAACCACTATGGAAAGCAGTGTGGAGAACCCTTAAAAGACTCAAAACGAGCCTGCCACCTGACCCAGTCATACCACTCCTGGGTATATACCCACAAGACACATCCTACCGCAAAGATACATGCACAGCTATATTTATTGCAGCTCTCTTCACAATAGCAAAGAGCTGGAACCAAACCAAATGCCCCTCAACTGATGACTGGATAACAAAAATGTAGTACATCTAAACAACGGAGTTCTATGCAGCGGTAAAGAAAGATGACATCATGAATTTTCCAGGTGAATGGATGGAACTTGAAGCCATTATGCTAAGTGAAATAATACAGCCCCCCCAAAAAAAATGGGGAATGGTTTCCCTCATTTATGGATGCTAGTACCATATCCCCTAATTGAAAGGCAAGCTGAGTAACATTATTGTTATATTTGTTTCCTATCTGAAAGCAACTGTGATGTTATAATGTGAATCTCTTAATGAGCCCTAGAATTGACTTACCAGTTACTTTCAGACATGGTAATTAATGTACATGGCGGAAGGTGTATGTTCATATTTTAGAGTAATATGAAATTAAAGGGAAAATGTGAATGCCAAACATATTTTGGAATTAACATGCAGTTTATTCTCAGAGATCATAATTTTGATATATGTGTGATGTTTATATAGGCATATTTTTGAGCAATACAAAGAGGAAGGAACAACAACATAAGGACTGGGTCAAAGAACTGACTGATACAGTTAAATTTTGCCCAAACAACAAGCCTCTGCAGAGAAAATCCTTGGAAAGACTCTGAGAGAGATGCAAGACATGTGTGGCAGAATGCATGAACTGGGGTGGGGTGGGGGGCAGGGAGAGGGGAATGTATCCAAATTGGACTGGAAGATGATGTTAAATAGACAAAATATCAACAAAAATATTTTGGAAAAAAAAAAAAGTGCCAAGCAGCCACATTGTTGCTGACTGTCATGCTACCAATTCAGACACCAGATCTCTGTGCCCTAAACTAAAACCTGAGTTATCTTTTTTTATGTTTTATTTATTTTTGTATGTGTATGAGTGTACTGTCTGCATGTAGGTTTATTCATCCGTGTCGTGCAATGCCGCGGAGGTCAGAAGAGGGTCTCAGATCGCCCTGGAACTGGAGTACTCCTGGAATTGGAGTTACAGATGGTTCTTAGCCACCGTGTGGGTGCTGGGGATCGAACCCGGTTCCTCTGCAAGAGCAGTCGGTGCTCTTAACTGCTAGGCCGTCTCTCCAGCCCCCAAACCTGAGTTATCTTTATCTGAGTCCTGAATACTTTTCTGTGCTGGGGTCTACTTCAAAATGAACCTAACGTGGAGAGGCTGAGAACCTGGTAGTTGCTCCGTCCATGAGGCTGGATGTCTCAGTAGTCCCAGTCTGGTGCTGAAGGCCTGATGGATTCTGGGAGATCAGTTAATCATCAGTCTACACTGGAATCTAAGGAGTTGTCACAGCAGCATGACAACTCACCAGTCAGAGAGAAGGCAAGCAGCAAGAGTTCCCTTCTGCCATGGCCTTTATACTGGCTGGCATCAGAAGGCAATACCCACATTTAGGATGGGTCTGTCCAAGTGGTCCAATCTGAAGATCTCTTTCTCACTGTAGTTAATCCCAGATCCAGTCAAGTTGACTAACCATCACACACTCTGATAAAAACAGTATAGGAGCAGAAAGGATTTGTTTGTCTTTTCCATTCAGTTCACGGTGCATCACTGAAGGGAGTCAGGGCAGGAACTCCAGCAAGAGCTCCAAGCAGCAGCAATGGAGGAGCACCTCCGCCGACTCACCCGAGCTCAGCCGTCGTTCTTGTGCAGCCCAGGACCACCTTCCTAGGAATGGGACTGCCCACGTTGGGCCAGGACCACCTACATCCACCAACCCACAACCCCTACACACATGCCCACAGGTCCATATTACCTAGGTGATTCCTCTGCTGAGATTCCCTTCTCAGATGACTCTAGGCTGTGCCTAACTGACAACTAACACCAAGTAGGCCACAGAATAAGACCCTCCTCAAAGACATTTAAACCAACCATACAAGAATGCAGTTCCATCCTTAGGTATTTTCCTGAGATAAAGAAAAATTTAACATCCATCTAAGGATGGGAATGATCTGAAAACATTTTTTCAAAGACAATGTTTTATTGAAGCTCTTTGCATTTCATACAAAATTACAAATCAAATCTAGGCCCATTTCCCCTCCCTGCCCCCCCACCCCACCAGAGCTCATGCATTCTGCAAAACATGTTTTTCATCTTTTTCTCAGTCTCTCTCACAATTCTCGATGCAAAAGTTTACTGTTTTGAGAAGTTCACGGTTTCAGTCAGTTCTGTGACACAGTCTTTCTGTTGTTGTTGTAAAGCATCATTTTTAATAGACAAAACTGGAAACTAGCCAGTATCTGTCACCTGATGTGTAGCCAAGAAAAATGTGACTGACTTTTCCACAAGAGAATACTGGTTAGTAACAAAAGGTGCAGTAGGGTAAGTTTCAAAAAGTGTTAGGCTTAGTGAAAGAGGCCAGACATAAATGACTGCAAATACTGTATTTTTACATAGAATTTTCTAGCAAAGCAAACTCCTAGGATAAAGCAGATCAATGATTGCCTGGGGCTGGGATTGGAGATGGTGATAAGCTAAATAGACATCAGGGAGCCATTTGGGTTGATGAAGATGCTCAAAAACTACATTGTAGTGCTGGCCACGCCACTCTGTAAATTTACTAAAAGCCAAGGAGTTGAACAGTTATAATGTACAAATTTTATGATATGTAAATTGTACCTCAATAAAGCTATTTAAAAAATAGTTTCACAAGGCATATTAAAAAGGGGAGCAGGACTGAAGGATGATTGCTATCATACATTTTGTTATAAATCCAAAAGGAAATATACAGATGTAATTATCATCCATTTTTTCATTTTATGTTTATCCCAAATTACATTAATGTACACTATCCCATGGGTTAAAAAAAAAAAAAAAAAGATACCATACTAACAGATGGTCTAAATTTCCTAATTTGAGAACTGTTTCTTCCTGTGGGATTTCCAGCTTCCTGAGAAGGCTTCCATAGTTCATTCTAGAAGTCTGTGCGGGTGTCTCACTGGGCTTATAAGTGAACTCTCAGCTAGAATTCTCTCATAGTCTTCAGGTTCTCCTCTTGGAATTCAATTCCCTCCATCATATACACATGAGAGCTTTAAAATAAAGTTATTCAGTTTGGTGGTTCTGGCTATGAGGTCAGTGTTCTTATTGCTGTACCAAAAATTAGCATTGAGACATGTAAGAGATGTACAAATGTATGCTAATAATTTAAATTACCAAGAATGTCAATCACAACCACCATGCAGTTTCAAAGGAAAGCCTGTAGAAAGAGAACAACTTTATATTTACATATTCTGACACGTTTTCCTTATCTTTCAGCAAGGGGTAGGGGTACAGATTGTGTTTTTTAAAATACTTACTTTCTGTATTTATTTTATGTGTATGAGGGTCTTACATCCATGTATTTAAAATACTTTCTGTATTTATTTTATGTGTATGAGGGTCTTACCTACATGTATTTAAAATACTTTCTGTATTTATTCTATGTGTATGAGGGTCTTACCTACATGTATTTAAAATACTTACTTTCTGTATTTATTTTATGTGTATGAGGGTCTTACCTACATGTATTTAAAATACCTATTTTCTGTATTTTATGTGTATGAGGGTCTTACCTACATGTATTTATTTTATGTGTATGAGGGTCTTACCTACATGTATTTATTTTATGTGTATGAGGGTCTTACCTACATGTATTTTATGTGTATGAGGGTCTTACCTACATGTATTTAAAATACTTTCTGTATTTATTTTATGTGTATGAGGGTCTTACCTACATGTATTTAAAATACTTACTTTCTGTATTTATTTTATGTGTATGAAGGTCTTACCTACATGTATTTAAAATACNAGAGATAAAGAGAGAGAGAAGAGAGGGAGACTGTATACCCCACAAGGGCCCCTCGGTAAACCTTCCACTAAAAGCCTTGCCCCCAATATCGTAACTTAGCCCTCTATCAAATGGCCCACGTTTTCTAAGACCTCCAAGAACAAGTGCCACCAGACTGGGAGACAAATGCCTGAATACTTAAAGACTATGAGGGACACTCATTCAAAACACAACCACATCAGACTTCCCCCTGGCCCCCCCATAGGTCCTGAAACCCATATAAATTTAATGCGAAACAACGCATTTAGTCCAACCTGTAAAGTCCCCATAGTCTTTACCAAGTTTTTCAACAATGGGCCATTTTCATAGTCCCTAACAGTCCAAAGTCCTTCTTCCTTCTTCTGATACTCAAGTGGCCAATCTTCCTAAAAACTGGTAAGCTGTTCCTGTAAGAATAAAATCAAAGGACCCAAATTAACAAAATACTTGCCCAATGTAACAGTGGGAACTGAAATACATAGTTCCCCATGTTTTCCAAAGGGGAGGAATAGAGTCATAGTATGGAAATACTGGACCAAAACAAGACCAAAAAACCAGCAAGGGTAAAACGCCAAGTCCAGTAGCTCCAAGTGCAACTTTCTGGGACTTGACTTCCAAAGGGCTTAGATGATGGCTCAGCTCTTCCAGCCTTTGCTTGAAACATACATCACATTCTTAGGCTGGTACCACCCACTCCCCGTATGCAGCTGTCCCCTGTCTTTGCAAGTATCTCACAGGTTTGGCATCTTGAATGTCTTCTTTGGGGTCTCCACTGCTTTTGCCAACCGGGGCCTTTTTCCATTTCACAGCTTCCAAAGCATGGCCTATCAAGGATCAGGGCCTTATTCCTTTATTCAGGGACCGCCCCCCTGCCGGACCTCTACTGGCTGCCTGGCCCCCTCTGGTGGCTTCCCCGTTCTCTGAAACTGTGGGAGGAAGAACTGATGAAACGCCCCCTTCACTCTTGCAACTTCCATGCCTCTAAAGCCAGCACCACGGGAAATGAAATTGCCGAATCTGGCAGCAAGTTCAGGATGGACTCTCCCTAAGCTACTTTAAACCACATTTGCAATTTTTCTCCCTGCCCTGGACCTTGTTTTGGAGTAGAGAAACGCTTTCAAGTATTTTTCTTTTTTTTCCAAAAGTTGGATTAGCTGGGTGTGGCCTTTCCCTGAAGGTACTGATACTCTGGTTTGGTTTACTTTCTTGTAAATCTCGAGGCTTCGCCTTAATCACTTTAATCACCCTCAACCTTTCCCATTGTTTTTATTTGTAAAGATTATCTAGGCTCTTCCCCTTATCAATTTGTCTCTGAGGAAAGGGGAGTTCCTCTCCTTCACAAAAGCCTTGGCCCACAGCTTTTTAAAGAAAATCTTCCTAAGTGGTACTTTTCAGAGCCCAAAACTTGTACATTTCTGCAATTTCCCTTCTGCCCAAGTGCTTCCTTTTTTCCACTGTAAATCTGTATAATATGCACGCATGTAAAAAATAAAAAGCCGCACCACCATTTCTACGTTAGGATGGTCTGAAAATAAAAATCCTCCGCCAAAGACATTAGTCCATTGCTTTTTCAACTTAGCATCAGGCAAGCCATTTTGGGTTGCGGGCCCAACTGCTAACCCAGAGAACTCCTTTATTGAAATATCCCCCCATTTGCCCTGCCTAAGGAAGATCCCTTTTTTTTTCCTCGGGAAACGTACTTTTTTTTGTATCAATGCTTTCTTCCAGGCTTGCTTCTACTAGAATGGCCCCCTTAAGCTCTGCTTACAAAGTAGTCAACAGCTTTTTGCTAGCACAAAGTGTTACAAAGATCCTTCCACATTTCGCTAAACAGATCCCACGGTGGCAGGTTTTCTTCCTTCACAAAGCCAGTATAGCCCACTCCGCACTTGGTGCACAAATAACTGTATTAGTCATTTTTGGTTTGTTGTGATAAAACAACCATGAACAAGGGAACTTAAAAAAGGACCGAGTTTAGATGTGAGCTTCAAACACTGAAACAGATTGGCCAGGGAAACAGAGTTGCAAATTGTTGTCAGGAGGCAGGGGTGGCTGTGGGGCCTGGACGCAGCAAGCCAAGGGTTACAACTGCAGAACAGCAATGGAGCACAGGAAGGAGAGAAGGGAGAGAAAGAGAGAAAAAGAGAGAGAGAGAGAGGAGAGAGAGAGAGAGAGAGAGAGAGGACCTGGAGACCACCAAGGCTTGTTAAACTCACTTAAGCCTGCCCCCAATAACAAACTTCCTCCCTAGCATTAGCCATGGCCCCACACCTTCTAAGACCCTCAAGAACAGTGCCACCAGCCTGGAAGAAACAAAATGGTCCCTGAAATAGCTAAAAAAGAAGCCTATGGGGGGACCACTCATTCAAGCCACCACAAACCCTCATACACATAAAATACATGTAGGTAAGACCCTCATACACATAAATACATACATGTAGGTAAGACCACTAATACACATAAAAAGTAGATACATGTAGGTTAAAGAGACAGTACCCTCATAACACATAAAATATCTTTTAGGTTAAGAACCCTCAATACACAGAAAATAATCATGGTAGGTGAAAGAACCCCTCATACACATAAAATACCGGTAGGTAAGACCCTCATACCATAAATACATGTATAAGGACCCCTCCATACACCTACACCATAAAAAACAATGTAGGTTAAGAAACCTCATAACACATAAATAATGTAGGTTAAAGACCTCAATACACATAAAATACAAATATTTTAAATAAATTTATATATTATTATTATGTATTATATATAGTTATATATTATAGAACATTATATATATATATCTTATTAATATATAAAGTATATAGATATAATTGTAATATATAATTACTAAGATATATAGAATAAATACAGAAAGTATTATTTAAAATAATGGTAGGTATAAGAACCTTAAGTTCCTTTTTGAGTTAAATCATTCTATAGGTGAAAGAGATTGCTACCAGGGATACTATATTGCCAGCAAAAAAATTATATGAGAACATTTGTTTATACCAATCCCAAAGTAATGTTTTATACAGATTTTAGTAAAGCTAATGTGGACAAGACCAATTTATATCACCAATTACAACTCAGAGCATTACCGTTTGTATCCGTCTTCAAACCAATGTTGTCCCATATGCCATATACTTTTACTAAGTCCTAAAACACCATTGTAACTTGTAGACAGAGTCTGAGCAAAACTGGATTACTTGTGAACTCAGTCATTTAAATACATGCACCAATCGAATATATAACACCCGTTTGTCCCTTCTTACCCCTCCCCCCCCTCCGAGTCACTATTTCAGTCATCCTTCTGATGCAATCTTTCTGTTTGTTGTTCTCCTTAATATGCATCCCTCTGCAGCCCATGAAAGAAAGAAAAACAGCCAGAAACTGCCTTAGAGACCAAGACCTCCAGCCCCGAGAAAGTAGAGTGTTTTTCTTCTCATCCACCTTTGCCCTTTTTCTAAGCCTAGGAAACAATATGCGGAAGAGAGGGCGTGATTAGGCCAATGGTAAGGGCTTCTATTGGGGTTAATGGTGAAAATACAATAATATAGACTGGACACTCATTGATCAACTTGATTTGAACATACAAGCCCCTCCTGCCGGATGGTGCTGGACCCATGAGCTGTGTGGGTTTGGACAACTGCTTGCAAATTTGGTTTACATGAAAGGATGCTTTGCTATCACATAAATTATCACATATTTTGGTAAAAAACATGAAAACAAACAAAACAAAAAAGAGAAAATGAAGAAAAAACTTATGGGCAGAATGACGATCTGTGACTGGGTAGGGGGGGGGGGTGATAGGAAGGATATTGTGCCTGTAACTGGAATTGGAAAATGAGTATTGACATACACAAACAAGCATCCAATATAAAAAAAAAAATGTTGTCACCTATAAAAAAAAAAGATACTTTAAAGTATTTTGAGCTGAAGGAATGACTTTAATTGAGCTATAGAAGTTATGGCAAATTCACTTATATGTGCAGTTTTAGAATGTACTTTTATATTAGATTGGTGTTTAGTTTTCACTATAGGTAAATACATTCCATGGTTCAAAATCAAGAGAGTATTTCTTAAAATATCTGCAAGTTCCATGTAAACTCAAGCCAGACAAAGTATTAGCACAGACAAGAAGTGGGTAAGAAATCTCAAACATACCTGAGGTATTACTGGCCAACTATAGCTGTTGGGAAGAGGAATTCAATCTCTTTTAAGGATGAGTGGACTAATGGGTTGACCAGGCTGTAGGATGAACCTACATTAAAGGACATTTGGGGACACAGACATGACTCCACAGGCCATAATATATGGTTCCCAAACCTGGGCCCTCTAAATGACTAGCTAGTAGTTTTAAACACTGAATCATTAACTATTTCTCCAGCCCTACAGGTGGTCTCTAAAGTTGGAAAACATGGCAATGCATTTATTGAAGTAATTTCAAAAATTGGCCATTCAAAATAGCTTCCGGCATCATGTATGACCACTTTGAAATATTGGTCATAGAATATAATCGGTTCTTAAAAAGTTGAATATTCATTTTAATTAAATTATTTTGTTCTCATTAAGAGCATGAACTATGCCAGCGTTGTGGCTGCGTGATGCCTTTAATTCCATTTTTGGGATGCGCTGATGTTAGCTGGGGTCTATGAGGAATTCCAGGCCAGCCGGGTCTACCTGGTGAGTTCAGGCCAGCAACGAGAGACACTTTCCAGAAATTCAAAGAAAAGCGTAGTGTACAACACCAAATGACTAAAGTGAATTAAGGAACAAGTATTCATATGAAAGAGAGGAGAAGAAACACAAAAAAACTATACACAATTTAATCATTGGTAATTGTGGTGGTCTTGAATGGAAAAAAAGTGTCCCCCATGAGGCTTTACGTATTTAGACATTTGTCGGGCTCGTTGGCTGGACTGTTTCTGCAGAGGTTTTTAGAAGGTGTGTCCTGCTGAGAGGAAGTACGTTGTATTGGGTGGCAGCTGAGTGAGGTTTAACTCGTTGTGTTCCCAAGTTTGTCTCTCTCTCTCTCTCTCTCTCTCTCTCTCTCTCTCTCTCTCTCTTTCTCTCTCTCTCCTTCCTGTGCTCATTGCAAGATGTGACCCTTGGCTTGCTGCTCCAGCCCCAGCCACCATGCCTCCTGACACAATGAACTCTGTTTCCCTGGAACTGTTCATTGTAAGCTCAAATAAACTCTTCCTTTTATAAGCTCCTTAGTCATGGTGTTTTATCACAACAACCAAAAAGTGACTAATACAGTTATTTGGCACCAGAGAGTGGGCTACTGGCTGTGAAGAACCTGACCACGTGGATGTTTAGAGAAATGTGGAAGACTTTGTAACTTTGTGCTAGAAAAGCTGTTGACTACTGTAAGCAGAGCTTAAGGGGCCATTCTAGTAGAAGCCTGGAAGAAAGCATTGCTGCAAAAAAATGTAGTTCCCGAGGAAAATAAAGACTTAGGCAGCAAATGGGATATTTCAATAAAGAGTCTGGTAGCAGTTTGCCCGCAACCCAAATGCTTGCCTGATGCTAAGTTGAAAAGCAAGGGACTAATGTCTTTGGCGGAGGATATTTCAAGACAGCCTAACGTAGAAATGGTGGTGTGGCTTTTAATGGTGAATATTATACAGATCTACAGTGAAAAAGAGCAAATGGGGCAGAAGGAAATGCAGAATGTACAGTTTGGATCTGAAAAGTACACTAGGAAGATTAAAGCTGTGGCCAAGGCTTGTGAAGGAGAGACTCCCTTTCATAAGGAGACTAAATTGATTAAGGAGAGGCCTAGATATCTACAAATAAACAATGGGAAAGGTGAGATTAAAGTGATTAAGGCGAAGCCTCGAGATTTACAAGTAAACAACAGAGTCAGTACCTTCAGGGCAAGACCACACCCAGCTAATCCAACTTTTGAAAAGAAAATACTGAAAGCGTTTTCTACTCCAACAAGTCCAGGGCAGAGAAAAATTGCAAATGTGGTTAAAGTAGGGAGAGTCCATCCTGAACTTGCAGCCAGATTCGGCAATTTCATTCACGTGGTGCTGGCTTTAGAGGCATGAAGTTTGCAAGAGTGAAGGGGTCATCAGTTCTTCCTCCACAGTTTCAGAGAGCCACAGAGGCCAGGCAGAGTGCAGCAGGGGCGTCCCTGAATAAAGAAGGCCCTGATAGGCCATTGCTTGAAGCTGTGAATGTGAAGCCCGGTTGGCAGTGGAGACCCCAAGAAGACATTTGAGATGCCAGACCTGTGAGATATTTGCCAAGAAGAGCTGCATACAGGGAGTGGTACCAGCCTAAGAAAGAGATCTATGTTGCAAGCAAAGCTGGAAGAGCTGAGTCATCTAAGCCCTTTGGAAGTCAAGTCCCAGAAGTTGCACATGGAGCTACTGGACTTGGCGTTTACCCTGCTGGTTTTTGGTCTTGTTTTGGTCCAGTATTTCCTCACTATGCCTCTATTCTTCCCTTTTGGAATGGGAATATGTATTCAGTTCCACTGTACATTGGGAGTATGTAATTTGTCCTTTGATTTTACAGGAGCTTACAGTTTAGGAGATTGGCCTGAGTCTCAGAAGAGACTTTGGACTGTAGACTTTTGAATGGCATTGAAACTGGTAAAGACTATGGGGACTTTTAAGGTTGGACTAAATGCGTTTTGCATTTTATATGGTCAGGAGCCTATGGGGGCCAGGGAGTGGAATGTGGTGGTTTGAATGAGTGTCCCCCATAGGCTTTAAGTATTCAGACATTTGTCTCCAGTTGGTGGCACTGTTCTTGGAGGTCTTAGAAGGTGTGGCCATGCTAGAGGAAGTACGATATTGGGGGCAGGCTTAGTGAGTTTAACGAGCCTTGTGGTCTCCAGTCTCTCTCTCTCTCTCTCTCTCTCTCTCTCTCTCTCTCTCTCTCTCTCTCCTTCCTGTGCTCATTGCAAGATGTGACCCTTGGCTTGCTGCTCCAGCCCTAACCACCATGCCTCCTAACACAATGGACTCAGTTTCCCTGGAACTGTCAATTGTAAGCTCAAATAAACTCTTCCTTTTATAAGTTCCTTGGTCATGGTGTTTTATCACAGCAACAGAAAAGTGACTAACACAGAGGGTCTGTCTTACCTACATGTATGTAAAAGCGCTCATGCTGTGCAATGTCCATGGAGGTCACAAGAGGGCATCAGATTCCCTAGAACTGGAGAGCTGGAGTTACAAATGGCTGTTACCCACCCTGTGGGTGCTGGGAACTAAACCCAGGTCCTCCGTAGGAACAGCTAGTGCTTGTACCCACTGAGCCATCTCTCTAGCCCCTTGCATCTCCCTTTGGTGTAGGCCCCAGGTATTTGTAGCTAGCCCTGACCTGAAGAAACCATCCTGATTCAGACATCAGTGCTCAGCTTTGACAACTAGAACACAAACCATCCCAGTGTCTTGGCTCTTACCCAAGACCTTAGGACTTATGCTCTGATCTGCTTCCTGAATTGGCAGACACCAGGACAATGGAACAAACAAAAGATTACCTAGGTAAATAGTGATGGTGTAAGTGGATTGATTTCATGAAGTTCATTATGATTGAATCACTAAAAAACATTCATTTGTAACAACTGGAAAGCCGATTAGCAAACTTAAAAGTTTAAGACTTGGAATTCAAAATACAGAAATACAGGGCACTGACCTGGGCCTTGAGTTCTAGCTGTTCCATGAACCATTTTTCTACACTTCTTGCTTCATCCTACCAAAAGTGCCCCATGTTAACATGTACAAACACCATTCCACCACATTCAAATTCTGTCAAGCCTTTACCATAGCTGTAAACACTGGCAGACAGAATATGATGACCATGGCTAGACCATGCATCAATAGAGTTGTGCTCACAACTTGTCCAGGAAAGTAAATCCCTTCTCTATAGAAAGTAAGTAGCCTTGTGGGTCTGCCTTGCAGCAACGAAGACTGCTATCTCCAGTGACAAACCAGGAGGCCAAGTGCTACCCCACCAACAGTATGTCCAGAAGGAATGACAAAGTCTCTCATTTTTGTTCCCATTTCCAACTGAGGACCAATTATTGAAAACCAAGTTCACATTCCTAGCCTTTTACCCATAGTGCTCTATTTCTAATTAGACTTCCTGTAGCTTCCCTAGGTCAACAGCCTCCTGCCAGGGCCGACCTGAAGTGCTTCTTTTTCTACTACAAAGGGCTCTCCATTCTCTGACAAAAGGAAAGTAACCATGGGTTCCCTTTGCAGCTGTAGCTCAGAGTGGCTTTCAGTTTTCACAGTTGTCAGTCTTTATTTCCATGCACACTGCCACACAGCACACCCTCAAGCACCCCACCATGAGGAGTCTCCCAAGCCCCAGCAACAGAGCAGGCAAGTCTGAGGTCTAAAAGATTCATGAGGAAGACTGTGTCAGCCAGTTCCTGCTCGCCTCCCCTAGCTTCCTCTCACCCAGGTAGTCAGTAGGCACTAGTCACTGAGACCTGACAGAAAGCACCACAGGAGGCCTTGTTAGACCACAGCACTCAAAGCTTGGGATCCTGATAAATAGAAAAAATGGGTTTCTCATGAGACCAGAGGAGAAGGCATCTGAGTTAAAACTTAATTAACATACAGATAACAGTTACAGCTAGGCCTGTATAAAATTCATTGGAAAACTGTAAAATCTGCCTAAATTGTGGTAGTTTTACAATTATCGGTTACCTTGTGTTAGAGACTTCTCCCAGCACTGATTCGTTCCGAGCCTGGAAAGCACTCTCATGGAGTCTCCTGGGTTCAGAGACCAAGCCCAGCTTAAGCCTATGAGTGAGTCTAGGACGCTCTGCTGACTGTCACAGGCTGTGAGTGAGTCTAGGACACTCTGCTGACTGTCACAGGCTGTGAGTGAGTCTAGGATGCTCTGCTCTCACAGGCATCCAAGGTGCAGAACAAGCAGTTCGTGGATTGAAATGGCTAAGAGGAAGAAACCAGGTGAAGGGGATGCCTGAGTGAGCCAGCCAAGATTCATCCCGAAACTCTCCTGAAAGGGGCCCAGGTAAGCACCCAAGTCTAGATGTGATGAGGAGGCTGCAGAGGAGAGTGGGTGAAGCCGGGCCAGGGAACGAGACTTTGTTACACGTAGCTGTCTTTTCTCACAGTGCTCTATCCTCAACTGCGCATGCCCCCACTATCTGCGCCCCAGAACATCCCATTTCTCTCCAGTGCAGGGCGATGCACAGCTGTGCAGGGCTCGGGAAAGCAGAATCTGAACATGGGTGCCTCGTGTATGAGCCGCCTACAGGCTGCTTTCCTTTCAAACTCATTTCCTTGTATACAAGGTGAGACCAGTAAGATCTGATTATTGTGCTTTTTTGAAGGCAGCACGAACACCCCATCCTGCCTGGCATAGATTTGGGGCCCCGCAGAAACTGCTGCAGGCCGGGCATGCGGCTCTGACGTAGAGCTCTTGCTGGCGCTGTGCGATCCTGGCTTCAATCTCTGCTGTGCAAAGTAAAAGTAAACCAAAGCTTAAGCAAACCTGCTGCTGCCCCTTCTATTATTATCATTATTCATGACGATTTGTCCCACTTTCCCCTCAACGTTATGGTATTTCTATCTAAATAAATTGCACATTGATGAGAAAAATTCTGACACACACACACACACACACACACACACACACACACACACACTCCACTGCATTTTGGAGTATACTCTAGCTTTGACAGGAAGAAAGATAATGATACCCAATGGGTTTTTCCATTTCTAATTTCAGTCATTCAATGGTCCTGCAATTACTATAGCCAAGTAATCAACTAAACATAATTATGCACAATTCCAAACATATTATGAAGTAATAAGGCCTTTATTTTTCATTGTGCCCTGAATGCTTGTATCATTAAGGATGTAAAAACAGAATTTAATTTGGGCTCACAGAATGGAAAGTCAGAGGAGCGAAACAGAAGACAAGGGAGCCTAGGACTTCCGTGTTTAACTTGCAAACCACCCGGACCTAATTTTTAAATGGACTAAACAGCTCCACAGGTGCCTGACTATGCACGGAACCCACCTTGTTCAAGTCAGTGTTATAGCGGTTTTATCCTGAGTCCTTTGAAAGTACACAGGAGTGCCAGGCCCCTGTGAAGGAATGCAAATGGTCATACAGGAGGCCCTAGGTTCAAGTTCCCCTCAAAGAAAGAGGAGGTAAACGCCACTGATCAAAGTGTCTTGCAGAATTGACCAAGCCTGTGATCTGATTGTACCACAGCCCAGCAACGTGTCATGCACCACAGTTTTCTAAGCTCAGACCTGTAAGTGAAAACTAGACAGAAGAATTCCTTAAATTGATTAAAGAAAAGCAAGGAAGAGGCAGGTTTACAAAGTACTTATTATTTCAGCCATGTATCATTAAGCGAATAAATATGCCACATTCTATAATCTATAAAATAACCAGCTAGGAAAAATGGTTCTTCTGTAATGTAGAAAGCCAGGAGCAGTCTCCTATTGAGCCACACAGAACTGTTATGCATCCTTCAAAGCCCTCCATCTACACCGCAGTGGAACAGCTACCTACCGCTGGGTGCTTTGTGGGTAGGAGAGGCACTCACCAGCAGACCAGATCAGAAGATCTCACCACTGGCTTGGAAATTATTCTAATAATTCTTTCCTGAATTAGAAACTGAAATATGATAATGTCAAGCTCTGTCTCCAAAAATTAACAAAACCGTTAAGTTACTTGAAATTCTAGATGCCTCTTGCCACACTGCTTCTCCTGCAGCCTGCTCTAATTTTAATCTGAGTGACACAAGAACATCCTGTGTCCTCCCAGGTATCTTTCTGTGTTTGTTATTTAAATATCCTTGGAGAGCACTGAGCATAGTTTCTTGTTCATCGCTCTCTAGATAAAACCAGGTATGAATGTGGATTCTAAATTTTGTCACTTCTATTTTACCCTATACAAATATACATTAAATCCTAACTGACTTTATGAGAGTGCTGTTATGAATAAGTAAAGAATTACAGGCGTGCAAGCCCACCTAGCTGAGACAGAAAGTGCAGGCTACAGGAAGGTATCAGCTGCTTGCCCTTAGGTACCTCTTAGAGGTTATAAGAAAAATGTTGAGTTTAGCATCAGGATAGTCTGCCCTTAAAAAGGAACATTCATCAGAGAAATATTAATTGGTTGCTAGAAAGTAAAGCCTGGAGCAAAAAGGAATCTGGAACGAACTGAGAGACTGAAGCTAGAAAGCACAGCTAACAAACATTGGAATTTCCTTCCATGCATGTGAGAGCTTGCATGCATGCGTTCAGCTCCCCCAAATATCTAAGATGTTTAGAGGAGCAACAACATGCCGTGAGTTTGCTAGGCATGTGACTCCTGCCCTCCTCCACTTCCCTCCTGATATGATGCTATACTTCTGCTCTGAAGGCTGTGCACACAGAGCAGTGACGTACACCCTCCCTCACACATGTGTGGACTGGTGGAGCAAGAACAAAGGGAAGCAAGATCTGCTCCCAGCAGCCTAGGCAGGGGCTTCAGCAGGGGTTACTTGGTTCAAATCCTATGCATGGGACCCCTTTGCATATTCCTACCTGGGATGGCAGTTATGTGGATTACAGGACAACATGCAGCTGGGCAAACTCTCTCTCCGGAGGTAGAGCAGAAAGACACCAGCAATCCTTCCTACTTCACCTATAAACTTTCACCCAAATAGGAATCAAAGAACTGCACATGACACAACGAAAGCAACACTTCATTCACTGTGCTTTTCCTTTCCCCAGTCTTCAGATCGCCTTCATTTCTCCATCTTCTCCACAGAACAAAAAAGTCTGAGAACACTGAAGGGATGCAAAGTGATTAAAAGAGATTTCACCTTGCTAACTCTTCCTTGCCTTCCCACCATCTTCTCATCTAAATTTGGAAAATTTGATAACTCATCCTTAATATGAACTCCAGTATCAGAAATAATTCTTAATGTTACTATTCACCAGGTATTGTTCTCTGTATGCTTCACACTTTAAATTAACCAACAATATTATTGATAGAATTAACATAATAACCTCATTAACCAACAACATCATTGATAGAATCTGCTTGTGCCACCCTCCCCCCAAGTCCCCGTCAAAATTCTTAGGTTGAAATTCTAACTTCCAAAGCAGTAGTATTGGGAAGAATGTCTCTGGGAGGGATCACATTGTATGTGGAACTTTTTAGTTTCTTTTCCTTTTTCTGTGATAAAATCCTCTGACAAAAGCACTGTAAGGGAGTAGCTTATCCTAGTTCACAGTTCAAGGTTCCAGTCTATCATGGCAGATGAGCTAAGGCAGCAGGAGCTGCAGGCAGTTCACCACATTGCCGCCGCAATCAGGAAGCAGAGACACAAGCATGCACCCTGCTGCTCAGCTCCCTCTCTCCACTTACTCAGTTCAGGATCCCAGCCAGGGGACGACACCACCCACAGTGTGTGAGAGCTTCCCACTCAATCAAGGTAATCCCCCAAAGGGGGAGGCCAATCTCCCAAGTAAATCTAGATTCTGTTGACAAGACTGACCCCTCAATAAAATAGTCTTCTAGAGGCTCCAGGGAACTGCAAACAGTTCTTCTACTGTTTGACAACAATGAGAAGATGCCAACTATGAACCAAAAAGGAAGAATCTCACCAGACATTTAATCTGTCTATACCTTGAATTTGTGATTCCAGCCTCCAGAACCTTGAGCAATAAAATTCTGTGATTCATCAGGCGTGCCCTCTATGGCATTTCATTGTAACAGCAAAAACAAGTTAATGCTATTACCACCCCATCGTATAGATGAGAAAACTGAAGAGTAGAAGCTATTATTGGTCTTTTTGAGACAGGGTCTCTCTGTAGCCCTAGCTTGCCTGGAACTGACTATGTAGACCAGGCTGGTCTTGAACTCACAGAGATCCACCTATCTCTGCCTCACAAGTGCTAGGATTAGAATTTTTTAAGTAGATTTCTTATGATTACATGACTCTTAGGTGGGGATGCTGATATAACTCTAATCTAAACTCCTGACTTCAGAGTGATTACTTTTTTTTGTTAATTTTTTTTATTAATTTTATTTATTTTTGTATGTGTATGAATGTACTGTCTGCATGCAAGTCTGTGCACCCGTGTGGTGCAACGCCGCGGAGTTCAGAAGAGGGTCTCAGATTCCCCTGGAACTGGAGTTCTCCTGGAATTGGAGCTTCAGACGGTTCTCAGCCGCCATGTGGGTGCTGGGGATCGAACCCGGGTCCTCTGTAAGAGCGGTCGGCGCTCTTAACCGCTAGGCCATCTCTCCAGCCCCCAGAGTGATTACTTTTAATCACTGTTTATATAATCAATACTGTTACCCTTTTCTCTTCATCAAACTTAACATCTCAGTTATCATAAATCAGGCTGTGTGAAGTGGTGACACTGTTAAAGACTCTACTAATGTCTTAGCTCTCTTTCCCCTGTATCAATACGAGATTATAAGAGGGGCCAGATTAAATATTGTGTTAAATTGTTAACTATTAAAGGTGCCTATTAGTGAAAAATGGGGCTTAGAAAGGTTCTAACAGCCTAGAGTCTTCTTACAGTGTCATCCATACATAATAGTCAGCCCTGGATTATTCCCGGGCAAGAGGAACCCAAAAGGTGACCCAGTGCTTCCCAGGAACTCATGACAGCACTAATTTACCCTCTGTCAGATTATAAAAAGGCACAAACCCCGCTGGAAGACAGGCACATGAGGCTTCATCACTACCGGAACACATCTACTTCAGGAATTGCCAGGGCGTGGCAGCTGCTGGTACATGGTGGGGCAGCCAGCAAGATGGCGACTGAGGTACACTTTTTTTTTAAGTTTTCTTTTAATTTTATTTTTCATGTGTATGAATGTACTGTCTGCATGTAGGCTTGTGCTCCCATGTCATGCAAATGCCTCAGAAGTCAGAAGAGGGTGTCTGATTCCCCTGGAACTAGAGTTAAAGACGGTTCTTAGCCACCATGTGGGTGCTGGGGATCGAACCTGGGTCCTCGGGAAGAGCATTCGGTGCTCTTAACTGCTAGGCCATCTCTCCAGCCCCGAGGTACACTCTTTTAAAGCCCCTGGGCAGGACCTCAGGTGAAGGGGAAGAGGTCATAAGATTGGCAGCCTCTGGAGGAAGTGGACATCTGTGTGTCACTTGGAATTATGGGAAACTCAGACCTAACACCCTCATGTTTCACAAAACAAATTGGTCATCAAAATTCAGTAGGTTTCTATATCTTTCTACATAAGATACTGTTGGGGAACAGAAATACCAAGCCACGGACTAAGACCTAATTGGCATAATACATAGATGAGACTAGAAATTCCTCTACAAAATATTTAAACAATTCTTTCAAATTAGGCTCAGCTCAGGGTAAAGGCACTAGCTTGTTGTGTGATGATCTAAGAATAAGGACTGAGGTTTGATTGTCCTCTCATCTCCACATGTTTTGGCACAAGTGTCTCCCCCAGAAACACCTTAGATAGTAGCAGAAATAATAGTTAACGAAAAAGAGTTCTTACAAATTACTAATAAATAGCAAACATCCTAGTTGCTTTTAAATGGGCAAAAATGTGAACAAATACTTCACAAAATAAAAATAAATGTGGCTAAGGATGATAGTTCAGTGGTAGGTTGCTTGTCTAGCATGCTCAAAGGCCTCAGGTTCAATTCCCAGAACTGCAAAAAAGAAAAAAAAAACCTGCATGCATGGTGCTCAATATCAGTAGTCATCATGAAATAAACATTAAAACCCCAGTAAACTACTATTGCCAGAAGGCCAAAGTAAGAAATACTAGAATTCTAGGAATTCTAGCCTACACAGGGAGTTCTAGGTCAGCTTGGGCTATAGGGAGACCCTGTCTCAAAAATCCAAACACACATACAAAAAAACAATCTGTGGCTCAAGAGATGGCTCAGCAGTTGAGAGCATGTGCAGAGAGCCTGCCTTCAGCCTCCACTAGCCACAATACAGCTCACAACCTGTAACTACAGTTCCAAGTGATACAGTACCCTCTTCTGGGCCCCACAGATACCAAGTATGGACATGGCACACATACACCTCTGCAGGCACTTACATACACACTTAAAGCAGTTGCATTCAGACATCATCCACCAGCCAACAGAGGGGCAACATGGACATCAGCAGATCATTTGAGCAGAAGAAACTGGACAGGGGTGACTATGAATTAATTTTCTTGGAAAGCTCTTGTCTCCACAGTCTGAAAACCATAGCATCTCACGTTCTACTGTAGAGTCTGTGCCATTTATCTACTTCCCAGCTTCTGTTTGTGGTTCAGCTCACACTCCCTAGATACTTGAGAATTAGCTCAATTTGGGCAGTCGTTGTTGCATATAGTGAGTAAAGATCTTTCTCTGACATTCAATGAGCTCAATGCACTTAACCTTGTGTCAGGGCAGGCCTAGATGCTGTCTTCCTACTCATTCTTCACTGATTTACAGGTGGACACTAGAAGCCAAAATTAAAAACAAGTGTACATTTAATATAAATGGATCAAGTAAATATAATACACTTTCAAAGGTTAAATACTTTATTTGAGTAATTTTATAACCAGTGATTATAATTAAATTAATATAATTTGAAGTTTGCTTTTAATTTTTAGATAATTTAACCATATTAAAGATACCTTTATATACAAAACAAAGTTGTTATTTTTTTTTTTTTTTTGGTCTTTTCGAGACAGAGTCTCCCTGTAGCCCCAACTGTCCTGGAACTCACAAAGATCCACCTGCCTCTGTTTCCCAAGTGTTGGATTAAAGGTGTGCACCACCACGCCCAGATTTTTTTTAAACAAAGTTTCTTTTATTGTTTGTTTTCCTTTGCATTTATCTTGAAACTATATGAATTTGGTAATCAAATAAAACCTTATTTTATTTGTAAGTCCTTGGTCCACACAGAATAGCATTTGTAAATAAAGTTTCACTGATACCTGATCTCCCTCATTGTGGCTACATTAGCACTCTCATGCTAGATCCATCCATTGCAAAAACTTAGACTATCAAGCACCTGCTTCTGTCAATCAGGGCCACCAGAACACAAATCATGTAAAACTTTGATTATGATAATTAATTATGATCAGTGATTTTGCTAGCATACAGGAAAAGGATAAAACTAATGAAATAAATAATTTATAAATTGTGTATACCTTTACTGCTGATCCATAAATCTTTGACTCATCAGAAGACCATCCTCCCATTTGTGAAAATGACAAAATCAATCGTCATGGATACATTTTGCCAATTTTCAATCATCTGAAATACCTGGATTTACACATTTTTTTTCCAATTTGTCATTATAAAAGCACATTTTCAAGGTAAGAAGTAACTACATATCTTATTTATGACTTGATTTACAACTTAAAAATAATTAGACAAATGGTATCTAGGTCTCCCTTTATACTTCTACCCCAGGCCCTGCACAGATAGGGGGAAAGGGGTCTCTTTACCCAGAGACATCTGCTTCTCTAGAGAAAGAATCGTGGTGGAATTTGTGGAACGTTCTAGTGTTTGCTCTGCCGGGACAGGCCTTTCATTTCTCACTCATTGCTTTAGGGAGTTGTGAGGTGAGAGCATGAGTCTTCTCCCACTGTCGCCTCTTCTCCCAGGGCCTTTGCAGATAGCTGCTGAGGAAGGACAGAAATGAGACTACGGAAAAGTCTTGTTATACTTTATCTTCCATTGCTGTGACAAAACACTCTGACCGACACCAACTTGAGGAGGAAAGGGTTTATTCAGCTTACATCTCCTGGGTCACAGTTCATCACTTAGGGAGCCCAAGGCAGGAACTCAGGGCAGGAACCTGGAGGCAGGAGCTGAAGCACAGGCCATGGAGGAATGCTATTCACTGGCTTGCTCCCCTGGATCATGCCCAGCCTGCCTTCTTATAAGGTACACAACGACCTGACCAGGGTGGCACTACTCATTGTGGGCTGAGCCCTCCCACACTGCTCAACCATCAAGACAATACTCCACAGATGTGGCCACAGGCCAATCCAATGGAGCCAATTCCCCAATTGAGGCTCCCTCAACCCAGGTGTGTCAAGTTGACACTAAAGCTATCCAGCACAAGTCTTTCAAATTTTTCTTCTCTTTCACTTTCATATTCCATTAAGCAAGTAAAAAATAAACCTCAGCATATTAAAGGGAAAAATTACCAACTTGTGTTCCCCAAGATTTCCCAGTGGAGAGAGCATTGTCCGTCACTCTGCAGAGATCCTCACTTAACAGTCCTCTTCCTTCTTCAGCATAAGGTCAAATTTTCCCAGTATTTCTCCACCACCACTTCACCATTCTTAATACTAAAAAGCCTCAAAAAACTTGGATATTTGTTTTTCTTCTCTCTCTTTTACCTTCAACTTCTTGGGCAGATTTCTATATGTATCACTTATTTTCATAACTAGGGAAAAGCAACAGAGCAACAAGATGGCTGAGCAGGAGAAACAGGTGCTGGGCGACCCTGAAGAGCTGTTTTTCAAGATGGCAGAGCAGGAGGAGCATGTGCCTTGCAGGCCTGGTGAGCTGTGTTTCACCTCCGGGAGCCACATGTAAAACCTCACATGCATTGACACACCTGTAATCCCAACATTCCTGTGGTGAGATGCTGAGCAGAGGCAGGAGAAGCATCCAGAAGTTTGTGGACCGGCTACCCTCAAGTGTTCAGCAGGCAGAAACAAGGAACACCCAGCCTCAGCAAGGTGGAAGATGGGAACCGACTCCAAAACACTGTCCTCTGGCTTATACATGTAAGTACAGTGTCATACACGTGTCTATGCACACAGACACACAGACACAGACACACACGATAACAATAATTAATAAATAAAATATTTTAAAAGAGAAAAGCAAAAAGTGTCTCATAAAAATAATACAAAGATTTGTTATTTAAACTTTGAATTGTAAAATATAATTGCTTTTTTCTAGTTTTTTTCATGTTGGCAACATCTGACATAAGAAAAAGAAGAGTTTTCTTCTCATTACCCACACTGCTGGCTCTATCCTTGTTCGGGCTGATAAATTTATGTTCATGTCCAACTGTTTTCCTGCAAGTTTGGATCACAGCAAAGCTAATGAAGTTTATTTCACAGCCCCCCCTCCCCCCCGTAAGAACCAGGACCAAAAGCCTAAAGAGTCCATTCAACAGATCCTTGTGGTCAAGGACTCGCTCATGTCTTCAATTAAGCCAATGCTCACTCTCCATGGAGAAAACACAAACTCCTGTTCAATGAACGGGGCCAGCATGGGGACGCAGACATCAGAGGAAACTGAATGCAATAATTTGCTATGTTGCTTGATTGCTTACATATATGATCTCTTTTTAAAGTTTATTTTTATTTTTAAACTATGCGTGTGCCTGTGTGTCTGTGTGTGGGTATGTGCTCTGAAAGCAATTGCCCATGGAGACTAGAAAGGGCACTGGATCTGATATGGGTGCTAGGAACTAAGAGCAGTACAGGCTCTTAGCCATCCAGCCCTCTCTTCAACCCCCATATCTGACCTTATATACATAAGTTTATAGTCCTTAAGGATGATTCTCCATATTATATAAGGTTTTGACCTCATAAAACTCAGATATCTTCCTAAGTGCAGGAATGATGGTATTTTTAAAAATATTTTAATTATATTGAAAGCATAATATATACAACATCACTTGGTATATAAAGAAATAAATTAAATGCCTTAATAAAAAATGCATCTTAATCTTAGTATTCCAAGAAGAGTTTGAACAACACAGACATTTTAGAATTAGATAGACAGACATTTTAGGATTAGATAGAAATGGTTTTAAATTCTTCCTTCAAGTCGTTTGAATTGGATCAAGTTATGTAATGTCCTTTGGCTTCATTTTTCCCATCTGTAAAATGACAATAATCACATTTGTTTTGAAGAGCTAGTCTAAGGATGAAATGGCACAGAATACGATTTCCAAATATGCAGAAGGCACTTAAGAAAAGCACTAGGGTCATGGGATGGGGCTGAACACACAGTCTCACATCACAACGCCTAGTTTAAATCCACATTTCACAGTAAGTTCACTATATGACCCAGCACAAATTACTTTCTTATTTGTGTGTGTGTGTATTGCATATATGTGGAAGTGTGTGCATTAATGTATAAACAGAAGAGGACATGGATGTTCTGCTTTCACACCCTCCAAAGATAGGGTCTTTCCCTGAGCCTAGAGCTCGGCTAGCAGCCATCAAACCCCAGTGGTTCTCCTGTCCCCACCCCCAAGGCTCTGGGGCTGCAGAGGATCCTGGGCACATCTGGGCTCTTATGTAGATACTGGAGAATGGAAGCACTTCCACCCAGTGAACCATCTCATGGCCGTTTCCTTATTTTTATTTTGTGTGTGAATGTGACACAAATTATGAACCTCCTTGTGCCTTTGTGTCCTCATCATTAAAATGGGAGTGAAAGCAATACCTATATTAGATGGTGGTTATGAAGATTAAATGGGTTCATATTTCTCCAGCACTAAGAACATTGGCTTTGGACCTAATATGCTATATAAGTTTATATTAAATTGTCAGCTATTTATTTATTGAAAATCTTTATTCCACTAGAGCAGAACTGTTCTATTAGGTACATGCTATAGAAGAATAACCATAGCATTATCTCTGAAAATGTGGGAAGTTTGTTCTAATTAAATCCACTTTTCATTGTTCTAGCTTCTTGTAGCTGCAGATTTATAGTCAACTTTTTAAAAGGCAAAGTTTTGAATCTACAGTAACATGTTCTGCCTTGTTACCATACATAAAGAACCCAATTATACTACTTGGTTACTGCCTTCAAGAGTATTTTTGGTAACAGTTGAACAAAAAGAGTGCCAACAAAAAAACCTTTGTTTTCCCTAGGGTCCAAGAAAGTTTAATTAAAATGCCAACATGATCAAGCAGGCTAAGAATGTTTTCTCATTATTCCAATTAAGAGTCAGTAAGATTTGATTAATATTATTCTGACTACCCGGACTCTGGCAGATCTGTATATTTTCATTTAGTTATTCATCTCTTGTATATTCTATTCATTATCTATTTCTTTCTGCCCTTCTCTTCTTCAATATAATCCTTTTATTTTTCAAATGCCCTCCAAAGCTTTTTCTTTAAAATAGTAAGAATTATTTCAAGTGTTACTGTTATTTTTGTCAAAATGTTAAATACCATTTTGAGTTAATTCATATCTCAGATTCTTCCTATAAAAAGAATGTATGAATTAAAAAAAAAATGGAACCTTTCCAGGCTTGATATAATTTACTATGTAATTCAGTGTCTACCAGAGAATTAAAATGATTATTTATGTTCCCCAGACTTGGAGAATTAGGAAAACATTGAACTGTGCCGATTTTTTAAAGCACACAGTTGGAATTGTTTAGCAATGCTTCATTTGTATGCGGCAAACCTAGCACATATTAAAATAGGTGCGCAATTTTTTGCTGATTTCAAGGAAATGAAGGGAAGCTGGTTCATCATCGTCGCTTGTATATTCAATACCCATTGCAAAATTACATAAACACAGTGCCATGTGTGAAATATTAAATAGACAAAAGTCTAAAACCCAAAGTTATGACTCCCAAAGAAAGGATAACTCACTCTTTTATATATCTGGAGTATTAAATTCTCCTGGCTTAATATATAATTCTGAATAGATGTGTGAAATGGTTTTCTTGAGGGAAAATGCCTAGTTAGTACTCTTTTTCAGCCTGGTAATTGTGCAGATATTTTAAAATATGTTATTACACCCAGAGGTTTTGGAAATGGTCATATGTCTTATAAAAATATGAATAAATGCAAGATAGAATTATGCCACGATTTTTGTGAAAGCCATAATTCTGAATTGAATGCCTCTTGTGTTTTTAAACCTTACCTACATAAACATGAAAATAAAAATGTGAGCTGTAAAGAGAAGGGCATCTATAATTATATACTAGATCTCTTATACAGTTAATTTTAGGTCTGCACACACACACGTGCCCACATACACACACACACACACACACACACACACACACCCATGCACACACTTTTAGCTTTTCTTCCATGAGAAAAAGGCCCCTGAGAAATTATAGTCATATTAATACATAATATAGCAAACACAAGTGCAGAAAGAAGTCTTGCTGTTTGCCCTTGGATTAATTTCTCTTTTTAAATATGCTTCATTAGTTAAGAATTTGAAAGAGGCCAAATATGCTTACACTTCCCATTGTGCCTGCCCCTGTTACAGATGGAAGCTGGCGCACCTGTTTCTTTTCCTACCCTTGAGGATTAGTTGATGCTCATGGAAGGTAGCATTCCCAATAGGGCTTTTATATACAAAATGCTTTTCAACTTCATTTACTAGATACATCATGTCAAAGATGGAAAGAATTACTATGATTACAACTCATTATAATCTCACATGATAAAAAAAAAATCCCCTAACTTACCCAGTTCTTTATTGATGATGTAAAGAGAGGAATTCTAAATGATGGAGGATAGCTCCCAAAGAAGTCATGAAAAAATAAAGCTTTTGAATAGCATTAGTGTCAAGAAAAAGTCTTCCATTTGAGAGTCAAATGCAGCATCCTGATTCACTCTTCAACAGCGGAGAGGGAGAAACGATGCTATATAACAAGTCTGTGATCCTTTCATTCAAAATAGATCCTTTCATTCAAAATTCATTCATCCATTCATTCAAAACATATATACATACATGCATAGATATATATGATAATATATAATATAATATAATATATATAGTCTCATGGGTAACTTCTCTGTGCAGCTTTTACCTGTGTTTCAGATTAAAGCAAAATGATGGAAATAACGCCCTTATGGACAATGACAGAACTCAATGAAATAATTTACATAAACTGTTTAGTTCTGGCCTGATGTATAATATGTTCTCAGCAAATTATAGTATCTATTTCAAATCCCAATAAAAAATCCTTTTCCTGCCATCTGTACCCATGGATGTCATTTTCTTTTTCAAACCCATATCTCAACAACTAACAAAGTGAAAAGGAAAAACACAGAAAGAGAGAAAATATTTATAAAATATATCTCTAAAGTGGAATTAATGCCCAGAATGTGTAAGGAGCTCATATAGAACCATTCAATAGCCAGAATGTGAATAATCCAAATGAAAAATAAGCAGAGGCCCTAAACAGGTGCTCTCAAAAGAAGGTACTCATCATAGATACCACAAGGGGAATGCTCTGTCTTTCTAATCTATGCACATCCAGGCCTCTTAGAAAGGTTTATTATCAATATGATAGTTGTGCTGGGGATGTAGCTCTGTTAGTTGAATACTTGCTACCACACACAGAGATCTTGCTTAGGTCTCCAGAAACATATCAAATCAGATGTTGTCGCACACACCTGTAATTCCAGCACTGGGGAAGTGCAGGCATCAGAATCAGAAGTTCAAGGTCATTCTCAACTGCAGAGTGAGCTTGAGGCCAGCCTGGGCTATATTATGTAGTGTCTCATAACGACTAAAAAAGTAAATGAATTAATGAATGAATGAATGAAAAGGAAGGAAGGAAGGAAGGAAGGAAGGAAGGAAGGAAGGAAGGAAGGAAGGAAGGAAGCCAGTCTTGGTGGTGCACACTTTTAATCCCAGCACTTAAGAGACAGAGGCAGGTAGATTTCTGTGAGTTCCAGGCCAGCTGAGGTTACAGGGAGATCCTGTCTCAAAAAGACCAAAAAATAAAAGAAAGGATGGAGGAAAATTATGAAGATGAAGAGCAAATGGACAAAGGGAATTCTTGCCTACTATTTATGGTAATGTAAATTTAGCTAATACAAAGAAAAACAGGGGATGGAGAGATGGCCTAGCGGTTAAGAGCGCTTGCAGAGGACCCAGGTTCGATCCCCAGCACCCACATGGCGGCCGAGAACCGTCTGAAACTCCAGTTCCAGGAGAACTCCAGTTCCAGGGGAATCCGAGACCCTCTTCTGACCTCCGCGGCATTGCATGACACGGGTGCACAGACTTGCATGCAGACAGTACATTCATACACATACAGAAATAAATAAAATTAAAAAAAAGAAAAAAAAAGAAAAACAGTATGCAGTTTCCTCAAAAGTCTACAAGAAGAACTACTACAATCTCGATTCTCAGACTATGTCCAAAGGATTTTTTTAAATGTGTCTAAGGACTATCTGAACTCCTGTGTTCATTGTTATTAGTCCTAATAACCAATATGTGCAACAAATCTCAATGTCATCAACAGATGAATGGATTATATATTATACACAAACAAACGCCATGCAGTTATGCATTTAAAAAGAAGAAAAATTTGTCATTTGCCATAGTATACATAAATTTAGATGACAACGTAAGTGAAATAAGCTATGCAAAGAAAGACTAATGTAATGTGATCACATTTACATGTGGAGTCCAAAAGGGTGACTTCATAGGGGTACAGCATATGATATAGTTGCTGGAGACTGGGATTGGGCTAACTGGGGAGTTGCTGCAGAAGTGCAAAGTTGAGATGGACAGGAGGAACATCTAGAGAACTCCGAGATCCGTCACATGGCGAGAACAGCTCTCCAAAGCAAAATAAGGCATGGTGATAGATTGCTAATTAGTTTCATTTAACCAGTCAATATTTTACATATCGATCAAACATCACATTATACCTCATAAGTATATAGCTATGATTTCAATAAAACACCATTAATGTAAAACTATACCTTCCTTGCCTTCCTTGCATGCCTAGAGTAAGTAAAGATAAATATTTTCATCATTTTTCAATAATTCATTTAATTGTATTATGGAAAATCTAGTTATTTGTTTGCTTTTAAATTTATGATTATAAAATACTCTTCATTTAAGAACTGTTTGTTGTAATTTTATACACTCAATATACTTTGAGTCAAGTCTTTCTATTTAAGTATGAAGTATCTTCATCTTTTGAAAATTGTTCCTGCTTAAGGAATCTCCTTGCACATTACTTTACCAGCAACAACTGTACCTACACACAAGAAGAATATTAAACATTTTAACTTAACCAGGAATAAATACAAGCATATGAAATTTAGACAATTTAAATATCTTTATAGATTCTTCAATTTCTTTAATATTTTATTTATTGCTTTTTTCTTTTCTGTGTATGACTGTACTGCCTTAATGTATGGAAGTGCACCTGTGTCATATAATGCCTGTGGAGGTCAGGAAAGGGTGCTGGATTCTCCAGGAACTGGAGTACCAGACAGTTGTTAGCTGCCATGTGGGTGCTGGGAATCCAACCCCGGATCCTCTGCAAGAGCAGCCAGTGCTCTTTACCAGAGTCATCTCTCCAACCCCCAGATTCTTCCATTTTATTTCAAAAAAGAAAAAAAAAATTTCCACTACAACAGCTTCCTGAACACCTAACAATTAAATTAAAAATTAGAGTAAACCACTTTGCAAAGAAAAATAAAATTATGTTTAAACTTCAAAGTTACAAAGAAGTTTAAAAAAAAATAAGAAAGATTTTTGAAATAACAATGGGTTGAACTTTAGTGCATCTCATCTTCATCCCTTTGTGAAGCTGCTTAATTTTAACTTCGTAAATTGTATTGAGGCTGCACGAGCTCCTTTATCTAACCACAGCCTGCCAGGAATCTGTTTAGACATTCACCTGGGTTAACATGCATATTATTGTTCTACAGTTCGGAAAATGAAGGTTTGGACAGAATCCATTATGTGTGTGTTGTTTTGCCTGTGCAATTGCTTCCCAAATGTGCACTCATTTTTTTATTATTTTTGGCTCGGTTCCCTGTAGGTGATTGTCCGTCCCGTCCCCCGCCCCCCCGCAACAGCTCAGTCCTTACAGATTGACAGTTGTGAAAGAGGGTGAAAAACGGATTCCAAGTGTGTTAGACTGGAACCCTGAGAGGACTTGACCACCCTAGGAACTCGCCTAGGTAAGGAATGCTGGGCGGTAATCCTTGAGAGCTCCCACCATGGTGTCCATGGTGAATTCCAACAGACCCTGATCCCCCAAATGCCTAGAAACAAGAGCAACCCCTGCTTAACAACTTTGTAAATCTGTACACTGCAAACACTTTGGAAATCAACTTGCATATTGTTTTAGTCAGGGATCTCTAAAGAAACAAAGCCCATAGAATTAATATAAATTAAAAGAGGATTTATCATATTGACTTACACAGTATTATGGAAATAGTCCAACGATGAATGTCTCACACCGGAAGAGAACCTGGATGTTGCTTGGCCCATGTGTCTGGGCGCTTTAGCAGTCCGAATCCCCAAAGGCCTTGGAGAGCAGCTGATCCACCGTCCATGTTGGAAGACTGCAGAAGCCACTTCAACCAAGAAATCAGCAGCAAACTGAGTACACGAACTGGCCAAGGAGTAAGTGCCAGGCAGGCCGAAGAGCCAAGCTTTCTATCATCCACGTCCTTTTATCTGGACCAGCTACTGAAGGGGCAGGCCACATCAACTGCAGCCCTCCAGACGATCCCCCACAGTCGTCCCTCTTCCCAGGTGACTTTAAGTTGTGTCAAGTTGACAATTAAAGTTAACACATGTTAACATGAAGGGAGAAAGGAGTTTTCCTATATTTTCTGAATTTCTCCAAGCATGGAACCCTATGAACTATACGTTCATAAAGATGTTTTCCCTTTACATTTTACCTGTTCAGTTGTTCCGAGGAAGCATGATTACTACAAAAAAATAAAAGGAAAATGAACATAAAATGAGATAATAAAGTTGTTTGGCTCGTGGTTTGTGTGTCAGAAGCTGGGAAATCCTGGGGTTTTGTTGTTTTTCATCATTTCCTCACATACAGGAAACCGTCAAGATCGAGTTCTCTGACTTTTCATGCGTTAAAGCAGCATTTCTCAAAGTGTGCTCTACAGACTTCTTCCCAGAGATGCCGGTAAACATTCACAAAGATTGCCAGGCCCCAGACTAAGGAGCCACAGAACTGCGATTGGACTTCTCAGAGCACTCAGTAATTCTAGCATACACCCACGTTCTCCAAAGATGTGGATTTGCTAGGTTTCACAAAACTTATTTGACTCCAGTCAGATATTTGATAATAATTTGAGAGATTTCTTTTTTTTATACAAATACTTTGGAAGCACTAGCTAAAATTTTTTTATCTCAGAAAACATTTGAAGACTCAGAAATGGTATGAATTAAAATGGTGATCAGAATATGATCAAAGACTCTGGCTACCTTGTGAAGCTTTGCCAAGAGGTAAAGAAAATGTCCAACTAATTGCCTGATTGCTTGAAATCAGGTGACTTTGTTTTTAAATGATTAAGAAATACAGATAGATAGATAATAGATAGATAGATAGATAGATGATTGATAGATACATAGTTATCTAGATAGTTAATTACATAGACTGTAGGTAGATGATTGATAGATATATACATACATAGATGATAGATGACAAATAGATACACAGATACATACATGATAGAGAAGACACACAGATGAGATCATCTATTATCATCTATCTAGAGATGATAGACATCTACAAATCATCTATCTAGAGATAGATGATAATAGATGATTTGTAGATGCAGAAATATGATAGATATCTACTTATCTATTATATAAGGAAGATAAGTATAGATATCCTGATACATGGATGATAATTAATTTTATATAATTATATGTATATAACATATATAACCAAAATATTTTTCCTTGACTGAACAAAAGAATATGTAATCTCCATATGTGTATTTCCTTTTATTTGATCAATCAATAATCACCAAGCATCAATTCTGTTCTAAAGTCGGATGTAGTAGTCAAGACTCAGAAGTTCTTAGATTATGTGTATCATTAACTGGGCTGCTGTGCAAGCAAGTTCTAGCCCATGAGGGCAGCAGGGGCAAAATTGTGTTTGGAAAGCCTGGAGAGAAAAGGAGAAGGCCCAAGTTGTAGAGATTTGGTTCAGGAGAGGCTTCTTGGCATGGGGAAGTTGCTGAGTTAGGACCCTCAGCCCCTTCTCCACCCATCCTTCATCTCTGCCTCCACTGGAAGATCTACAAAACATGCAACTGAATAGCGGAAGGTTTATCTTTCTTGTGTAGCTCTGGAAAGTGTTTGACTACAACAGCAATCTCCTCAAAACTGCAACTGGAATCCACATTTACCCAGTGGTAATAAAATACCGTCACTAAAGCAGTAAATGGGATGTTCTGTGCTTTATATAGAACAAGAAATTATCACTAATGAAGACAAAAAAAAAATAGTATTGGCTCCAAGAATGATGTGGGACTGTCACTCAGATCATCTACGCTGAAGAAATACTGAAAATTTTATTTTTGCTGACTGCAATTTGCTGTTGAACTGAACCTTCAAACCATTGAATCATTAACTTTAAAGAAATCACATTTTGCCAGCCAATTACTCAGCATTCCGTGACATGATCAATGATGTTAAAGGTTTTCAGCTCATTGTATTAATCAATTAAGCACAGAATATAAACAAAAAACAACTGTCAGCTAATCTCAACCAATTGCTGATGAACTACTGTTTAAAACAATTAATAATGAAGTAATGTTTGAAAACTAAGGGCAAAGGCCTAATTGATTTTTCAAAAGTAAGAACACTCTAAATGCTCAATTAGTTAATAATTTGCCTACTAATTGATTTCTTCAAGGTGTCTGACTGGCAAAATTGAGAACGGTTCTATAATCACTATCCTTCTGCAAAAAGCTTATTTCTAGGCATCTAGGAAGGTTAGAAGATCAATTTAGACTCCCATTAATAGCTTAGGAAACTTTCTCCTAGGCTGAAAAACCAACTATCAAAAAAGAAATGTGCAAGTAATAAAACTCTGGGGAATGCTTTTGAAATGGAGAAATGTCACAAAGGGAGGACAAATGCATTAGATGGGAAAAATAATGAAATGCTGAGAAAATCTATTAGAAATGACAGGAATTTAGCAAATGCAAACAGACAAGTTTGAGAGTGAGAGACTTGTGATTAAAATGTTTATAATTGAAGGTAATGATCTAAATAAAGAGAAATGAGCAGTTGAGGAGCCAAGAATTCTTCTAATCGTGTTTTAGTCCCGAATTCTTTATGCATATTACTGTACAGGGCAAGTTGCATGACTTTCTGGTAACGGAATCTGATGAACAATTTCTAGATGATGTAACAAAGATTATAGGTGCTTAAAAAAAGAGGCCCATGCGAAACCCATCCTGAAGATGTAGTACGAAGATACCAGTGTGAATATTAGCGGTTAGTTACTGAGCTCCTGCTGTGTCAGCCACTCGCTGAGCAGGTTATGGAGAGTAACTCATTGGATCCTCATAAGTTTCTGTGAGAGGTTAAGTGTTTTTCCAGCTGGTAAAGAGTAGTTCCAGAACTTGAATACAAGATGGCTGCAGGGTTGGTGCTCCCAGCTTCCGCATTCTTTTTTATCAAACGGAAGCAGGTAAGAGCCAGTACAGAGGACAAAAGGGAAGTAAAATCTGGGTCCTTTGTCTATTACCCACTAAACAATGTATTTAACAGCTTCCTTCTAAAAGAACAAGATCAAGTCACCAAGACAGAAGGGTACAGACTGGAATTCCTTCATACTAAACCAATTTGCAACTACTAGGGTTTAAGACATCCACACAAATGACAAAGGCACAAAGAATTGTCTAGGAAAAATACCTCACGTGTAAAATGCCTTGGTCAGCCCTTGAATCAACTCAGACACTAGATGTTCTATCACTGCACAATCACAGCATTTGTTTTTAACAGACTCACAAATCACTAATTAGGGGGCTGAGAAGATAGTTCAACCATCAGGGTGCTTGCTCTGCAAACAAGATGAGCATGGTTTGGAATGCCAGAAGCTATGTAAATGCCAGCGGGGTGTGGCATCCTGTAAAGCCAGCCCTCAGGAGGCTCAGTGTGAGCAAGCTGTTCCTGAGACCAACCATATGGGCAAGCTCTCAGCTTGACTGAGAGGCAGGCCTCAAGGAGGGCAGTCAAGGAAGGCTCCCAACGTCGACCTCAGGCCACACATGAGAACATATATACACACCCCTGCACCCACACACATGCACAACACACACACACACACACACACACACACACACGAGAGAGAGAGAGAGAGAGAGAGAGAGAGAGAGAGAGAGAGAGAGAGAAATCCACAAATTTTGGAGGTAACACAGCTGAATGATGTATTTTAGGTTCTTACTAGTTTAACTTCAGATACCAACTCCGATGGATTAGTTAACAGCTGCCTTGGTTCCTTTGCAAAAACTTGAAGGCCACTTTTCTTTGGGGAATGTATTCTTTCTTTTTATATATTATATGTTGGGCATATATCCCAGCACCTTCCATTTCTCCCTCTTCTCTCTATTGTCCCCACCCCCTTCCATTTCTCCCTCTTCTCTCTATTGTCCCCACCCCCTTCCATTTCTCCCTCTTCTCTCTATTGTCCCCCTCCCCTTCCATTTCTCCCTCTTCTCTCTATTGTCCCCTCCCCCTTCCATTTCTCCCTCTTCTCTCTATTGTCCCCTCCCCCTTCCATTTCTCCCTCTTCTCTCTATTGTCCCCTCCCCCTTCCACATCTCCCTCTTCTCTCTATTGCCCTCTAGATAGTTGTTCTAGCTTGATTTCCATTGTGTTAAAACTCTGACCAAAGCAACTTGGGGGGAAGAAAGGGTTTATTTGTCTTACAATTTGGAGCCCTTGTTTGAGGGAAAGCAAGGCAGGAACTGAGGCAGGAAAGGCTAGAGGAGCTTGAAGCAGAACCATGGAGGAACTCTGCTTACTGGCTTTTTGCCCCACCTTGCTCATCTACTGTTCTTACCCAACCCAGGCCCACCTGCATAGAATGGGACTGGCTACAGAGGGCTGGGCCCTCAGACATCACTAACAACCAAGAAAGACATCACTAACAAGAAAATGTCCCCACAGACATGCCCTCAAGCCCTTCTGAGGGGAGCAAGCCCTCAGCTGAGTGTCCCTCTTCTCTGGAGATTCTAGGTTGTCAAATGACAAAAACTGACCAACACAACAGTTTTATGTCTACTTTCATGCCCATATAACTTCATGATTTTATAAATGTATATAAAACCTTGGGACCAAGTGAAAAAACATATATACTATTTGTCTTTCTGAGATGAACTAATTGATTTCCCACTTACAATATTTTCCTGCCAACCTATATAACTTTATTCTTCATGTCTGAAAAACTCTATTACATATATATATATATATATATAATGGTCTCTCATTTGTTTGCAATTGTTAGGACAAAACCCTGCTTGAGGAGGAAAGGGTTTGTTTGGCTTATAGCACAGTTCATGGTCAAGGAAAGCCAAGGTAGAAACTCAGAGCAGGAACCTGGAGGCAGGAGCTGAAGCACAGGCCAAGGAGGAATGCTACTTACTGGCTTGCTCCCCTGGCCCATGCTCAACCCTCTTTCTTTTTTTTAACATTTTTATTTATTATATTTTAAAGGATTCACAATATAAGAGCACAGTTGTTTTCAGATCACACTGACATTGCTCAGTTTGCCATACAATTAGGTAATTGGTGCTAGCATCCACAGATAAGGGATACCATTCATCGTTTGTTTTTCTGGGACTGTGTTACTTCATTCAGCATGATATCTTCTAGCTCTAGCCATTTACCTGCAAAGCTCATGATGTCGTCTTTCTTTAGTGCTGCATAGAACTCGATTGAGTAGATGTACCACATTTTCTCTATCCACTCATCAGTTGAGGTGCACTTGGGTTGGTTCCAACTCCTTGCTATTGTGAAGAGAGCTGCAATAAACATGGCTGTGCATGTATCTCTGCGGTAAGGGTAAGATGAGTCTTGTGGGCACATGCCCAGGAGTGGTATGACTGGTTCAGGTGGCAAGTTCATTCCAAGTCTTCCAAGGGTTCTCCATACTGCTTTCCATAGTGGCTGTATGAGTTTACATTCCCACTAGCAGTGGATAAGTGTTCCCCTTTCCCCACAACCTCTCCAGGACTTGGTATCATTTGTTTTCTTGATCCTAGCCAGTCTTATTGGAGTAAGATGATATCTTAAAGTGGTTTTGATTTGCATTTCCTTAATTATTAATGATGTTGAACACTTCTTAAGATGGTTTCAACCTGTTTTCTTATACAATACAGAACAACCTGCCCAAGGGTGGCATCATCCACAGTGGGCTGGGCCCTCCCACATCACCCAATAATCAAGAAAATGCCTCACAGACATGGTCACAGGCCAGTGCAATGGAGGAAATTCCTCAATTGAGGCTCCTTCAACCCAGGTGGAGGCGGAGGCAGACCACCTGGGGCTGCACGGTCTTAAACTGCCTCCCTGTAGTTCATGCCTGACTCTGGCCCCTAGGTGACAAGAGCTCAGCCTGATTCCACCCCCTAGGTGAGAAGAGCTCAGCCTGACTCCGTCCCCTAGGTGACAAGAGCTTAACCTGACTCCGCCCCCTAGGTAAGAGCTCATGAGACAGACTTGTGATACAGAATCATGATGTTTACAACGCGTCACAGGGGGTCTGGGAGTTGACCGTGAGAGATGGCATCATTCTGTCTGTATAAAGGAGGTGCTGCATGCAATAAACAGATTCTTCTTTGCCACCAGATGAGAGCCCCAGGTCTGTTAATCGATGTGTGATTCAGGTGCTGGCTAACTGTAGATCAATCATATCCACAGTTGGGGTTCAGCTAGCTCCGTCACTGAAGGGAGCAGCACTCCCTAAGCCAGAGGTAAAGCTCTAAGGATGATCGATCCTTTAGCTTGGGCAAGGCTACACAGGCTCTTGAGCAAGGAGTAACAAAACAGCAGGAGGCCTGTGAAGTCACCAGCTTCACAGCCGGTGGGCTGCAGAATAACCAGTGCTGTAGTCATCGGCTGCTGCTGAAGGGTCACCAGCCCTTCAGAACAGCTACCAGCTGTGTTGGCAGTCTTAATCAACAAACAGGGCTGGCCAACAGCCGGCAGCCCCCACACCCAGGTGTATCAGGTTGACACTAATGCTATCCAGGACAGATGGGTACACATCACATTTTTATTCTCCTTTCTCCATAGACAGGCAACTGGATCCTCCATAATTTGGGTGAAGAACTGCACTACACATTGAAGTTGAAGTGTCTCTGTAATATGTTCACTTGGAGTTCTTTGTGAAAATACCCAGAAAGGATACTGCTGAATCATTTGATAGAACTGTTTTTATTTTGTGAAGGCTCCAAACTAATATCCATAGAAACTGGACTAGTTTATATTCCCCCAACAGGCTATTGCCATAGCCCTTGCTTGCCTCCCAGAAACTGAAGGTAAGACCCTATTGCTGAAGACAGGATAGACTTTGGAGAACAGATTTGGAGAAAAGGAGCATAAACTGCCCTGGAAGCCACCTCTCCTGAAGCCTAGCTCTCATAGCTTTGGAGAGCACTATCAAGCCACTAAGGGAGAACATCAATGGTTAAACATCAGCCTCAAGACCAAATATCCACATCAATGAACAGCACAGTGCACAACATCTGTGCAATAGTGGCACTTTTATCTTAGGGGAAATCAATGGCTAATAATTGGACCTAAAGCCTACTCGGTAGGAGGAAACTCATGTGTGGTATTGTTAACATACAACTAGACAGGTCATAGATCTTAGACAATTCCCCAAAGTAGACACATCCTTAGGCTAAGGTAACATTTTACTAACTACAAAAGAAGTATCCTTTCATTTTTATTTATTTATTTTTGAGCCATGAGTCTCAAAAAGGCAGTTGTAGTACACATACCTACAGGCAGGAATCAAGGTGTAAATTTCATTAAAAACCTAGAATTAAAAAAGGGGGGATACAGTTATATATTAAACCTTTTTGCCCCAAATTTTTTTTCAATTTAATCTTAAAACTAACTATGGGGAAAAGATTTGTATGTTCCCACAGGTCAAAACATCACCAACTTAATGGCTGAGAAAGAAAAGATACAGCCTTGCATTGTTGTATTAGTCAGGATTCTCTAAAGAAACAGAAGCAACAGGACGAATATATAGCTATATACAATTTATTGATTTGCTCATGTGACAGAGTTCAAGGAGTCCAACAGTAGCTGCACTGCACTGGAAAGGCTGAGAATCCAGGGAACTGTTCAGTCCGCAAGGCTGGATATCTCTATAGTCCCAATCTGGTGCTGAAGGCCCGATGGATTCCAGGAGATCTGCTGGTCTCAGTACATGCTGAGATCTGAAGGGTTGATCACAGCAGCAAGACAAACTCACCAGTGAGAGAGAGGCAAGCCGCAGGAAAAAAGGGACCAGCTCCCTCTGCGATAGCCTTTAATACTGCCTGCCAGCAGAAGGTAGCGCCCACATTTGGGGTGGGCCATCCAGGTTGAGGTAGTCCAATCCGAAGATCCTTTCTCTGTTATTTGTTCCTTAGTCCAGTCAAGTTGATACCCAGGATTAGCCATCACAATTGTGTAGGATGTATCAAGAAATACCAGCAGAGAAGCTGGCCCATCTAAGCATTAAAAGGAGGAAAAACTTCAGACTGCTATAGGCATCAAACATCTCTGTGGATTCTATTTGTAACAACTGTTTATAATGAGTCCTAATGAACCTTACCTTCTAGGTGCCACAAAGTTTTAATATGAGAGACTTTCTTACCTCCTTTTCATAGAACAAAGAAAAATATTATGGTAAGGAGATCAATCTCTAACTGTAAATTAAAGCTGACTGTTATAGAGGTTATCTCTTATAAAACCTGTAAAAACTGCTTTCTTTAATTGACTAATAGAAATTGTGAAAAGTATTATCCTCTATTCAGAACTAAATATAATACTAGAGTCTCTTTAAGCTGTGCATTTAAGCAAAATATATTAATACAGGAGAGTTCTCATATCAGCAATGGATTATTCTGCCAAGGAGATGTTGGCCAGGGGATCCAAGTCCCCCCAAAAGGTAAAGGCTTCTTGCCTGTAAACTGTGATACCTGCAAGAAGAGAGGTGGTAAGGCCCTGCTATCAAAGACCTGATGTAAGCATGGGAAAGATGTATTGAGACCACACTTGCAAGTGCACAGTTGGTCTCTGGTATACTAGAGAGTGCTACCAAAGGCCACTAAACCAATAAAGCAAATATTGGTCTCCTTGAGTCAAGCAAGACTCCTCTGTCAGCATCAGCTACACCTCACCTGCTTGGAAATACTGTGCATCAGTGGCAGCCATATGTCTGTATATCCCAAATCTAATTGGCTATTAGCTCTCTCCTTGGAGGAATAACTCACAGCCGATGCCACAAGCTTACATCCTCTAGTGGTTAAGAGACATTATAAGCCACAGTAAGACCTTGTCATCTTTTACAGAAAAAAAGTAATTCATGGATTATCATACCATCCAAACATCTGTGTCTATACCAAAGTAACCTACCATAACAATTAATACTGTTTAAATAGCTATATATCTAATTGCCTGTGCTTCATTAGTAGGATTGAAAGGTTATTCCTGAACAAACTGTCAGCCCATGAAAAGAAACAGCCAGAACTGGTCAGAGTCCAAAACGACATCTCCAGAGAAAGTAGACTGTTTTGCTTCTTGTCCACCTGTGCCCCTTTTCTAAGCCTAGGGAACAACCTGTGGAAGAGGGGGCATGGTAGAATGTAAGGGCTGCAATTGAGGTGAATGGTGAAGCTACAGCAATATAGACTGGACACTTATTTGATCAACTTGATTGTACATACAAGCCCCTCCAGCTGGATGGTGGGAGCCTTGGACTGTGTGGGTTTGGGCACAGCTGCTTGCAAATTGGTTTTACATGAAGGATTCTTGTACTCAAAACATTACTTATTGTTTAAAAAATGAAATAAATGAAAGTAAATGTAAAAAGAAATATCCTAATATTTACAGACAAATATCCCAGACACCATTTAGAAAAGAAGCTTCTTTTGCTCCAGATGATAATAGTACAGTGTCCCACAACTGGACAGACACAGACATGGTCTGTGAATTGCTCATGCCTAGGTGACACATCTACAGTGCAACCTCTACACATAAGCCCCAACCATCATAGACCAAGGACCCAAGAAGGCATTAACTACCTCTTAACTCTCATAAAGAAGCTTGCAACAGGGGACCAGGAACTCAAAAGGTATGAATGGCCAAACCATGAAGATTAGGACTGTGGTTCCATGGACAGGCTGCCTATATTCAGCTTCACCCACCCAGGGCTCAGGGAACATTGCAGAAGAGGAAGAGGAAAGATTGTAAGAGCCAGGGAGGTGATGCAAGACCAAAGGGAAATGAATCCTACAAGCTCTTGGGACTCTGTTCATATGCGCCTACAGCATGGGTGTCAGCATGCACAAGTCCTGTGCAAGCTCAGCCACACAAAAACCAAGCACAGAACTGTAGAATTGGATAACAGAGCCCAACCTTAGCTGAGGAAATATTGGCAGCAGATGGTGGTCGGATGAGAAAGACCTGACCTCTTTAGAAAATAGACTTCTGATAGGCTGACTAGAGCTCAGGGGATGAGCTGGCCCTGAGGAGTGAGTGGTGAGAGTAATTTGGTGAAATGAGCACTAGCACAATGACAGAATGTGTGAACTAGGTGGGGTGGGGCTGCAGGAGGGTGCCAAAGAAGAAGTGGTTTAAAGGTGATTAAGACACTGAAAATTTATGTATGAGACATAAAAGTTTAATACGAAGTTATTTAAATGAAATAATAATGATAATAATAATAAGCCCTGCTGTTTTCTTTGTTAAAATGAGCAGTGTGATTACCTTGAGTAGTGCTAACTCTTTGGCTTGAGTTGTCTGGCTCAAGATCAGATCCCAATAAAGAATCATCCCCTAGCCAGGCATAGTGGCACATTTTAATCCCAGCACTCCAGAGGCTAAGGCAGGTGGACTTCTGAAAGGTCAGCCTGGTCTACATAGTGAGTTCCAGTCCAGCTGTGGCTACAGGAAGACCTGTCAGAAGACACCTGCCCTGTGTGCAGTACATGACTTGTTTCATTTGTACAACCATCACTCCCTCAGAGCCCACTGTGCCCTACAAACCCATGCACTCCTTTTGCATGTAGTGCAGAAAAGTTCTTGCTTAATCTCACAATAACCCTAGTTGCTAAACACTGTAAACATCAGATACTGACAAAGAAATTCTGAGCAAGTAACTTGGGCCAGAATAGCTGGTCCCTGAAAACACATAAGGGTGACATCAGAACATCCAGGATTTGGGTTCAATTACAAACAGATTGACTAGGATTCTACCACTAAACAGCTGAAGGCTGACTTTATAATTGTTCCTCAATTTTCCTCTCCCTCAATTGTAATATAACAAAATTACTTCACATCCATTTTCAGGGATGCTACATAAACAGTTGAAAGAAAAGATGTACAATAATGATACTGGTTGTAATATATTTGGTTATATATAAAAAATATTCTGAATTGCCGGGAGTAGTGGCTCATGCCTTTAACCCCCCACTTGGGAGGCAGAGGCAGGTGGATCTCTGTGAGTTCAAGGCCAGCTTGGTCTAAATATTGAGTTTCAGGCCAGCTGGGACTACAAGGAGACAATGTCTCAATAAAGACAAAAATATTCTGAACTGGTGTAAGTTACCTTATAGGATGAACCCCCACCAAATAAAAAGTTACATGAGAATAGCAAGTATCCATATCTTTTGGGCTAACGACTAAGAAACATTTCTTCCCTGAGGGAAAGATAGAAAGGATGCCATAGATCATGAAGGTGGATGAAGATCAGGACATGGAGACAGACCAGACAGTGGATGAAGATGGGATGGAGACAGAGTAGAGGATGGATGAAGATGGGATGGAGACAGAGTAGAGGATGGATGATGATGGGATGGAGACAAGGTAGAGGATGGATGATGACGGGATGGGGACAGATAGAGGATGGATGATGACAGGATGGAGACAGAGTAGAGGACGGATGAAGATGGGATGGAGACAGAGTAGAGGATGGACGATGATGGGATGGAGACAGAGTAGAGGATGGATGGAGATGGGATGGAGAGAGAATAGAGGATGGATGGAGATGGGATGGAGACAGAGTAGAGGATGGATGGAGATGGGATGGAGACAGAGTAGAGAATGGATGATGATGGGATGGAGACAGAGTAGAGGATGGATGAAGATGGGAGGGAGACAGAGTAGAGGATGGATGATGATGGGATGGAGACAGAGTAGAGGATGGATGGAGATGGGATGGAGACAGAGTAGAGGATGGATGATGATGGGATGGAGACAGAGTAGAGGATGGATGATGATGGGATGGAGACAGAGTAGAGGATGGATGGAGATGGGATGGAGACAGAGTAGAGGATGAATGGAGATGGGATGGAGACAGAGAAAAGCCATCACCAATAGCACAAGTCTAGATCACTAAAATCACAGTCACCCACAGTGATTAACAGCTTCTCACTTCAATTCCAAATGCTCTCCAGCCCTGCAGAGTGCTCATCAGTCTTTCCTCTTCTGTTCCCATACACTTAATCTTCTGGATAAAAAGCTGCACAAATGTGGGTGTGTTGGAGTTCAAGAACACTGGCCGCTCTGGAAGAGCACCCAGATTCTGTTCCCAGTGTGCAGGTGGTGGCTAACAGTCATCTGTAACTGCAGTACCAGGGGATCCAGCTACCCCATCTGGCCTCCCAAAGCATTGCATTCACGGGTGCACTTACACGCAGGGAAAACACAAATACATAAAATCAAATAACAAATCAAGTAAAAAAAAATTTAAGTTCAAAAAAAATACAAATGAGATGAAGCAATAAAGACATTTTTTAAATTAGTTATATCTGCATTTATTCCCCCTAACATTTGATGAGAAAAGCCTAGTAATGTAAAAGATGAGAGATTTGGGGTTTTATATATTTTTATGTATTATTTTATTTTATGCATATGAGTGTATTTCCTATGTGTATGTATGTGCACCTGTGCCATACAATGCAATGGAGGTGAGAAGAGGAGTCAGATTCCCTGCAACTGGAGTTATGGAGGTTGTTAGCCACCATATGGGTGCTGGGAATCAAACCCAGGTCCTCTGCAATATCACTGGAGGCTCTTAACCACTGAGCCATGTCTCCATTCCCCAAGATATTTAGTTTTACAGTTCGAACTCAAGGTCCTTATTTCCTTTATTTGGGTATTGGAATCAGCACTCTCACGTAAACATGTGGTGTGATGGATACGGAGGCTTCCTGATCTTCCTCTCTGGCCCCACCCTCAACCCCATCAGAGCTCCCTCCCACTTCCTGTGGCCATTGGAGAGACAAGTCATGAACCCACCTGCTGGAAGTCAGTCATCCCTGTCCAGTTTCATCTTCGGTGCAAGTGAAATGTGCCAAGCTAAGCTGTGCTTGCCTTCTGTCTCTCTGTCATTTCACAGGCCTTGGCCTGAGTGAGGGTCTAGCATCCATTTTCTTTGTCCCCTGGCCTTGCTCACAGTCTCTCAGCATCACTTCTGGAAGGCCATGACATCCGTATGAAGAACAAAGATTTGTCCCAGCCTTGAGTTCAGATTTGTTCCTGAACCACTTAGCTTAAACTTAGGCTTGGAGTCTATGGCCCTTCTTCATTCTTTGGAATGAAAAGTGTTTACCACATTTAAGTAATAAGTGGCTTTTTCAACATCTCTAATTCTAAACCAATAGAAATTATTCCCTGCCTGCTTCAGGAAAAATAAATCTGAATCTCCTGCGTTGCCCATTCTTACTGAAGCCTAGCCAACTCTCTGTTGTGAAATAGAAAATAGATGACTGTCATGTAAATGGAAAGCTATTTTTAATACTATACAGTATTTAGTCATTGAAAAATATCCATAAATTCCAGAAGATTAAAAGCTTACATTCAACATGGCACAATGAACAAATGCATTTATGATTGTATATTTAAGAGCACTCTATTATGTCTTGTTCATTTGAAGTTTTATGTAAAAGAAACAGGGCTCCTTTTCCATCCCTCCCAGCCAGACTTGGAGGAGAAACGGCATTTTCTGATAAAAAGCTCATTCTCATGGGAACTGGCATCTGCGTTCTGCCAGATGCAGTTGAACAAGTCACTCTGACTCCCTCAAGCTCATGTTTCTCCTCGGTAAGATAAGAGTGAGAGGAGTTGGCTTTGAAATGTCTTTTCCACTCTTGCACTCCAAGACTTTGACTCTTCTGACTCTCTTGCATGAAGCCATATCTACTGGCTGCATCCAGCCACCTCGTGCACAGTTCACCATGTTTTCCCTTTAACCAAGCTGGACTCCCTTTCTCATCTCCAAAGGCTTTTGCTAATGGTAGTGCCAATGGCAAGTTTGATTTGTTGAACACTTGGTAGGCCAGGTCCTGGCTATGTTGCGTTGGCCATAAAAGTATCCTGATTTCCCAGGATCCACATCCACGCCCTTTGCAGCAACTGCTCTCATGAGGTCGAGGCTGTCCTGTTTGATCTGGGTGGCTCTGTGGCACCATTTGGCTGTAGACCTGATGGCAGGCCAGGCCCTGGACTACTAGGCCTCCAAGATTGTGCTCCAAACTGCCATTACCAAGACAACAAGCCCAGGGTATAGGCCAGGAGACAAAGGGCACAGGAAGCAAGAAATTGCCCAGTTATCACTCTAGACCATTGAAAATCCCACCCAAGAGCAAAAGCTCCTCATTGGCTTGCAGGGTCCAGAGATGCAGAAAGTAGTCTTAGAGGCCAGCACAGCTCAGCACACGTGATGGTCTGAAATGATGATGAAATGATGAGTGGTTCTTGCTTGGAGTCATCACATCCTGATGTGGCCTGTGATGTGATACCCTTATTCCACTCTTTGTCACTAAGCACACACCAGAGCTTTCTATTTACCCTTGAAACAATCTTATAAGAAAGCTACTATTATCATGTTACTCTAGAGCTAAGTAAAATGAGGCAGAGAGAGTTAACTAACTTGCTCCAAATAACAAAAGTAATATATCTTACAAACTATTAAAAGCTTGTTGGATTATTATACACTATCCTTATATATATTTCACAGTGTGCTGGATAGCGTTAGTGTCAACTTGACACACCTAGGTTGACAGAGCTTCAATTGGGCCACATTGGTGCCACCCCAGGTAGATTGTTCTCTAATGTATAAGAAAGCAGACTGAACAGAAGCCTTGGTTAATCTGGGCTAACTGTGTGGCCTTAAGCATCCAAAAGGAAAGTATAACCAGAAATAAATAAACAGTAAGGCCTGAGAAATTGTACTTCAGGTATAACTTGAGATCTTAGTAAAAAGACAAAAAGTAAAAAGACAGAGAGAGAGAGAGCACAGTTGTTTTGCCTATCTTCAATTCTTACTGGCAAGTGCAGCTACCCTGTGACTGCCACTGATTTGCCATCCTTCAAAGGCATGAGACACAGCTTTCCAATATGGACTGAAGACTCATGTGTCTCCAAGAATCCTCTAAACCTTCAGTGCTGGATGGGGACTGCTGAGACATCCAGCTAGTGGGCTGAGCAACTACTGAGGTTTCAGCCTCTTCAGAGTATAGACTGCCATTGTTGAACTACCCAGGCTATATCATGGAGACCAGTACAGGAAGATCAAGACAAGGCGCAGAGCTTACTGGACCTCATTTGGTGACCATGGGAAGGGAAGACCCCAAGGTGCAGGACAAGGGCAGGACTGATGGTTGTTTGGGCTTGCTAAGGAGGAGCCTTAAAACAATTCCTTAAGAAAAACATAACATCTTTCAGCCTAATAAAGAAAAAAATAATAAAAGAAATCATAAGCTGAAGATAATAAAACCTATGGTGTCATAATCTTGATATATGTGTGGCATGCATATGTGCATGTTTTCGAGTGATGCAAATTGAAGGAGCAACAAAAACAACAACAAAAAGACTGTGTCAAAGAACTGACTGAAATGGTGAACTTCTACCTGAAACAGTAAAATTCTGCATAGAAAATTTTAAAAGAAACTGAGATAAAAACAAAAAACATGTTTGGCAGTGTTCTAGTCTGTCTTCCATTGCTGTGACAAAACACTCTGACCAACACCAACTTGGGGAGGAAAGGGTTTATTCAGCTCACATCTCCTGGGTCACAGTTCATCACTCAGGGAGCCCAAGGCAGGAACTCAGGGCAGGAACCTGGAGGCAGGAGCTGAAGCAGGCCATGGAGGAATGCTGTTCACTGGCTTGCTCCCCTGGCCCATGCCCAGCCTAATCTCTTATATGGTACACAACAACCCAGCCCATAGTGGGCTGGGCCCTCCCACAATGTTCAACAATCAAGACAATACTCCATAGATGTGGCCACAGGCCAATCCAATGGAGCCAATTCCCCAATTGAGGCTCCCTCAACCCAGGTGTGTCAAGTTGACACTAAAGCTATCCAGCAAAATTGACCCCTTGTCAACTTGACACACAAAACACATCACTATTAAACCACCACCTTTCCAGTTCTTATCCCCAAGATATGATGTTAACATTAATCACAACCTAAGACAGTACAACCTTAAAAGCCCCACAGTCCTTAAAATGTCCAAATACATGAAAGTTCACAATCTGTTAAAAGTCTCTTTAACTGTGGGCTGCTGTAAATCCAATACAAATACTGTCTTATTTCAAAGGGAAGAATCAGGCACACACAAACAAAACCCAAGTCCAGCAAAATAGCTCAAGGCTGGACACCTGGGATTCACTCACGATCTTCTGGGCTCCAAAGGGTTTCGGCAGCTCCCCCTCTCTGACACTGCCATCCGTGGCACACATAGCTCATCTCAAAGGCCCAGGCTGACTCCATTTCACACCTGCTGCTGCTCTTGGTGGTCATCCCATGGTCCTGGTATCTCCAAAAATCTGGGGTCACCAATGAAACTGAGGCAGCACCTTCACCAATGGTCTCTTCTGACCTCTCTTGGTGCAAAGCCTCAGCTTCTCTTCATGACCCCTGCAATCCTGGGGTCTTCACTGCAACCAAGGTACACTTCCACCAATAGTCTTTCCTGACCTCTCACAGTGCCAAGCCTCGGCTGCTCTCTGTGACCCCCTCAAATTTCAACACCAGAACCATATAGGAGACTCTTACACACTACCAAGTCCTGCTTCTGGCTTGAGATGGTGGCTCAGGCCCCTTCTGGACCATAGCTTCTGTGTGCTGACCCTGAAGAAATTCTTCCCAGAAGATTTCACCACAGTGATGCTGGTCTCTTGTTACTTACAGCTGATTTTTCAGCCCCAGCTAACCAGCATCAATTATCCCAGTAAAGCAAAGATTTCACTTCAGCTTCTGGTCTCTTGTTACTTACAGCTGATTCTTCAGCCCCAGCTACCCAGAACCCACAGATTAAACAGTCCTTATGATCTCTGCTTCCCTTTGAAACTAGAAACTTCAAAAACAAGACCTCCATCATCTACAACTCTCTCAGCAAAAGTGTTCCAAGTTCCACAGCAATGATCTTTAGGCATTCAATAGTTTTTTTCTAGCCCAAAGTTCCAAACACCTCCACAATCCTTCCCCAAAACACCAAGGTCAGGCCTGTCACAGCAATATCCCACTCCTGGTACCAATTTCTTTTCTAGTTTGTCTTCCATTGTCACAGCAATGGAAGACAAACTAGAAAAGAACCAACACCAACTTGGACCAACAAGTTGGTCCAACAACAACACCAACTTGGAGAGGAAAGAATTTATTCAGCTTGTATCTCCTGGGTCACCGTTCATCACTTAGGGACCCCAAGGCAGGAACTCAGGGCAGGAACCTGGAAACAGAAGCTGAAGCACAGGCCATGGAGGAATGCTGTTCACTGGCTTACTCCCCTCACCCATGCCCAGCCTGCCTTCTTATATGGTACATAACAACCTGCCCAGGGTGGAACCACTCATTGTGGGCTGGACCCTCCCACACTGCTCGACCACCAAGACAATACTCCACAGATGTGGCCACAGGCCAATCCAATGGAGCCAATTCCCCAGTTTAGGCTCCCTCAACCCAGGTGTGTCAAGTTGACACTAAAGCTATCCAGCACAGGCAGAATGCATGAGCTCTGGTGAGGTGGGGGTAGGGGGCAAGGAAGAGGGATCTTGTCTAGATTTGATTGGGAAATTTTGTATGAAACACACAAAGCTTCAATAAAAATTGGATTAAGGGCTGGAGAGATGGCCTAGCAGTTAAGAGTGCCGTTTTCTCTTCCAGAGGACCTGGGTTCGATCCCCAGCACCCACATGGTGCCTGAGAACTGTCTTTAACTCCAGTTCCAGGGGAGTCTGACACCCTCTTCTGACCTCTGTGGCATTGCACAGCACTAGTGCACAAACCTACATAGGGACAGTACATTTATACACATAAAAAATAATATAAAATTTAAAAATTGGCTTAAAAAATAATAATGCCAATGTCCCACAAAAAACAAACAAACAAACAAAAAAACCCAGAAAGCAGGCTGGGCATGAGCCAGGGGAGCAAGCCAGTGAGCAGAGTACCTCCATGGCCTGTGCTTCTGCTCCTGCCTCCAGGTTCCTGCCCTGAGTTCCTCCTTGGACTCCCTCCCCAGATTGGTATTTGTCAGCGTGTTTTGTCACAGCAATTGAAGACAAATGAGAACACACAGGAAGAGAGAAGGAATGAGACTTAGTAAAGATACATCCTAATTTCATTGATGTTAAAACATGGAAAAGAAATGTAAATTAGAATTGATGAAATATGTTGGTAAGTGGTGGCGACCAGGCTACAGGGCTGAGTAGCTTCATCTATTTAATTATGTGAAATGTATCATCTTTAGCTAGTATTTTGGGAGTGGCATAAACCTTCTAGAGTTTTCTCGGATGAAAGATAATATGTTTGCCTCCTCTTGAAGCACTTTTGATAGTCCTGTGTGCTGTTAATTTGTCTTTTCCTCTTTTTGTATGCTATGCTATGCTATATGCCTTGTGTTCTAACTGGAGCTCCAGATTTCTTCTGAATATTTCATTGCCTGAATTATTTCATTACGTTTCTTCTTCTTAAATCCCCCCTGGTTTGTTGGTCTTCTAAAAATTCCCCTAATTTATCTATGTCTCTTAAAAGAAATTAGATGCTCACTTACTAAATATAGTATTAACGAGACCTAATCACTAGTGCTGAATTAGATTAATTACCTTGCTTGTTTTCAATGTGACACTCATCAATCAATTAATATTCCACACGTGTGTAATTCTTACATTGTATTTTCTAAAACAGATTAATCTGACTATGGCTTTTGCAGGTAGATAGGCGAGGATCAGGTACTGATTCTTCCTACCACTTGTTACTTATATAACCTTGAAGAAGTGACATAACATCCTTGAGATCCAATGTCCCAGGGAAAAATACCTAGAAATTTATTCAGCTTGTATTCATCAGATACGCTCTCAGAAGAATTAGTAGGGAGAGGCCGTGTGTCTGCGCATCCATGTAGTTTACTCCAGGGACTTGATCTTGGACAGTTGTGGTACCTCAGAGCATCATAGAGAGGCTATTGTGCCATAGCACCCTCAAGTCACCCAAACTGGCCACCCAGAAGAAGAGATGGACAAGAATGATAAACCAGAAGAGGCCATGGGCATGTTCTACGAGCCACACAGGTCTCTCACTGACCTAAGCGTCCAGCATTAATGATAGGGATGCCTGCTGGGGGTGCTCTTCCATCTTCTACAGACCCCAACACATCCCAGGCTGAGAACACAGCTGGGCTTGTTCAGATCTGCCATGTCTTTGGCCAAGGATGCATCAGGATCACCTACTGAAAGGTAAAACACTGCCCAGACCTTGCACTCAGCACTGTCTTAGTTAGCAAATAAAATAATGGAGGCAACTCAGTTTAGATTTCAGCTAAATAATTTTAGGTGTGTCTAACATATTGCTATACGCACTTTTAAAATACGCATATGTCCTATGTACTAACTGGGCATATTCCTTCTAAAAATTATTTTTGTTTTTCTGAAATGTGAACTTCATTGGACACTCTATTTTACTTGTAACATCAACCTCACTAATATTCAAAGAACAAAAGTATTATGACTTCTACTTTATTTCTGTATTCTGTTTACCTACACATGTGTCTTGTGGGCAAATGGAGACACAATTTAAAGGTCTCGTCTCCCCAATCCAAGGGGACAACAACGAATAAGGTGTGGGTGAAAATACAGTCAGAGCCATGTGCACTATTGATGGGGAAAGAAAATGCCAGAGCTAGGACAGAAAACAGTATGGTGGGTCCTGAAGAAATTAAAGATACCACAACCAGCACTGGCATCCAAATCGAGCGGGGAGTCGCAGCTAGCTGACGGCCAATTTCAGGACACCTCACAGTGATGCAAGCACTTCATGGGGGAGGCAGTGTTAAAATGACCTTTGCTCTGTGATATGATGATGATAGCTATTCCCTTTAGTATTTCAATCAATCGTGGTTCCCCAATTTACAACTACTAACATTTCTCAAGAACACACACACACACACACACACACACACACACACACACAAATACATAATCATAATTGTTTACAATGACCTTGTAGAAATTATAGGACTTAATCACTTTCAACTTACTTTCTATTATATATTCTTGGATTTATAGTTATAACTGTTATTTTAATAGCTGTTTTATTATTATGGTCATTAAAAATAGATTTCTTCAATCTTTTGGTGAAAGATTGAACATACCTCTCCCAACAAATGGTAGCTTTGGCAGGCAAAAGAAATCCAAAGGAAAAAGAGCATTTGCTCAACATAATTGGCAAGCTTGGTATGTGGAAAACATGTCAAAGACTGCACGTAAAGAAGACAGAATATCTAGAAAAAAATAATCTGTTCAAAGCTATAAGGCAGATACCCATGCCTTTGGAAAGATAATCACACAGCATATTCTTTTTATTTTTTTATTTTTTATTGATGTTTTGTGTATTTCATACAACATTTTCCAATTCAGTTCAGGCATATTTCCCTTTCCCTTCCCCCCACCCCACCCCACCCCATCCCAGATCATGCATTCTGCCATAACTGTCCTGCATCTTTCTCTCAGTTTTTTTTTTCATTTTTTAGCTATAAGTGATAATCCATGAGTACAAGCATCCTTCATGTAAAACCAATTTGCAGGCTGTTGTGCCCAAACCCCCACAGCCCCACCATCCAGCGGGGGGTGAGGGGTTGTATGTTCAATCAAGTTGATCAAATGAGTGTCCAGACTACATTGCTGTAGTTTCACCATTCACCCCAATCGCAGCCCTTACATTCTACCACGCCCCCTCTTCCACAGATTGTTCCCTAGGCTTAGAAAAGGGGCACAGGTGGATGAGAAGCAAAACAGTCTACTTTCTCTGGAGCTGTTGTCTTGGACTCTGGTCAATTCTGGTTGTTTCCTTTCACAGGTTGACAGTTTGTCCAGGAATAACCTTTCAATCCTACTAATGAAGCACAAGCAATTAGATATATAGGTATTTAAACAGTACTAATAGTTATGGTAGGTTACTTTGGTATAGACACATATGTTTGGATGGTATGTTAATCCATGAATTACATTTTTTTCTGTCAAATATGACAGGGTCTCACTGTGGCTTATAACATCTCCTAACCAGTAGAGGATGTAAGCTTGTGGCATCAGCCATGGGTTATTCCTCCAAGGGGAGAGCCAATAGCCAGTTAGATTTGGGATATCAAGCATATGGCTGCCACTGCTGCACAATATTTCCAGGCAGGTGAGGTGTAGCTGGTGCTGACGGAGGAGTCTTGCTTGACTCAAGGAGACCTGTATTTGCTTTATTGGCTTAGTGGTCTTTGGTAACACTCTCTGGTATACATAGCATATTCTTTACCAGAATATTACTAAGGAGTAAAGCAACAACAAAAAACATTTAAGTAACACACAAGAAGAAAAATAAATCATAAGTGGGACTGGAGACGTGGTTTAGTGGTTAAGAGCACTGGCTGCTCTTACAGAGGACCCAGGTTCAGTTCCCAGCAACCACAAGGCAGCTAACAACCATCTGTTTTAACTACAGTTCCAGGGAAATCGGATGCCCTCTTCTGACCACTGTGGGCATTGCATGACACAGGGGAACTTATATACATGCAGGCTATATATACACTTACTTACATGCAAGTGCACAAAAATAAAAATAAAATAATTTTAAAAATCACAATTGAAATCACACTCTTTTAACTGAAAAACTTAAAAAAAAACTACATATAGAAAGTTGAGGGATATTGTCAAATTGCTACTAGAGAAAACTCAAACTATATGTACTAGAAAAACCAAGAAGTTGAAAAAAATCAGAAACAAAAGGCCGAGCCAGAAATAAGCACTTGTAATCTGAGCACTCATGAGTAATTCAAAGATAGCTTGGGCTACATACACGCCTTGTCTCAAAAGAAAAGAGGGGTCAGGCCGGGCGTGGTGGCGCACGCCTTTAATCCTAGCACCTGGGAGGCAGAGGCAGGCGGATCTTTGTGAGTTCAAGGCCGGCCTGGTCTACAGAGCGAGTTCCAGGACAGCTGGGGCTACAGGGAGACCCTATCTCAGACCAAAAAGAAACAAGTGTCAGGCTGAAAGGATAGCTTAGCAACAGAGCACCTGCTTAACATGTACAAGGTCATGAGTTATGTCCATATCATGTTAAAACATAAAATGGAGCCGGGCATGGTGGTGCATGCCTCTAATCCTAGCACTTGGGAGGCAGAGGCAGGCGGATCTCTGTGAGTTCAAGGCCAGCCTGGTCTACAGAGTGAGTTCCAGGACAGCTGGAGCTACAAGGAGACCCTGTCTTGAAAAGACCAAAAAAATAAAATAAAATAGAAAATAGAAAAAATACAGTGCCCTATTCAATATAGAATTATTTAGAGTAATGTTATTTTTGTAACATTCTGAATATATAGCAATAATTTACACTGTACTTGTATGTTAATGTAGAGATTACACAATAATTAATCACTGTCACCAGACATGGTGGCCCAGGCATTTAATCTCAGCACTGAGGAGGCAGAGGCAGGTGGATCTCTGTAAGATGGAGGCAGCCTGGTGTTCATAGCAAGTTCGAGGCCAACTGGGGCTACAAGGAGACCCTGTCTCAAAACAAAAATAATAATCATTCTCACCCAAGCTGTTTCTTGTCGGATTGTCTCACAAGTCTTTTGGAATCAAGGAACTCCTGGCCAAGAAATAAACTTTTCTCATTCCCAAATGGATTTGGATTAAGAAGGGTAACAAATTGGGTACAATTGCAAGAGAAGACGATAGCGGACCGCCAAACTGAGCATGTAGGACGTTCACATACAATGGCAGCACTGCTCACGCTGAATCATGGTCAACATCACCCTGTCATATGGAGCTTAAAGTTTTCATATCTGGAGATTTGGGCATGTTTGAGAATCTGCTTTATTTTTTTTTTAAGTCTGCTCTGCATCAAGGTAATAAATACGTAGAAACTTTTAAAAAGCATTGTCAAGAATAAATCGTACACATTGAGCTATACTGGTAAACAAATGGGCAAAAATCCAAGATTATATCTATTTTATAGCTATACAACATTTTTGGAATAGACAAAACCAGAAGTTTACACGGAAAGTACCATCTGTTTAAAAAAACAGGGATTTTAAATTTTTTATTTTTCTTCATTTTGGACTCTAATAGCTCTGTGTGACAATACTTTTTTTTTTTTTTTTTTTTTTTTTTTT